>WACJ01000285.1:0-440874 GCA_008973525.1 Stenopsyche tienmushanensis | reverse complement strand
TAGACAACTAGTGTGTACTAAAGAAATGGACAGAGTTAATCAATGTTGATTCGTGTAAAGTAGAATGGTTGAGTAAAATAAAAGCCATGTGCAACTTTCGACCGAGTTTCGACTGCGTTTTGCGCCCCAAGTCCAGTTGCGTCCGTGACGGGCGCCTGCTTTGCCACGCCCTTGTTACGACCCTGTCCCCAGGCAAAGAAATTCATTGGTGTCAGATCTAGAGATAGTGCGAACCACGGAATAGGGCTGCCAAAACAATTAATTTACACAAAGTTGTCGTGTGTGTATACGAAGCAAAGGTCAATTAAAAAAAACCTGACCCTCTCAAACTGGTACCTCTTCAAGTTTAAAAACATATTGAATAAGTTCTATGACATGTAACATATAGTTGGAAAGGGTATAAAATAGACAATATTAGATTCTATCAAAAATATATTGCAAAATACAAAAAACAGTCATTTCGTGCAATTACGACTACAGATTAAAAAGTTATGAGGATTTAAAGGTGAAATTTTGGGTATTTTTTCAAAATGTTAAAATAAATCTGTTTCGACAAACCTGACACTTGAGACAAGGAGTCTATTTGAGAAACGTGTAAAATACCCGGTTTGTAATTTAACGCGTATAGATTAAATTTGGATTGAGAAAAAGCGACGATTGGTGACCTAAATTATGATCTGAGCAAATCATTGGTTTCTTATGGCCACTTGCTGCTTCAAATGATTAATTTATTTATCTTTCAATCGAATACATTGGTAACGCTAGGCAATCACACTATTAGTTTGAAGTCCATTCAGATAAGAAGACAATGTCTGTCATTAGCCATAGAAGCCTGTTTTTGTTACAGTTTAACACATTTTGAAAAGTCTTTTCATGGGTAATCTAGGTTACAGTTTAACATGTATCATGCGTATATTAATCATATGAAATTAATGCATTTTAATGAATACAATTTCAATGAAATGTCATCTTGAGTGAATTCAAGATAAATCATATTCCATCGTATTGAATAGAGAATGTTTGGCAGCTGTTTCATATTTGGCATGTAGGATTGTATTTCAAGGGCTTGCCAGCTTATGTTTATCTACTATCTGAAAATTGATCATGTAGTAAGTTGTTTTTATCGATACCATATGATTTTTAGCATGTGTTTTCTTACGCCGACGTAAAGATTGAGAGCCGCGCTGCTCTATTTCAAAATGTTTTTTTTGTAGACGCATTCCCAAATTCTATAGTTAGATTTGATGATGTCATTAGGTCGTTTCGAATGCCCTTTGTATAGTTTTATTGTCCCCTACGTGGCTCGCAAAACAAAGGACGCGGACATTAAAATGGTAGAAAAAAAAAACCAACTGAAATATCCAGACAAAGAAATGTTATCGTCGTTTTATGTCCGACAAGGTAGTTTATGTTGCGGCAAGCGTTTCGATTGGTTTCCACTTAATTTTATTACCAATGCTTGACCTGCTGTTTATAATTTTGGTTCTACGAGCCGATGATCGAAAGAGGCCTTCGATCAACGCGATCCTGAATAGCGCGTCATTTGAGTGGGTCCATGCCCGGTGAAGCATTATTTTCAGACGCAATGCGCCCAATAACTAGGCCAAGAATGTAGATACATTGACTGTGTATATTATCATTGAACAATTTAATTTTGGTTTTTATTTTACTCAACCATTCTGTCCGTTTTTATAATGCATACTAAATTATCTAACTCCTTATCGTTATGCTCAAGTATGGTATCTGATCGCGAGCCGCTCATTTGTCATATCAGCGGTCCGAAAAGCGGACCGATTGAGCATACAAGCTTTACGGTCCTCTTTTAAGGCTCTTTGCGGCATTTTCTACGATCTGTATGATTACGGAAGCAATGTAGACACCTTCTATTATAGTATTTTTTATCTATACATTAGGTCGGGTAATTTTGGGACTATCTTTGTATATTATTTTAAAACATACATTAAGAAGGGGAAGGGGTCATTAAGTTAGATACTTGCCACGGGCACTTCATATCTTAGTTACAGCTCTGTAAATAGCACAAAATACATACTTGCTTATACTCGGAATAATTTTGCTGTCAAAATTAATTACATATATGTACTTAAATACGATGTTTCATAATGACTGCAATTGTTTTAAATAGTGACTCTCGACGTTTAACTTGATATTCACAGAAATCTTCCTTCCACTTTTGGTTACAATGGGATGAGGCTATTTGGATAAAAAGTTTTTATAGAGCTATCTCAGATTAAACCAATATATTAATACTTGAATAAAGTATTCTTAATTTCAGAGCCGTAAAGAACCCGTGGTAATTATCTAACATGCGCCCCCACCCCATTTTTTAAAAGTTAAATATTATTATTATAAATTCAATATGTTGATTATTATTATAATGTAAAAGTGTGAAGAAAGAAATGAGTGAGGAAAGTCTAGACTCACGACCTCATTTGGTGCGAACGGTCTATGTAAATTAGCCTTTGAGGGGGTTTCCGTGATCATACCGATCATAGAAGAACCCGGGTACGCATTTAGTCCAAACGGTCCGCTTTTCGAACCGCCGACATGACGAACGAATGCCTCGCGATCGAACGCCATACCCGAACATATCTACATAATGTTTAAATTTTACAATCGACCGAAAATATTGTTATCGAATTGCGAATGATATTATGAATATTTCTTAATAATAGCACACACCCGAAATCAGTGTTGATTCATGTAAAGTAGAATGGTCAGGTAAGATAAGAACGACCGGGTCGGTATTCTATGTTTTGCGACCCAAGCCCAGTTGCGCCCGTAACGGTTGTCTGCTTTGTTACTTTTTTGTTACGGCCCTGCCCTTAATTGCTTTCGACGCTGTGACAATTGCCGATTATCGCGTTGTCCGTCTACAGAAAACGCATCGGTGGGTCATTTGGAATATGGGGTGCTCCATACCATTAGTTTCGATGACTTTAACGTCTAAACATATGATCCAAAGGACGGGAAGTTAAGACAATTAAAATAGTGAATTCTCTAGTATACCATTAATTAAACCTTTCGATACTGAGCGACGATTATGAGACACAAGGTCTTCATATAAGGTAAAGATCAGTTCGTGGACCAACCAATTTATATGACCAACTTTATTCGACTAAAATATTTATGGAGAAAGATTTGATATGCAACGTATGTAATTGATCTGATTTCATATTTTCATGAGGTCTTCTGATTTGGTTATTAATATTCATTCATATGTATTCTTTAAATTATTCTGATTTAGTTGTTGAATTCATAACGCAGTTGCCGCTGCCAAGGCTGAGAGTAAATTACCGGAACAAAAATTAGCATTTTTACAATTGATGTTGGAGCGGAAAGAGTCTTTGATGATCACAAGTGAATAACAGGTCTTGGTTGGTTTCCATTTTGGGAGTCAGCTTTGAATAAAAATTTAAGCAAACTGTTCTACTAGTCAACGCCGAGTGATCTCTGGTTTATCTTAAATTATTTATTTTATTAGCACTTCTTGCGTGGAAGTCGAAAATACAACTTAATAATTGAGCAAAATGTAATCTGCATTTACAAACTGAGCTGAGGCTATTTTTTCTTATATACAACAACCTCTTTATGGCTTACAAGCTATGGACTGCCTAAAATATGTACATATATTAGGGCGCATCGTTTATGAAAGTTTATCATTAAAGTATTCCAAAGATTTGTTCAGAATTATGAACGCTAAAAGGAGATAAACTTGAGTCCACAACTGTCCTGCCAAGTCGACTATTCGATGTTTGATGGCCAAATCTGAGTAAACGCAAGGTCTGCTGAAAACATCGCTACTGTGCGTGAGAGTGTACGGGAAAACAAAAAGCAGTCAATTACTCGTAGTTTATAAAAAGTTGGCTTTTCTGCGACTTCAACTTGGCGAATTTTACGTCGGAACTTAGGTTTGCATCCGTATAAAATCCAACTGACCCAGAAACATAACACAAACGATCATAAACAACGCCGCATGTTCGCTGATTGGGTTTCAGAGTTGACCCAAATTCCAGTAAAAAAATAATCTTTAGCGATGCATTTTTGGATGAATGGATGTGTTAATACGAAAAATTATCAAATTTGGTATGATAAGAGACATACCAGCAATGAACGCATCCCGAGAAAGTCATTGTTTGGTGTGAATTTAGATCTGGCCTAAACTAGATGATATGGATACCGAAGACTTGTGGTTCCAACAGGGTGACGCTACATATCACCTGTAGATCTCCTATAAGTTAATTTTATTATACCTATATTATTTAAGAGAGTGCAAACAATATATTGGCAAAGTTTTATCGCAATCCGATGAACGATATGGCAACGCATTAAATACGAACAAACAAATATTATTTTTTATAGAAAAGATAAAAGTCGAGCGTCCTCATTTAAAAAGATCCTATATTATATATTGAAATAACGATGAAAAATACACGTTATTTTTTTATGGAAGCAATCATGTCTACTTTGAATGCTAAACATCACTCAAGGAAGACATTCAATTTGGAGATGGTCACAAAAATAATACACGAAGATCGAGGGGAGAAGTGATTGACGGCTCACTAGTACATTTTGGATATCCTAATAATAGCTGAAAATATTGAAAATTTATAAGCAGACTTAGATTAAACATTTGGTGTGATCATAGAAAGCATTTAAATTCTTCCAAATTCCGTTAACAACCCCCGCGGCGACTTTTTTGACATTTAGCCATTAGTATGTGACCTACCAAATGTTCCCATTGGCGCAGTATTTATCCGTCCACATAAAGGGGTTGATACGTTTGAAATTGAATTTATTCGGTATTGGGGCGCATTAAATATAGTCATTCAAGTGAAAATAATCATAAGTATATCCCAAGGTATCACAAAAATCAAATTTTAACAAATCTCAAATTTATTGACATTATTTACGCATTCGCGGACACGGATTAGCGACACAATTCACGAACATAGAAATTGAGTTAAACCATCAATAAACACACTGTTATTATTCATTGTCTCGTGTCTCTTCTCACGCCTTGCGATTTCCGCTCTTGGAGTTCCTGTTACTATCGACGTGCATGTATTGTAAATCCTAATTCCAAATTAATATATTTTTTGACAATTTAACAATTGGTCTTATTTTTTTCGAATCTTGAAAAAAAATTGAATATCTGATACTACGTACAAAAAAATAGATGATAATACAATGGATCTCATATAAACATTTTTATTAGTGTTGGAAAGCCTTTTTTTCTGCGGAAGGGGAATCTTCCATAAGACAACCTGGGTTTGATCCCAGGGTAGTGTCAGATTCTTACTGACTAAATCCCTGCCTTGTCCTTTTCTGTTCCCCTGATATTGTGTATCACACTGCTTCGGAAGAGCAGGTAGTCTTGCCTTAAGCATCTGGCCCTATTCCAGTGTTGGAAAGCCGCTCTGCGTCTCTCTCTATCTCCCTCTCTCTTACTGCCTTTTTTGGCGCTTATGATTTCTTCAACGAAATCTCGCCAAAGGTCCCAATTTTTCTTGCTCAGTATCATACTTTTTTTTTTTTTTTTTTTTTTTTTCCTGTGGGAGCGTAAATCTTCGCAAGACTTCCGGATAATGTTGCCATCATCCGGGGAGTGTGGGATTTACGTCTGTATGAGTTTCCATAAGGGAAACCCACCAGCCGCACCTACCCACTAAATCGCTCCCTTTGGTCTCCTCTGTCCCCCTGGTATTGTTTTACACATTGCTTCAAGGGTGACAGGAAGTCTAGCCATTTAATGGCCCTATTCTATTGTTGAAGAGGCGCTCTGCGCCTCTCTCTTTCACTGTCTTCTTTGGCGCTCATGATGTCTTCTACATAGTCGCGCCAAAGGTCCCAGTTCTTCTTACTTTCCATCATGCTGTGGACCATGTTGTCGATATTTAGCTCAGCCACCCCGAGTGCTTGTTTCAGCAGTTCTCTCTGGGGTGCCCAAGCCTCACAGCCTATGATGGTGTGCTCCGCGTCATCTGCTACCGCTTCGCAGTGGTGGCATTTGGGAGATTCTTCTTTGCCGATCCACCTCAGGTATGCACCGAAGCATCCGTGTCCGGTGAGCACCTGGGTTAGGCGGTATGTAGTTTCGCCGTATTTTCTGGCCCTCCACCGGCTTACGACCGGTATAAGCCGATGGGTCCATCTTCCTTTTGTGGACTCATCCCATCTGCGCTGCCAGTCTTCCCTCAGTTTCTGGTCGTGTTCTCCGCGCTTTTTGGGGTCTTTGTGGTCCAAGGCCCTCTTACTTGCAATAAGGTCCAGCGGGGGGGTTCCCGCGATCACAAGCACTGCTTCTTCCGATACCGTCCTGTATGCGGCGGTAACTCGGAGCGCGCCCTGCCGCTGGACCCTGGCCATTTTCTTTCTAAAGCTCTCTTTTTGGAGCGCCTCATGCCATATCGGGGCTCCGTACAGAAGTATTGAGTTTATGACTTCGTTGATTATTCTCCTTCTGCACGGCTTTGGCCCTCCGATATTGGGCATGAGTCGTCCAATCTCATTGGCCGCTTTCTGCGCCTTCTGCGCAGCTTCCTCTATATGTTGTCGAAAGGTCAGCTTGCTGTCGAGGACGATCCCGAGGTATCTCAACGTTTTGTTATACCTCACCTCGTGGCTGTCCACGACGAGTTTGCTGATCCTCGGTCTCCTTCTTCTGCTGAAGATCACAGCCTCCGTTTTTTCCGCCGCTAGCTGAAGATGATTTTCCCTCATCCATTCGTTGACTCTAGCGAGGGCTTCGTTGCCCTTTGCTTCCATTTCGAATGGATGCTTGGCTGTCACCAGCAGCGCGACGTCATCCGCGAATGCTATGAGCTCTGCTCCTTCCGGCAAGTTGACCTCCAACAAGCTGTTGTAGAGGACATTCCACAGTGTAGGTCCAATGACGGATCCCTGCGGAACGCCCATCTCCAGTCTTCTATAGATCCCCGTCTCATTGTGCTTCAGTTATCTGTCCTTGAGGTAGTCTTTTATCAGCTCCTCGGCATACCTGGGTAGCTTGAATTTCTTCTTTATTGCTTCTATAATCAGCTCCCATCTCGCCGTATTGAAGGCATTTTTTACGTCAATTGTTACCATCACGACCTCCCGACTCTTCTTGATCGTGCCGCTCCACGCTTTGCGGATTGTGTCGACTACTCTCTGTACTGCGCCCAGCGTGGAACGGCCCGGTCTGAACCCGTATTGTTGCTCAGTATCATACTGTGGACCATATTCTCAGCGTTAAGCTCGCCTACCCCGAGTGCTTGTTTCAGCGTGTTTCTCTGGAGTTTCCAAGCCTCACAGTCATTTATGGTGCTTTCGGCATCATCGACCTCCTTTTGGCAGTGGTGGCACCAAAACATCCATGCCCAGTGAGGACCTCGTCGTTTCTTCGTGTTATTTTGGGCCCTCCACCGGCTTACGACCGGGATAAGTCGGTGGGTCCATTTTCCCTGCTGGATTTATTTTTTCGAAGGAGAGGAATCTTCATAAAGAAGTATTGCTCTGGGGTGGCGGTATGTATCCCTTTAGAGCCTCATGTTATCACGAATTCTTCGCGGTTCCTCTATTCCTGGGTTTCTTCGGTATCTTTCTCGGGACCCCTTATGTGCCCCGCTGGGCCGGGCAGTCGAAAAGCAAGTGCGCGGCATCGTCCAGCTCCGCTCCGCAGTGGTGACATTCCGGACCGGCCTCTTTTTAAATCTTGTGCAGGTAGCTATCAAAGCAGACGTGCCCAGTGAGTGCCTGGGTAAGGTGGTAGCACAGCTAACCGTGTTTCCTGGCTGTCCAGGGCTTTAGGTCCGAAATAAGCCGATGGGTCCATTGACTTTTGGCGGAGCTGTCCCATTGGGACTGCCATTCTACCATGGTGGATTATCCAGCTCTTTGCCTGGTTTTCCCGGTGCGTATGACTTTCCTTTCCTTTGCGAGCAGGTCAATTGGCGGAATGACAGTCAGTGCCTGGACTGCATCTTCTGACACTGTGCGATATACTACTGCGACTCTGATCGCGCTTCTCCTCTGTACTCTAGCCAGATTGAGCCTGGCCCTTTCCCCTAATCGTGACTTGGACACAACTGGCGGTGTGTTGGAACATTATTGGTGTAATACACGCACACATACAAACGCGCGCCTATATCCGTCTGCAATTGCAGACGTGTCCAGGAATGCGTTAATCAACATAATTGGCACTGTTTTAGCATCATTCAAAATTTGTCGATAAACTGAATATCGATATGATTGATTTCTAATATAAAGGGGCGATGAAAGATCAATATAGATTTTTTTTAGTGCTTGCCAACTGATAAACGACCTCATCTAAAAATATTTTCCGATTTATACACGAACACATGGTTGGTGTAATCAATAAATCTCCCCTGATTCAATTCAAGTTTTAATCCCTTTTGGCTGGGTTTTATGTTATTATTGGAATAAATCGTGTAGTCGGGAAGAATAAATTAAATTCAAGACGACACTGAAGACATAGAATTAATCCGCAAGGTCAGAGAAGACTGATTATTGATAAGAAGTCGACGATATGCGATATTTGCATGATTGAAAATCTCGCACAAAAGGATCTCCAAAGCAAGTTCATAAACATTTCCAACATATTTTTGGGGCTTTTAATTGTCCCAAATATATAGCAAGTAATACGAACTATGCTCGATGCAAGCTTGGAGATCCCTGATGTAATTAATTAATTCTGATGCATTTGCAGCCTTTATGATTACACAAACTTGGATATGAGCACGAAACAATGGAATGTTGCAGTTTTAATAGTCTTACGTCTCTTGAGCAATGCTTATTTAAAACGACGTTATACAAGGCATTATTAATTGGAGAATATGAAGGACGTGACGATAATGCGATCATTTGACGATCTTGGTTAAAAAAATATCTCTAATCTCTGGCACACGTCTCTCAGAATTATGCGGTAGATTTAATCTAGGCGCTACTCGTATTTCTTGCACGCACCTGGGCCAGTTTTGGAGCTTCTAGAAGTATTTGTTACTTGTCTTCTTCCATGTTTATTATTTGACGCAATCTCGTTTGTGGACTGACGCATTAACACGTTAAACTGTTGATGTCGGCTTGCGTGACTATTGTATATAAATCAGGGCCGTTTAAGATTTGTGAATTTGGAACCTTGGGAATACGCAGGAAGCAGTAATGGGTCTTTATTATTCTTTTGTGCGAACGCGCTTCATCATCCTGTTATTTACGGGATCCTAAAATTATGGCTGTCAAATTATATAGAAAAATATTCGAGTCATTGAGATGTGAATTGACGGATTTGCGTGGAAATGATTTTCCCAGTTTTATACATTGATAATGTCCTCTGGATGCCAATAGCAACGATTGAAATACATTATTATTAATAACTATTTTTACAATGCTCAAAAATCCAGCAGATCAAGTGTCAAGAATTTAAATTGCCACATTTCGATCAATTTTGCAATATTTTTTCAGAAATTCAGATGATATTAGAAAAATCTGTATTTTACGAATTCGAAAATCTGTTAATGGATCGAATTGGTTATCTTTAAGTTATATAATACTTTTATTTGCCATTCTAAATATCTAATATCCATAGAAGGTACGCCTTTATACCCGCAAATATATCAAAATACCCTAAAAGAGGACGGAGTGGTCACAAGGTCTGTGTGTCCAATCGGTCCGCTTTTCGGACCCCCGATATGGACGCCATAACCGAACAAGTCTACAAAACGATTACTCATTACAAAACGAAGTTGTCCGAAGAAGACTGATCGGGTGGGTTGTTTAAATTTTACAATCGGTCGAAAATATCTTAAACAGTAACGAAGAGATTCGTGTAAAATAGAATGATCAAGTAAAATAAAAACTTTGTGAAAAACTATGTGCAACTCTCGACAGGGTCGGTATTCTGCGTTTTGCGCCTCACGCCCAATTGCGCCCGTGGCGGTCTTTTGCCTTGCCATCCCTTTATTATGACCCTGCATTAATTCTGGTTACTCATAAACTACTGGTAATAGCTATATTATATGCTATACTGATGTAATACCACATTGCCATTGAAACAACGAATGGTACGATATGCAAATAGTTTATTTAAGCGCTTGTGATTTTTTTAACAAAACTAATCTTGTTTACAGAAGATACTCACAGGGTCGTAACAAGGGCGTGACAAAGTAGGCGCCCGCCACGGGCGCAAAACGCAGAATACCAACCCGGTCGAGAGTTACACATGGTTTTTATTTTACTCAACCATTCTACTTTACTGCATCAACACTGATTAACTCTGTCCGTTTTTATAATATACACTAAGTTGTCTAATCCCTCTTTTCTTCGTCTAATCGCGAGTCGCTCATTCAGCGGTCCGAAAAGCGGACCGACTGAGCATACAAACCTTGTGTACACTCCGTCTTCTTTCAGGGCATTTTTCGACATTCTCTATGATCTGTACGATCGCGGAAGCGACGTGGCCTCTAGACACCATCATAAATTCCATCAACAGTAGCCGCCATCTTTATGTAGGTCGGGTACTTTTGGGACTATCTTTGTGTATTATTTTAAAACATACATTATAATAGTATTTAATGTATTGCATTTATAATAGTATTGGTTAACTTTAAAAAATAAATTGGATTATCAGAGGAGAGGGGGGGTTAAGTTAGATATTTTCCACGGGCGCTTCGTACACTAGTTGATTTAAATTCTGATTTTTTGAGCAGACAAGCTAAAAGCAATTGGAGTTACGTTTGAATCATTTTTACAAGTTTTTTTACTTGGTACTTTTTTTGTGCGATTTCGAAGTTATGCGGTTTTTTTAAAATAGGAAATAAATCATCAACGCTAACTGATATTTGGAAAAAAAATATAATTAGGGACTGTGTAAATCATCCGCTGTCGCTGAATTACGACCACGCACTTTATTTAAAATCACAACAAAAATTATTATATAGCGATGATAGTTTGTAATTTAATTAACTTTTTTATGCGATTTTGGATATATTTTATATAGCTGTTTTAAAGTTATGCGGTTTTTAAAACCCATGGAACGCATCTTCACTTTTTTTTGTATAAGTCAAAGCTTTTTTTGTGCGATATACCGCACAAAAAAAGGTTTAATTGTACGTATTTAAATTTTTATTTTTATTTTTATTAAAAATGAGAGAATTACTAATTCTCACAAATGTGTTGTTATATTTTGCACAATCTGGTCTAGCGATCGATTCTTTATAATAAAAATTCAAAAACTAAATCATAATATCAATACATATTTTAGAATTGCTTATACAATAAATTATAGCCAAAAGCATAGATCATATCTTTCAAAATCGAATGCTTATTGAATGCTAGAATTACACAATTTTGCTATGGATTCATTAAAATACTAACAGAACAACGATATATATTTTGTTAAATATTCTTTTTAAATTTATGATTTGATCGATATAAGATCCAACCTGAATTAAAATATATTTCTGATCGCCACTCAGAACAAGAGTGGAAATCGTTCATAACAGCTGCTGCTCTAAATGTCAAACATTACGAAATCATCGATCTTTCTTATGCGTACAAACCCAATTTGTTATATTTTCATGCAGAAATTGCTTTCGATGCTATATTTTCTGAAAATGTTTATTATTACGATCAAAAATGACGCAATTTCTTCACCGGCCTGTAATTATCGATAATATATTGTGCCATGAAGACCGCACATTAAAGGTTGCCGCTCACATTGCATAATATAATATCTATTAATTGGAATCTTTCTATAATATCATGCTAAAATATCAATGCTTCACTCTCTTTTATGGCTCAATTAGGATCATTTAATATAATCATTACTTGAGATTATGTATGTGTACCTATTTTGATCCATAAATGTCATCAATGGAAGTTTTAAATATTATAATGGCATGAAAAATTGCATCTGGATCGACTTTTTATGGATTCAAATGTCCCTCAAATCATTAAGTTACGTGAAGAGATTATAACCCGAAACACTTTTTATAAATCCATAGATGTATAACATTCACAGTTAGATTTAGAAGACGATCCATTTCAATACTATGATATTAAAAGAATACATAAAATACAATTATATTGTACAACTATTGACATCAGGTGTCATTTCATCATTATCACTTTTAGTAATAAGAGGGTAGCAAAGCAGGCGCCTACTAAGGGCGCAATTGTACTCGGGGCGCAAAACGCAGAATAGCGATCCAGTCAAGAGTTGCACATGATTTTTATTTTACTTGATCATTCTAATTTACATGAATCAACACTGATTGACTCTGTATGTTGCGTTGCTATCCGGCATGCGTTGCAATGCCACACAAAGAAAGTTTTGATGTTTTGATGCTATTTATTGAAGTGCTTTCATATATTTTTAATTGTGAGGTAAATTTAGAATTCAAATATACCAGAAAAATAGAAGTGATGATCGTTCTTCATGATATGTTCGGTTACTGCCAATTTGTAATCCAATTGCAAGACTGCGTTCTAATGTTCTGTCCCCTTGTGGGCGATCTATCTACTGGTTTGTTTAATATGTGACAAGATGCAGACTCGAAATCGGTCTGTAGAAATGTTCGGGTATGGCATTCGATTGCGAGGCGCTCATCCGTCGTATCAGCGGTTAGAAAAGCGGACCGGTTGGTCACACAGACCTTCCGTCCTCTTTTAGGGCTTTTTGCGGCGCGCATCAATTTAGTGCACGATCAGTGCAGCATCGGAAAAATTGCATCACATTTATAAAAAGAAACAGGATCTGTTTAAAAATGTATATCGGATCACGATACTTTTTATTCGGTCATAAAATTTTATGCCGCCATCATTTATTCATTTGAGCCCAAGATCCGTCATTTCATTGCGACCATTTTCCAAATACATTATGCCGAAATATTTTCAAATTAAATCGATCGTTAAGCGATATGCCGTGAGAATATTTATCATGGGGATTAGGATTCATAAAGTGACTATGAAAGCTCGTCGGCTAGGCGTGCGTGTGGGAAAATTCGCTGGTCAAATTCGTGTTTGATGGCAAATCCATTGACCGGTGGAGATTTGGTCATATCGAATATTAATGATGGCACGTATTCCCAGTCATCGTATGATACTAATAGATAAGAGACATCTAAACATTACCAATATGATATTAAGAACGGACATTTGTGTGAAAAATATGGAAAAGGACCACAGCCAAGGGACTTGTGCAACTTTGTGACAAACTATGTGCAACTCTCTAACGGGTCGGTATTCTGCGTTTTGCGCCTCAAGCCCATTTGCGCCCGGGGCGGGCGCCTGTTTTGACACGCCCTTGTTACGGTTCTGACGTTAAAAAAAACAGAAACGAATAGTGTCTTACATGTCGAGTTTGGAGATAAATAGAGACCGAGAGAGTATCTAGCGAACTGATAATGATATGTGAATGATATAACAAATCGATTTAAAATGTATTGTTTATGTTTACTTTAAGAAATTACCGAATATTGTATGCTATCGACAGTGTTTATTTATTTATGTACAAGCTTCATACGCGCTGCGACGGTCCTGACAGATAAGTGGATTTGTACAGATGATAAGTGGCGGACAAGCAAATATAGCATTTAAGTTAATAATTATTTTAAATTAGATCACTACTCTAAGGGTTAGCAAACTTCGATATTTTTTAGAAAGCAGACTATTTTTGAATAAAACACGGATTTGTATTACACGAATTTTTGTGGAACAATATGACCAAAGCTTAGTGTATAATAAAACATATTTCAATTTGCATTGTCTCAAATGCAAAAAGGTTGCAGATTCATGTTGCTTTGTATCGATTTGGACTATTGCGATTTTTAGCGCTACATGAAGTTTCCTGTTTATGATTAGAGTTCTGTTCAGAGGAAAAAATGGGTCAGTAGTTTCGGAGCTTATTCACACAATTTGTGCTAATTTTATCTGGGCGGAACAAACTCGCACTCATATTCGACTTGTTGGGATATGAAGCAAGAAATTCTATCCATTAACACTTCATTATGAACATTAAAAAGTGTATTTAAAAGGCTGGATTGTATATATTGCATGGCTTTCATCTGTCAACCTTGCTACATAATCTACTCATAGCACACTTTAATCAAATGGCATAGTGATTTTAAGTCCTTTTGCGAATAATTTTATTGTAGTCGAAATGTTTTTAAAAAATACTACTAAAATCTATATACAAATGCAATGAAAATAACTGTTTCAATTGCACCCTCGCTTTCATTAAATTTGCTCGGATGCAAATTTATAAATCACATTAGGGCTTTTTAATCATTTTTGACGAGGTGTGAGCAGCTTAACCTGTTAAGCGGGTGGGACGTATATATACGTCCAACGTAAACTGCATTGAAATTGGTTATGACGTATATATCCGTCCTCGAGTTCTAAAGCAGGCGGAACTTTTTTTTAACGAATATGTGAATTGTCGATACATATTTTGACATGAATTTAAGATAGGTACCAAATTGGTTGCACTTCGCTATTGTGTTGAAGTGGACGTGTACGTAGTAAACAGTGACTGGTAGCATTAGGTAAAATTCAAAGGCAAACTTATAGTTTTTAAATGGAAGGACAAACAATATGTATTGATGCTCAGTTCAAAAAATATAGTAGAAAGCCAACCTAAGCCCATAAGCCAGGAAATATCGAGTTTATTACAAAAAAGGGAAATAATCTACATACTGGGGTCCAGATTGTGAAGATTCTGAGGTCTTCATTAGAGTGGCGAGGATCTTAGCTCGCGACTGGGGAGTGCCCATGCGGAGATCTGTTCATGAACGCAGACCATGTCCTGTAGGCATGTCCGAACATGGCGTCCGATCTCGAGGCGTTTTTTCGATGTGTCGGCGGTCCAATATTTGGACCAGTTGGACACGGAAACCTTATGGCTACTCCATCCAACTTTAGGACATTCAGGGCTTTTTGCGACAAATGTAGACTCCCCCAATGTAGACTTAGCAGAATGCAAGCGGCCACAAATAATGGAGAAATAGCGAATCCACGCAGGACATAATTTATTTTTTTGGATTGGCACTCTAGCGTGCACTTTGAATTCAATCGGTCCACGTAACAGCGTATTATAATATACAGCATCTCAGACAAAAAATCTTAATTCTTAATGTATATTATCTTGAACAAAGTTGTTTATTACTCTTTAATTTTCATCCCACCTTAACTAATTCTTATTACTTGATTATGTTTTTATGGCATATCATAAAATCGTCTGGCATTAATTGTACAACATCGACGATGTTGCGCTCATAGCAACTATTAAACATCATATATTAAATATAGCTAGATCTAATTTAATTTTTATATCATAGCAATAGTTATTATACTGATGAAATTTTCCGCGTTGCCTTGAATGGGTTCTTATCAATTTGCGTAATAAGCAATACAAATGTTGGCATTGGAATTAAAATTCGTACGCACGAATCTCATGAAGCTATTTTTTAGCGAAAAGTCTTTAACACTGGGTTTGCCGTTTTTTTTTAAAAAACCTAATACTGTCAATACCCTTCAAATTAACAGGTATTGTTAGAATACTCAGAGCTACAAAATCGCTACTAAGATATATAAGTTGCCTTGAATTAAACTCTTCTTGTTTCTGAAGCCATTTCATGGTGACATCTATACACTGCTCCAGAATGTGAAGGACGCGACGGCGCTATTCAGCGCCGATGGGGCTCCGCAGCCTCGAAACGAACTCGCAGCATATGCGACGGAAAATCATATTTAACTTACGCAGAGGGGGCGATTCTTTATCTTCGACCGCTCATTCGACGACACCGAAAAGGAGGACTCAAGAGGCAGATGCTTCAGGATGATGCGAACGTAACGCGAAATTAACACATGGCAGCAAATGAGGATTGCAGCCAAATGAGGTTTGCTTGGAAACAGTGGCGTAACTACTAATTACCGAGCCTAGGCGACACCTAGCGACAGTAACTGTTTAATCTATGTATACATATATACAGAACATATATGTTTTTCAAATTGTTATATTAATCTTTCCCTACCGGTGATGTATTTACTACACATCGACTTTAATAATGGAAATATCGATATGAAATATAATAGATACTTGAAAATAATATTTGATTTTTTTAGTGTTTTATTTATTTATTTTTATTTGTTCTTAAATAAATAAAATTCTTTCACTTTCAAGCTATTTTTTATGTTAAACATTTGGACATTTTGATAGAATCTTTTTCAGATTAAAGAATCACAATTTCGTCCTCGCTTTAACACAGTTCGATTTCGTTATCTTCGAAACATGTAATAAAGTAAAATTGAGGCGACGTGTTCATATAAGATTTTCACTCATTATTACATTATAACCCAAAAATATGTTTATGATGTATAATATCATATTTCAATAACATATTAATGGAGCCGTCAAATTGATGGATATTGTTAGAAAAAGATACGTGTCATACATACATTCTAAATAACAAAGCTGAAAGGGCACATATTAAGGTATATTCATATTATTCCATAAATAATTTCAAATCAAGGTAAAATCTGCTTCAGGTGAAGCTATCAACAGATATGTTAATATCAGACGCGTCAGTCTTCGTCCTACACGTTATGGGAACAAAAGGGAATTGATACTGCGTACTTAGAAATTCCTTTACAATTAAATCAACATGGTCGTCTTGAGTAGTTTTTTTTTATTCCGAGGGAAAAATAGTGACCCGCTGGGTGGTTATTCATAAATAAAACTCATTGATCAAAGAGACGATGTCGATGCGGGTGACAGGATGACAAGGTGAACAATTGATTTGTCAGAAAAACAGTGGAGGCGACTATAAGACGCGACGGTATCGTATGGTGTGTCGCGTCCAATGTGACTTCTTTGAGGTCGACTGTAATTAAATATTACATACATGTCCTTTTACCTTTGAAGCGTCGAGGTGGTGGTTGGAGCGGGGGTGTCACAGGGCAGAGTTCCCGGACGGCTCCTCACTCCCACTCGTCGGGATGGCTTTGATGGACGCCACGGATCTTAATATGCTTAAAATGTATGCAAATCTTTTTTTAATTCGGCCTATGCCACAATAAAGTAAAAACACTCCTGATGTAGCCGGAGCGATGAATGAGGATAAACGGGCGTTGAATAGAAATACTCTCTTCTCAGATGACTCTTTATTCAATACGAGAGAGGCTGCGGGAAGGACGTCCTTTCTCACCCAAGGCTAACCGTCCACGCTACACCTACAAGACTGAAAATATGTACTTAATATATATATATTGCGAAGGGGGGAATTTTCAAAAGACCACCATTCTAGTGGTAGAGTGGGATTTTTATCCACTAAGCCGTATTCGGCTGCCACTTGGCTACTAATTAAGTATTGCACAAAAGTGGCAACGACGTGTCCATCACGGGCTCTCCATTTGTCTCTTTTTGAATATCATTCTACTGTTAAAGTTCATCATCTTGTACGTTCAGCATCCTCCATTCATGTATTTGCACCACGCATTCCATGCCCTTTTTCCCTGTGGGCGAGGAATCGTCACAAGACACCCAGAGAATCTGGGTAGTGTAGGATTCACGATTGATCGGTCGTGCCTACCCACTAAACCTCCCCCTTGTCCTTCTCTGTCCCCCGGGTATTGTTTTCCACATTGCTTCAGGAGGACAGATAGTCTGGCCTTAGGTGATTGGCCCTATTCTATTGTTGGAGAGGCTGTTGCGCTCTGCGTCTCTCTCTCTTTCACTGCCCTCTTTGGCGCTCAAAATCTCCTCTACGTATTCGCGCCAAAGGTCCCAGTTCTTCTTGCTCTCCATCATGCTGTGGACCACGTTGTCGTCGTTGAGCTCGGCTACCCTGAGTGCTTGTTTCAGCAGTTTCCTCTGGGGTGCCCAAACCTCACAGCCAATGATGGTGTGCTCTGCGTCATCGGCCTCCGCTTGGCAGTGTTGGCACGTTGCGGATGGTTCTTTGCCAATTCGCTTCAGGTACGCACCGAAGCATCAATGCCCAGTGAGCGCCTGCGTCAAGCGGTAGGTTGTTTCATCGTGTTCCCAGGCCCTCCACCGACTTATGACCGGAATAAGTCGATGGGTCCATCTTCCCTTGCTGAACTGATCCCATCTCCGTTGCCAGGCTTCCCTCAGTTTCTGATCATGTTCGTTGCGATTTTTAGGATCTTCCTAGTCCAAAGCCCTCTTCTTTGCCTGGAGGTCCAGTGGGGCTATTCCAGCAATCATGAGCATCGCGTCTTCGGACACTTCGGACATGTGTGCAGCATCGTCGTAGTCCGCTCCGCAGTGGTAGCACTCCGGGCCGGTCTCTTTACATATTCTGTGTAAGTAGTTAACAAAACAGCCGTGCCCGGTGAGGATCTGGGTCAAGTGGTAGCACAGTTGACGATGCTTTCTTGCTACCCAGAAAGACCTTTAGCGGAGTTATCCCATCGGGACTGCCACACCACCATGGTGCTTTGCTTAGCGTGATTCTTATATTCGCCCCCTTTCTGTATAGCCTGTCTCTCGTAAGCGAGCAGGACGATTGGCGATATGGTAGTCATTTTCCAGGACAGCGACACTGTGCAATATGTAGCAGCCACTCTGATGGCCATGTTGAGCCTGGCCCTTTCAATTCGTATGGCCCATATCGGCGCGCCGTACAACAGTACCGAGTGTACTACCTCGTTGTAGAGTCGCCTCCTGTTCCTGTTTTTGGGCCACCAATGTTGGGCATCAAACTGGCGAGATTCTCCGCAATGCTGACCGCCTTTCCGTGTGGGTGACGAATCGGAGCTCGTCATCAATATCCACCCCCAGATACCGAATGGATCTTGAGTATTTAATCTAGCAACCCCCGATCCTCAGGGGTGAGGGCGTAAGCTTTGCGTCATGAAAAATTAAAAGCTTCGTTGAATGTAACTTTCGTGATTTACATTGAATTAACACTGACTGAAACCAAAATTAGCTTTGTAGAAATGGCTGCAAAAAGTCGTTCACTCCCTCCCGAACTATTTAGTCGATTCACTGGATTTTTTTTCCAAACAAGCTAAATTTAAAATATTCAGCATTCGTATCGATGCTACAAATTTTATCGGAAAATTATCAGTTTTTAGTCCATGGAAATTTAGCGAAAATTCATAACGATAAGTTTTAGTGCGACGAAAGTCATCATTTGGTTATTTAAACGCAGCCAAAATCTTCCAGAAAATAAAGGACGGAACGATTCTTTGGGATTATTTGCTTTGACGTACCAAATATTGTAAAGTCACATACACTCGGGTTTCGTTTTACAAGATAATTCCATACCATCATGTAATGTAAATCTGTGCTGTACGCAGTTCAAATTTCACAAATTTTATTTGATAAAAAATAGGAAAAATATACAAATACGATATTACCATATTTGACTCCTTTTTAAAATCGCTTCTAGGTGTTCATCCCTGTTAAATTATTCAAAATTTTGGGATTTGGGATGGCTTAGACGATCCTGCCGAATCTTATTTTTATTTCGTTTTTTGGTCGCAATAAATTGCAAACATCACCAGATGATAATCATCACATTGATATTGTGTTGGCTTAATTAATTCAATGTTGTCCCATTGCTAAATGACAGGGACGTGATCGATCGAATATATTTGGATCGGGGTTAAGTCAATGCGAGTAGCAGCATCCTTCAATCTACGCCAATCAATTATGACCGCTTTTAATTGAATCCAATAAGTTACTATGCCTATTTTATTTGACACAAGTCCTATTATTTTTATTGTCTTTGCCGAATGTCAAAATGATACTGCACATGAATACATGATCATGAGAGTATGGGCATGTCTTATCGTTTGATTAGTATTCATATGGCATTCTTTGGTGTTCATTATAGAAGTCCTGGATAATAAAATTCATATTTTGAGCAAAACTATTTCGAGCCTTTATCCAAGTCACGTTTGTTTTTTAAGACATTTTTTTGGGACACCGAGTATAGGAGGGAATAAGAAAGGATTAATAAAGACGCACGTTTAATATCCTGACCCTCATAACGATTCCTTTACCAATTGTCACAATTAAATTGTCATTTATAATCAAGGTTAATTGAACGGGTGAGAAAATGTTTAATGCTTCATTAAGACCTTTAAAAAAGCAGTTAAATCCTCCTTAATTTTTTTTTTTTTTTGGGTTCTATTTCTATGATAATGATTTATTACGATATATAAAAGGGGTGCTTCAGAAGAAGCTGAATATTAACCTTTTAACTGCCATAGCGTAATAAGCGAGCCGTGCGCCCCACGCCAGCTAATTCAGGGATATTAGAAATTGCTTATAAAAGAGGGTTAACTAGGATATTTTATTGCCAAAAGGTGACTTGTGTGTCCTAGCATATGTATATATATACCACATGCCATCCTACAGGATCATTTACGGCTTTTGAGTGATTCTTGATTAGGGTTGCCACAACACATAATGATTGTATTTTTTATTTTATTTTCTGCTAATATTAAATACACGCCATTCAAATTCATTGTATATTTAGGGTTGTCTCAATTTATATATACAATAATTATTTTTGATTTGTTTTTAGATAATTTGAAAAATATTTTTTGAACCAATACACTTTATTTATATTGTTTTAAAAATTCAATTGTGTGTGATAAATTTGAAAACATGGTTCTACAAATAATGGTAAAAACAAACATATTTTGTATTCTTTTTTTTTTTAAAAAAAGATGAACAAACAATATGCCTTTTTCCAAATACGTTGATGAAGTTCCAGGTTTTGGTTCAATCGAAGAGGGTGTAGTACCAATAAAATGATATGAATGAATAGGGAATCCAATCCCGGGATCCCGGATTGTTTTAGGTACTCACGAATCCCGGGATTAGTAAACGTAATTCCGAAAAATTCGGGATTGAAATTTTTATCTAATAGAAATCATACACCTCACCAGCACGTTGAAAGCTACTAAATCGAGACATTTCCGCCGAAATCTGGACGCTTTAACCTTTCCCTACCGGTGATGTATTTACTACACCTCAACTCTAATAATGGGAATATCGATATGAAATATAATAGATACGGGCTTCAGAATTTTTGTATTCCTCCGTAATATAATTACAAATCACATCAAAGTATTATAGTATATAAATATTCATCTGCAGTGACGGAAATAAATAATTTGTCGAGAAATCGGGAATTTTGCGAATTTTAGTCTGTGTCTCAGCAGGAAGGAATTTTATCAGTCACATTGATGGTGTTGTATGAAAATGGGGGCTCATGCGGTCATCAACTCGAACTAGCATTTAAATATCTGGCGACGATACCTCCAATGAACCTTCATCGTGTTGGTGAAGTGTACGATTTCTGTTAGATAAAAATTTTAATCCCGATTTTTTCCCCGATTCCCGAAATTTTGGGTATGTTACTGTAACGTTGAGGTGGAGGTGCTCTCTGAGGCAGAGTCCTCGGGCGGCTCCTCGCCCTCACGTGCTCGTCGGGATGCCCCGCTAGCGCACGGGTACGTTCTTCTATAGGTCCGTGATGTTGCTGGATTAATGTATGGGAATAGACGGGCGTCGCATAGAAAGATTCTCTTCTCTAAATAATTATTTATTCCACACGAGAGAGCGATCTGGCTGCAGGAGGGACAACCTCCCGCAGCCAAGGCTAACCAACGACTCTCCCGATTCGCGCCTCCTGCGCGTCACTACCCAACCGGCAACGGTGTACGCGCAAGAAGCGATCGGTCGGTATGTAGGTGCTATATCTCTGCAGGGCCACAAGAGATGGCGCTGTTAAAATAACACATTGCACCTGAAGAGAGACAGAAGATGTCACTGTAAATCTGCTCAGATTAACAGCACTACTGCGTGTGGATGGTAAATCCCTCACGCTACATTACTAATGAGCGGGGACACTCTCGGTGTAGAGTCTACGGGCGGCTCCACGCTCCCACGGGCTCTTCGGGATGACCGTGCTAATGTGCGGGTCCGTTCTTCTTTCGAATCATGTGTAGCATAGCGGATGGATGGGGATGGATGGGCGTCGAACAGAAAGACTGTCTTTTTTAGGTAACTTTTTATTCAGCACGAGAGAGAGAGAGAGAGAGAGAGAGCTCTAACTGCGAGAAGGACGTCATCCCGCAGCCAAGGTCAACCGACGACTCTTGCCTTCTGCGTGTCATCACCCAACCGGCAACGGAAGCAGCATAAGAAGCGATCGTTCGGTAATTGTAAGTGTTCCTGTAGCGCCACAGAAGATGGCGCTTATAAAATAGCACATTGCACCTAAAGAGAGTCGGAAGACGTCGCTGTTAAGCTGCAATAGGCTAAGCGCATCCCGATACAGAAAAAAATGCATGATTCATTTTTTGCCATTCAACAAGAGCTCCATCGGTTAATATGCGTAGCGGATCATTGAATATAAATGGGCATCTTTTATGACCCAGGTCAGAAATATATCGGTGAATAATAAAAAAAGTCACATAGGAATATGAATGGCGTTACATCATTGAACAACCGATACGTGTTCACGTGGGCTGTTCTAGAAGTCCACAGCCTCTAAAATATTTTTTATTGCTGGAAAGCGACCGAGAAGAATAATGATGGCGCTGTCGATAACTAATGTGAGCGAATGACAGGGGCAATTCATTTTGTCAAACTAAAGATTTAAAATCGCGAAGTGTCATTTGTGGTCATGATTTCCGTTTCAATACCACCATGATGAAATCACAAGCCATCCATCAAGATTTATTTTTATTGCTGAATTTTAAATCATAGGTCAAAAACGAATTAAAACCCAAATCTATTTTGATTTATTGAAATTGCCTTTTACATATCCTGATATAAATATCGAATTGAAATGCAGTAGAAGGTCAAATGCAACACCAAGATATGTATTGTCTTCTCAAGGAAATCAAGGATAATATTTAGATCGTTTCCAATGGCAAGCTTAGTGCCAAATAAATTCAATCAGATCCTGAATCGCGGATAAAAAAAGATCAAAGGAATAGAAGTGCTATAGGACTGTCAATTTCAGTTAAATAAGTATAAATCTCGTTGTTCTGGGCCGTAACAACGGGCGCTCGCCATGGGCGCAATTGAGCTTGGGGCGCAAAACACATATTCGTTTTGTTATGAGACTTCGTAATCGTTCTGTAGACATGTTCAGGTATGGTATTCAATCACGGGGCGCTCATTCGTCATGTCAGCGGTCCGAAAAGCGGACCGTTTGAACACATAAACTTTGTGGCAACTAAGATCGCGAATGAGTCTAGACCCATAAAAACTATATATTTATCTATCTTACTAATTTATGCTGCTATCTTGGCTATTTTCTTAGTTTTGGATTTCCGGAGTGGGGATCCACGGGCGCTTTATACCCTTGTTGATCCAAATGCGGATATAAAAAAATGCATTAACATTTATGCAAAGAAGTGCACTTAAAGCTGTTGATTCTGATATGCGTATATATGGAACGCATATATTTAAAAAAATAAATGACTATCAACGCGAAATCGATACGCTCGATAACGCACAAGGCCATGCGATCAACAAAGATAAATATGGCTATTAAATCATGAAATGTCCGTTTTCGCTGCGTTTACGATCTAAAAGATCATCTGAAGTAATGCAGAATGGATACAAACATTGAAATAATGTTCACATGCCATGAAATACTCGAGTGCGACGTTTGGATTTATCCCACGCCATGAGAAAATCGCGGATCTTGAATGGATCTTCCGGATGCATCAAAATGATATACAATAGATTAGGCCATTCGCTGAACATTCAAATATGTTCTCAAAATACAACGGAAATGTGTGCCTATGTATCGATTATATATTACAATATATATTGCATAGTTCCACATGAAGATTCGTTTTTGTCCGGATTAGATATATTAAGTATGTTCAGGTATGGCATCCGATTGCGAGCCGCTCGTTCAGCGGTCCGAAAAGCGGACCGATTGAGCGTACCCAATCGCAGAAGTCCCTCAATAGGCTAATTTACATAGCTGGCTTACGCCAAATGAAGTCGAGAGCGAGACTAGACTTCCCCATGCCCATAAAACTTACTTACAAAACGCGGCACCCGTCTTGCGCACAGCTTTATCATGTCTAAATTTTCAGTCAATATGCGATTTACAACACTTTTTTAAATGCCCGTCATATCTGCTAGCTCGCGCACTTTTGATCGACGATCATTCAATACAATTTTATTCACCATTTCTGGCGTGGTCGCCTCGTATGATCGATTTTCGTTTTATTTATTTATTCCAAAATTTACACCAGACTGCTCTAAATATTTAAATTCAATTAATAAGATTGCACAAAAATATATCAAATCAACTTTTTCTTGGATCGCGAGTCGCTCATTTGTCATATAAGCGGTCCGAAAAGCGGACCGATTGAGCATATGGCCTCTTTGTCCCCTTTTAGGGCTTTTTGCGGCACTTTCTATGATCTGTACGATCGTCTAGACACTTTCTATCATAATATTTTTTTACAACAGTGGCCGCAATCTATACATTAAGTCGGTTACTTTTGGGACTAGCTTTGTATATTATTTTAAAACGTACATAATCATAGTATTTAATATATTGCATTTAGAATGGTATTAATTAACTTTAAAACGACTTTGCACTTGTGCTATATTTTATTGGAATATCGGACTAATGATGATTTGGAATATCTGTATTTTTCTATTATCCGTGCCCTTCCTCCACATCACTAGCCCGGATAATCGAGAGTATACTGTATTACGTTAGCATAAGACGATTGAGGATTATGGAGATTATTTTGA
Source organism: Stenopsyche tienmushanensis (assembly GCA_008973525.1). Classification (NCBI taxonomy): domain Eukaryota; kingdom Metazoa; phylum Arthropoda; class Insecta; order Trichoptera; family Stenopsychidae; genus Stenopsyche; species Stenopsyche tienmushanensis. Next base: position 416,078 of record WACJ01000285.1, on the reverse strand, counting down.
TCAAATACATTGCTTTGTTATGGTGTTTTAACTATCACCTACGAATTCCGAACGTTCATGTGTTACGCCCTAATGCATAATATAAAAAAAAATTATAAACTTCTAATTTTTGCGTTGTTCTTAATGAGATAAATCATGGTATTGCATTGAAATGAATTATATTGCCTTTTAAGATTTTTGATTGTCCCCGGAGTATTCAATATCCACTTAATTAAATGCCAGAAATTTGATATTGGCGATACTTATGGGGAGAGGTCATTCGACAAAGATATCATTATGCTACCGTATGAAGGATATCGATTACTGTATATCAAATTATATCAGATACTTCTTCCCCTTTGCAATTTATTCTGATTTTTGTTGGAACATCTAGATGTGTTTGAAGCACGCAAGAAGGCTTCAAGACACGCCTGCCCATATTTTACGTCCTTTAAAACCCTCAATAAAAATAATTCCTTTGTAGAAAAGAAGGTTGTATCGGAACACGATGGTTTCAGTTCTTTTTATCAATGCGAGAAGCAATCGATTAATTTGCTTGGAAATGATAAAGCACGACCGGTGATCACGCTATTCTTTCTGCTGGAAAAATGCATTCATATCTATCGTACGATAGTATAGTGGATGCATTTCATAAACGCGATAAGAGATAGTGTTGCTCGTGAAAATAGGTCATGTGTATTTAGCAGAGTCGTAACTAGAGCGTGGCAAAGCAGGCGCCTGCCACGGGCGCAACAGGGATTGGGGCGCAAAACGCAGGATACCGACCCGATTGAGAGAGTTGTACGTGATTTTTATTTTACTTGACCATTTTACTCTAAATGCATTAACACGTAAATTGACATAAGATTCGCAATGAGTCATTTTCGATATCTCTCATGGGGTTCCCGATTCTTTGTTTGGAGATAATATGTATAATACATACTTGCTTCATTACTCATAATTGGCTCGAGATAGATAACACCATCGATGTCATTAATTCAAAGCAACATGATATAATAATTGATTAGCGATGCTTTATCTCCACTTTAACGGTGATCCAATTTTATGGATAATCAGTGTTCCCAATGAAGCTCGTAAGAATTTTAAATGTTGACCCGATTAGTCATTTTTGGATACCCGAAAAAAAGTGTTTCGGCGCTCGTTGTATCATCTCCTTATTATTGCTTCATCAGCGCCAACACCACCTACGCCCTTCGGCCAGTGCGCCCCTCGGCCAGTGCGCCTTTCGGCCAGTGCGCCCCTCGGCCAATGCGCCCCTGCCTCATTTTCGTCCAAACGAAAAATACACGAGGAACACTAATAAGTAAGTAAATGTAAATTATGTCAATATTAGATGTTCTTACAATTTATTGCGGTTTTTTTCTCAATGCAATTTTTTTCAATTTCGTTAACAGAGGTCGCGCGTTATCGTGCTGGAAAATAATGGTGCATCTATTCACCAAAGTTGGCTTCTCTTGATGTAAAGCGTCGGAGCGGGGGCGCTCTCGGGGCAGAGCCCCCGGGCGGCGCCCCGCTCCCACGCGCTCGTCGTGATGGTTGCACTAGCGCGCGAGTATTCTGTTTGAATTGCTTTTATATGACTCAAGATATAGGTGCATTAAAACATAATACATAAGTTCAAATTAATAAAAAAAATCAACAAAAAAATGTTCAATTTCTTATGTCCAACATGCATAGCATCTGCTTGCTGTTGCTTAATTATTTTTGCCTATTATTGTGTTGCGAAAATAAAAGGAATGAGTTGCTGTGCAAATCTGTCAGTTTACTTTTGAAGAAATAGAAAGGGGGAATAAAAAAAATGGTCAGCGATAAGAATGGTGCTCGTTAATTATCAAAATAAATGCCTGACTTCTGTGCTCCTTGTGAGCATCCTTCGTCCATTGCCGTTGCCTTGCGGTCTTTATTGGAGATTGTTTACACTTTCAGATCTTTTAGCTGGTCATTGGTGCTTTAATTTTCGGTAAAATTGGTAGCCAAAATCTAGGAATGCTAGTGCCGTCATATCGTCTGTTGATTGCAGAGTTTCTTCGTTTTTTGATCTCTTGTAATTTTGATGCTGACGTTTTTGACTGTTGCTATAGTTTATGTGCCGCAAAATTGATGTGATGATCGTTCTTCGTAACATATTCGGTTATTGCTGATTTGTAATCCAATTGCAAAACTGCTTTCTGATATCCTCTCACCCTGTGGGCGATCTATCTATTGGTTTGTTCAATGTACGACATGATGCAGGCTGCGCATTCGATCTCATAAACCCCCTGATTTTCGTTTTTCACTTTTTTCTTTTTGTCAAATAGGAGGCTTCCTATCTTTTTTCTCGTCCTAAAGATCGCGTTCATGTCGTGCTAATGAAGTGCTCTTGGATGCTTAAAAAAAATCCGTATGGTGCGTAGCGTCTGGTAATAAATGATTTGGGCGTGAGCAGCCCACATACAGCTGTCCATGTGAGAAGCATGCACGCATGCCCTGTGTTTCCCTGTACTCTGTTGATGCTCGCAACGGAAACTGCACGCGCTTCAATTCAAATAGCATATCAGTCGGAATAATTGGGACACATCTTCTTTCCATTTCAAACTGAAGCTTTGATGATATTATTCATCATCTTTTTCTCTAAAAGTCTGGTACTGTTGCTACAATTTTAATTTATTTCAATTTAGTTGCCAATTTTCAGTGTTAAAATACACAATTCAAATATAATTTTTAAATAGAACGATGAACTAACTGTATGTTGCCTTTATTTTTTGTTCATGTGTTTGGGTGTCATTTGATAAATGCCTTTTTATATAATTCAAATCAAAAAGTTACTTTTTGCATTTTGTCGCGCTGATACACGCACCATACATTGAAAACCTCTGTTTTGTTTAAATATATCTGTGCAGTAAGCTCTTTTGTAGGCACCACTAAAATTTCGTTTCAATCTATTAGCTGGTTTAAGAATTATATCAATTTTACGAAAGAAGTAGAGTTTCATGAATTTCTTACGAAATCCCCCGGACTTTCAGCGAAGCTTAGCGCGAAACGCACGGACTGTAAAGTATTAATGTTTTGTAAATTTAATTCTTCGTTTTCGCCGATAGTCATTTCTTCCCAAATATATTTTTCCGACAATTTTAGACTTTTTTATGCGTATTAGCATAAAAAAGTTTTGTTCTTTATAGAAAAATGAGGGATAAGTTCCATTATTTTTTAAAATGGCATAATATCAAAATCGCATAAAAAAGATCCGCATAAAAACAGACCAAAGTAAAATATATTGGAAGTAGAATGCGATAAAACTTTTACTACATTAGTACTTGATGTTTATAATATGTATGTACTTCAAGTCGGTATATCGCAAAAATCCAATTATTTATCAAAATTAATTTATCTTATTTTGAGAAGTTTGAGAGTTTTTGAGCCACCTAAGTTTGTTTTCATTTTGATGAGTTTCGTCGGTGTGAGATAAGATTTGAAGTGTCGGCGAAGACGGTATGCATGAACTTATTCTGGCGCAATAAGCAGGTATTATTTGCTAACACATGACGGTATTTGACGGTAACTGTGCATCGATGGGTTAAATGACATTTTTTCGAAACTGCATTTTCAAAAACGGCTGTTTTTGACTGACCCGGCTGAAGTTTTAGGTGGTTTCTCACTATAATATTGTAAAATTGTGGGTAAAATTTGTCAAGAATATATAAAAGTTTAATTAAAAAAACTACTTAGTTTTTAATTATATAATTTTATAGGTATATTCTGCTCCTGCACATAATAAAAATTGTTTTCAGATCAATAGAAAAAATCCGACAAATTCTTGATATCAATAAAAAAAGTCTAATGAAATATCTTATAACGACGCCATTTTGTTTATAACTAACATTAGCATTTTTTTTAATGTAGCAATGTTGTAATAAAATAATGTCAAAATATTAAACATTATTTTATCACCTTTAAAAAATGTATTGAAAATATCCGTCCGAAAATGTGGGGGGGGGGGGCGCAATTTTGATTCTTGCCACGGGCGCATCATACCCTAGTTACGGCCCTGGTATTTAGAAGCTTATGTTGCTAAACGAAACATTAACAATAGTTAAAAATACAAAAATATCATTTAAACCACACATTGACCTCGCATAACACGGTCATATGGCTCCACAAAAACGTCGTATAATCCAAATCAGTGTTATACGAGGTCCAAACGCAACTACACTCGAGCTTCGTATAACACGATTATATAGTTCCATAAAAACGTCGTGAACTATCTTTGGCGAAATGAATTATCTCTATTCTAGTTGGGTTATCTATTTGCAGATGTTGTCCACAATGTGGATGCTCAACCTTTATTGCCTTAGGAGCTACTTTTCAATAGGGATTCCAATCCCGAGCGAAATTTCGATCCCGGGATTGCATTAGACCAGGGGTAGCCAACCCGCGGCCCACTTTTTCACTTAAAAAAAATGTCTATAATGTATCTAAATCTAAAATGGGGATATATAATTTTATATGCGGCCCGCGGAGCTATGATGCATTTCCAAAGTGGCCCGCAAGATCATTTGATTGATCAAATTCCTTTCTGCTGAGACGCGGATTAAAACTCGCAAAATTCCCGATTTCCCGAAAAATCATTTACTTCCGTCGCTGTAGATGAATACTTATATACTATAATACTTTGACGTGATTCATAATTATATTACGGAGGAATAGAAAAATTCTGAAGCCCGTATCTATTATATTTAATATCGATATTCCCATTATTAGAGTCGACGTGTAGTAAATACATCACCGGTAGGGAAAGGTTGATATAACAATTTTAAAAAATATATATGCACTGTATATATGCATACTTAGATTGGACAGTTACTGCCCCTAGACTTTGCCTAAGTTCGCCAATTAGTAGTTACGTCCCTGTTTGCAAACGTCCAGACTTCGGCGAGAATGTCTCAATTTAGTAGCCTTCATCGTGCTGGTGATGTGTACGATTTCTGTTTGATAAAAATTTCAATCCTCATGGGGTATAAATATATTTTCAAACAGGATATGCCCCGCCTTATAACCTCACGAAGGCTCTCACGAGTCCAACCTCAGTATGAGGGGGAAGAGCTGCAGGGGGGGCGGCATGTCTAGACTACCGGGGATACCCTTCCCTTTCGTTTTTTAATTTGAAATGTTGTTTAGATTAGGTCAGCTAAAAAATCGGGAGGAGTGGCTCACGAGCCGTATGCGGCTCTTTGCATAGACATTTGCGGCTATGCGCAGACCTTTACGGCTCTTTGGACATAAATTCCAATTTCAACTCATCTCAAGCAGCCTTCCATACACATCAGTAATCAATGAATACGGTGACAGAGACGACACACATCAGACAGCGACTGACTGAATTGGAGGGTCATTATAATCGACCCTATTTCCTGCGCTGCTGTATGGTCTGTTCCAGGTTACCCCGGACTAGCTATACAAAGAGTGTCTTCCCCTGTTCCCTTAGCTCCACGAGAAGCGCTACACGTGGGGCGTCCAGGCACCCATCCCTTTTGCTCCACGCTCTTTTAAAGGGGTGAGGTTTCTGCGAGAAAGACCAGCGTCAGACCATGTGCACCCGAAGGTGCGATAGAGGAGGATGGACTAAGATGACGGACTGCCCTTCCCCATGTTACTCGTATTGGTTCGGTCATTCTTAGTACTTAGCCACGGAGACGAGTCGCCGTTCGAACAGCCTAAAACCATTCTTCCCTGTTTGCTTAGGATGTTGAGGATAGTGGTGAGTCTTTGACACAGTCTCCACCAACTACTGTAATTGGCTGTTCCACACACCGCTTTATGGGTACACAGCACAGGGTGACCTGCGCACCCAACTTATATTAGCTGGGCTACTCTAGCTGCGTTTGACGAGCAAACCGATGAGGCTATTCCGCACACCTCTACTCCACATCATTATCCCAGGGGTTCAACCATTGCCCACAGATGAATACGGGCCACCCATTTATAAAAGATATATATAGAAATTAAATCTCAATTACATCGACTGTATGCATGGTATCTAATAGAGGATTAAATCCATAGCCCGCATTGTTACATTGTAAGATATCGTGGTACTATCGATTTATCTACATTTTTCTATTAAAAACAAATAAAGCCCTATAATGTCCATCTGTATGATAATAACCCTGATTGTTAACCCTTTACATTGAGAAGTTTATTAGCATTCTTACGAGCTTTTAAGATTGTACATACTTTTAATAGATATGGTTGATACTTTTATAGGTTCATATTGTGGTGACTATTAAGACATTTGATGAAATGGATGTGATTCATACTCTTGGATGCACAATGAAGTGGTCAATTTATGCATTTGACTGCTTGTGATGATATTGTTGAAATGCCATTGACGTATTAGAATTTGCTGTGTTTTACGATGGCAAAGACTTGAACTATCCAATAATTCAAAGTGTCTCATGCGGATATATTAAGCATGATGTATATGCAAGTTTAATACATTAAAAGCAGCAATGCATAAGAATTTGCTCGAAGCATGGGCGTAGTCGTGGGCCTCAGGTTTACGATCAATAAAATAATGAATGATGCTCCCGAGTATTAAGCCTAGTCGGTAAGGCCCAGATTGTCACAAATGCTATCTGAAAATACAACAATTTCTTACTACCATCGCAAGCGGAATAATGGGTCTCGTAATTTACGAGGTAAGAAAATGCGAGAAGACAACCTTGATTCGGATCTTCAGACCCCGAATCCGAGGTATAATAAGTTAACTTTCGGATGGGAGTGCTATAGGGCTGTCAACTCCTGCAATAAACTTGTCACATTAAGAAAGAATCAGTGACAAGCGAGATTCCGATTTTGTCTGTCTAGGAAAAATCGAGGTGCCGATCCAAAGACGGATTTCGAAAGAAAACCGTGAATTCAGATCGATGCGATCGCCATAAATATGACAATATGTGCGAAATCACATTTATAAACAATACCTGCCAGCTGTGTAAATTTTCAACGAATTATACTATTATAAATGTCGGAATATTCTAATAATGTCGATGTTTACGAACGACGGTGTGCTGATATAAGTAGCTCGTAAAAACCGATATTCGCCATAGTATTCATAAATAAATTTGATGTTTTTCTCATATAACTTTCCGCTTTTAGGCTTAACGCATCTGCGGACACGTCTGCAATTGCAGACGGATGTGATAAGTTTTCATTGCGCCGAATATATCTGCGAATATACGCACGCATTTGTATGTGTGCTTATATTAACTTACACTTATAACGTTCCTATACACCGCCAGTTGTGTCCAAGTCGCGACCTTTTTATGCCGATTACATTTCGGAATTACATTATGGTTATAATGTAACTATAAATATATTTTTTGAAAACAGATATCTTTTCCTGATCCTGATCCTTATTCTGATGTAGTCCATGGACCTACTCTGGAACAATATTCTTATTTGGCGAACCCCTTCTTGAACAACTTTTTTTTATGACTCCACCACAAGCCTAGGTATTTCACAGGTAAACACTGTTGATATGAATTAATTGAAATGTCATTAACCCCTTAAGTGGATATGACGTATATATCCGTCAAGACCAAAGTCCTTGCAAAGTGGGCATGACGGATATATACGCATTGTGAAAGTTAAGCAAACCTCAATAGAAAATCACGGATATGTCCGATTGCAGTGTTTTATGCTTTAGATGTAAGAATGATTCATCTCGGAAACTGACTTGTTCGAACTTGATGATATACCATTTTCGTATACTAGATATGACGTACGTATCTGCTAGCGGTGAAAAAATCGTGTCACTGCGGATGACACTTTTAACAGTGATACGTAGCGTTGAAGGGGTTAATCCATTCCAGCTCCCAAAACACCACCTCAGTCGTTTTTGTTTCGTTTAAAAAAACTGTCCAAGGAGGTTTGTTTCTTCCCCTCATTCAGGATATTGCGGAAATGAGTTAGGCAAGTTTCGTTGAATAACTCCGATGCACGACCAGCATTTCAACTTTTTCGGAGTGATTTTTATCCACGAACTCTACAACTTTCTCCCACATTCCCAAGATCTCTTGTAGAGATAACCTCCTCCATCTCTGGCTCCTCTTCAAAACTAATATTTCGTTGAACCCCCGTATGCTGCTGCGAATGTAGATCATCTAACTCCTCGGTTATCAGCTCCTGAGACTCGGTTGTTCTTCGACGAGTTCGTTCACATCTCTCTCATCCACCTCCAGATCCATGGATTTTCCCAGAGAAACAATCTCCTCTACCACTGACTCTTCGGGTTCCAATCCTTCGAAGGCACCTCCTTGAAGAAATCACCTGCTGATCCATGGGCTGCAGGATAGGAGTAGTGTTGTGTGGTAGTTAGAGAACCTTTATAAACTTGAACTAGTGTGCGATTCCTTGCATCTCAAATCTTGCTCTCATCTCAAAGCAAAATATCGCTCGCTTAGCGGCTCGTATCTCAAAACACTCGTATGTCAAGGTACCACTGTATTAGTAGATATATTTGGATACGATCTATACAATCGTGCGATGTATGCGTGGAAGCTCTCCGTCTCTGTCTCCCGAACTGCGCTACGTTCTCTTTCTGTCTCTGTCTCCGAGCTCAATGTACAAGAGTGCTTTTTCGAATAAGTGGAGGGGGGATCCCAGGCCCTGGGATAGTACCCCTTTAAGGGTTAATAAAATCCTTATTAGGAAATAGTGGAGAGTTGGTGACTACGACTTTCCATCCAACAATTATAAATTCAAACAATAGTACTATTTCACCTGAATTAGAAAATCGTGTCCCAATAAACTATAAAAGAAACAGCTATTTTTACGCTGTTAGTGTAAGTGGCGCTCAAAAGGAAATAAACGTACTGACACTTCGTGGAGATTAGCCAAACATGCCCAACTAATTCTCAATTTTATATTCATGAATTGCGTCGGTAATCTGTGTCCACGAATGCGTTAAAGGTGAAATTTTGAGTTTTTTTTTCAAAATGTAAAAAAAAATATTTCGACAACCCTGACATATGGGACATGCGGCCTATTTTTCTATGTATGGGGAAGTGCCCTATTCCGTGTCTTGCGCGGTCTCCAGACCTGACACCATAGGATTTATTTGTCTCTGTCTTCACACATAGTGTGACACCCAGGACGTAGGGCTACGTGTGAAACGTAGCAAAAGGGTCCATATACAAAGCACCCTGTATAGATGCATAATTATTCTCTTCATCAATAATTTTATTGCATCTCAAATGACGTCATCATATTATTTCGGCTGCCACATCGCGCAAATAACGAAGAAATAACAGTTGGATTGGCCCAAATTCCCAATGTTCCACGCATTGTAAACAATTATTATTGGATTATTTATACATACATGATCTCGGTCAAATCTATTACATATCCAATAAGCGATGAACTCATATAAACGCAATAATCAATACAGAATTAAGGGAGACTAATACCAATACGTTTTAGCAATGTACCACACGTTCGATCACTGAGAAATTCGTGGAGCTTCGAGGTGTTTTTATTCTTGGAAAAATATTTAGATTGTCAAAAACGGATTTTTATTATCGAAGCAATGTTTTGTTCGAGTTGATGGAGATCTTCCAAGGTGTGGGACTTTAATAGAAAGTTTTGATTGATACTCGAACCACCCTCGCACTTTTTAATACATCATCACCCAACCGCTATGAATGTTTATATAGAAACAATTTTCGAGTGATGGCTTCAATATTTCTATATGAATTGGCATCGATGATTCGTTGCTTTTCTTCATATGCACAGCATGGATATAATCAACGTCGCTGGAGGCGTATTTAGGTTCGTATTGTTATATATGATTTTTCCCAAACTATGTTTATCTCAGGAAATTCCATACTGTTTGTTATGCAAACTATACTTTGAATTTATTTATATTATGCTTAAAGCGAATCAGAAGTCAATTAGACTACCAATTTAAAACAAGACCAATTTTAAGACTAGAGCAGGTATAGCTCTCATATGATCACTCGGACATGTCAAACAAATCATTCAATAAATTTTCAAAATTCATCAGTTTGCCTATGGTCAGATTTAAGAAAATATTATTTTTTTATGTTTAAGATATTTTTAATAAATATATTTTCAATTTCTTTTCAAATTGGTCACCTCTGCTTTGTATACACGCACAATACCCTTTTTTTATTTCAACTGTAATTATCTGACGTAGCATTTCCTCTTTCATTTTTGCAAAGGCGACATTCTTTTAATTAGGATTTATTTTGTGAGCACTTCTGGTGTGTAAATTAATTATTTTGCAGGCCAGTGGTGTCAGGTCTGAAGACTGTGCGAATCACGGAATAGTGAACGTCGCCAGGTAAAGAAATCCTGTGGTATTTAATCTGGAGATCGTGTGAATCATGGAAGAGGGCACGTCTATAATCAATGAAATTCAGTGGTGTCAGATCTGGGGGACCGTGCCAGCCACGGAATAGACTACGACCCCAGGTAAAGAAATCCTGTGATATCAAATCTGGGGATCATGCCAAAGAATCCAATGTATTCGGATCTAGAAACCATACGAACCACGGAATAGGGCACGTCCTCAGACAAAGAAAATCAGTGGTGTCAGATCAGGAAACCATGCGAGCCATGGAATGAGGCCGCAAAATTTTTTTTGCGATTACAAATTAAAAATTTATGACAATTTAACGGTGAAATTTTGGGTGCTTTTTCAAAATGTTGAAAAAAAATCTATTTCAACAACCTTGACATTTATATGTGAAACGTAGCAAATTATCCCATTAACCCCAAAAAAAAATTAAGTATTTAAATTCAAAGTCCATAACAAGAATGCATTTAAGCGATATATTTGTGCATTAATTTTGATACATTTGTGCAAACATACCAATAAAGTACACAGGTTATGACCTAAGCGGATCCTTTCTTTAATCTGATTCCTCGTTGATCCAATTCAATATAAATATTTGATCACTCTTAGTTAGTTTTCTGAAATAAACTTGAGTATCTTTCATCTGTTAACTTGAGGCGGGGCGCTTTCGAGTCAGGCCGTGATGTTGCTGGACGAATGGATGTTAATAGACAGGCGTCGAATAGAAAGACTCTCTTCTCTAAATAACTATTTATTACACACACTAAAGAGAGAGAGAGAGATCTGGCTGCAGGAGGGACGACTTCCCGCAGCCAAGGCTAATCGACTCCCGCCTCCTGCGCGTCACTCCCCAACCGGCAACAGTGTCCGCACAAGAAGCAATTCATCGGTATGCAGGTGCAATGTATCCGTAGTATGTATTGCAGCTTAAAAATAATAAAATAAAATTATGCTCAAGTGCTTGGTTCGTGTTAATGCTCGCGTAGCCTTCAAGCAAATACAATACTTTATTTTGTTATATATAAATTCAAGATTGACTATACTATTATTTGCCATTTTCATTGAGTTCAAACACCCCTGATTAAATTCCTCACCGGATGATTGCCCATGGAAAGCAATAATGGGGTAGATAAGCAAGAGCAAGCATGTTGCATTTCAATGTAATTGCTTTCATCCAATCGTGGTATTGCAATTCGAATACCAACAAGCATTGCAGTATTCGAAATGGGCATGTTAATTGTGCAAAGTGAATGAATATACATTATAAATCAATTCTTTTTTGTTCAATAGATAGATAATTGCCCAAACATACCCATTGACCTATATACAGAGAGGAATATTCAGTGTGGTCAAGAGTATTCAGGAATATTACGGAAACTACGAACAGTTACAACGGAGCTTTGATGTGGTCACGGATTAAATTGTGCTTAACTGAATGGAAATGTTCACGCTATTCACTTCTCGTAGAATTGATATTAACCCTTAAACGCATAAATTAATATATATATATTAGAAATACCGGCCGATACTTTCGTTTTTTAAATATTTTATTCAGGATTGTGAGAGAAGTGACAGAAATGAGTAGTACATTGAGAGGTACAATAAGAATTCAATTGTCGAATCTCCTGTCGAGCTCATGGACGCGGAATGACTGTCTCTTCTGTTGATTGCGGATTTCTTCATTTTTCATTTTCTATCTCTTCTATTGCAATCCTGATGCTGAAGTTTTCGACGATTGCCATGGCAAAACTGCGTTCTGATGCTCTGTCTCCCAATCAGTGATATATCTATCGGTTTGTTGTATGTACGACATGTTGCAGGCCGTACAACTTTCTATATTTTTTCCGGTCCCAAAGATTAAGCTTATGCCGTGCCAATGAAGTGCTTTTGGATACACAATATTTTTCCGTATGGTGCGTACCGTCTAGTAATAAATGAGAAAAGCATGAGCAGATCATATACAGCTATCCATGTGAGAAGCATGCACGCACACCCTGTGTTTCCCTGTGCTTTGTTGATGCTCGCACCGGAAACTTGACACGTTTCAATTGATCCAGATATAAATTGAGATGATAACGTTTGTGTCTTACCGCCTCACGGCATAGTCCACTGAAGACTGGAATTGAAATTTAAGAACAAATTATGCTGAAAATCAGACATCGCAACATTAATTAATCATTCGACTACTTGCAAAGCATGAAGCATTCAAGGGTTAAACACCACAGCATAGTTTCCTTCATTGAACACATAGATATATTTCATAACTAAAATTATGCTCGCCTCTATACGACCTATTGTTATAATAATAGACCCTTTGAGGCTCTGAAAGCTTTGAAAAGCCGTAAAAATTAACACGTTATGTGTGCATGTTCGATAGTTCATGAGAATAATTTCGATCATTAAATACTCAATAATAATGAACAATGAACTCACGATTATGATATTTATATAAAATCTTACAATGGCATTAGATTTTTTTAACGGTTTAAGGACGTTTGTATTATTTAATACAAAAATTAACAATCTATATAAATAAATTAATATGAGTCAGCGTGCAGTTTGAAAGTTTCAGATACATTCCTATACCGTTCATCCGATTGCGATGAAACTTTGGTGAGTTATTGGGCATGTATCCAAGAATGTTTTTATATTAGCATAACTATTATTCGTATGCTGAATAAAAGTAATTGTAAATTTGTATGTATTAATCTTTTCAAAGCGCGACGCATCTGTTGCTTGGGTAATTTACTGTCCAATCTGAGAAGATTTAATTCGCCAGATTAACAGCGACATCTTCCGTCTCTCTTCGGGTGCAATGTGTTATTTTAATAGCGCCATCTCTTGTAGACCTACGGACACATTGCACCTGCATACCGAGGAATCGCTTCTTGTGTGGGCACCGTTGCCGGTTGGGGAGTGACGCGCAGGAGGCGGGAGTCGGGAGATTCGTTGATTAGCTTTGGCTGTGGGAGGTCGACCCTCCTGCAGCCAGATCTTTCTCTCGTGTGGAATAAATAGCTATTTAGAGAAGAGAGTCTTTCTATTTGACGCCCGTCTATTCCCATCTATTCGTCCAGCAACATCACAGCCCGATAGAAGAACGGTCCCGTGCGTTAGCGTAGGTTTCATGACGAGCACATGGGGGCGAGGATTTGCCCTTAAAATAAGACGAATATCACGTTGCCCCAACAAGTGTCAGGCAATGTGATATTTTATTTTTAAATAGCTCTTCAATCCGAAATCTTTTGATCAGATTGAAAATAGATTGACATTAAGTGTTTCTGCAAAGTCACCTTATTTTTAATTATAGCAGTCTATTTAAGGAACAAAGGATGTCTGGGGTTTTATTCAGAGTGCAAAATTATTTTAAAAAAAAAACCTTCATAATATTCGGGGGGATTCGCTAAATTTAGCATCACTACATTTATTAAATTGAATAAATTAATATTTTTTATTGAACTAATGAGATGTTTGTTTCATTTTTTGAAAAATATTATAAAACCCAATCAATAAGGCTATTTAATCGAAATTTATTTAATCGGGATTAGCCTTGGCTGCGGGAAGTCGTCCCTCCTGCAGCCAGATCACTCTCTCTTTAGTGTGTGTAATAAATAGTTATTTAAAGAAGAGAGTCTTTCTATTCGACGCCTGTCTATTAACATCCATTCGTCCAGCAATATCACCGACATCCCGACGAGTACGTGGGGACTCTGCCCCCGAGAGCGCCCCCGCCTCAACGTTACACATCTATTGATTCATCCAAAATATTTGTCATTTATTGTCGCGGAATGCGTTAATTAAAATTGAGAGTCTTAAAATAAAACCTGAAACTAGAAACGGGAATTAGGATACTACAAATAAAAAATGTGAATCTAGGGCAGTTGGTTGATGTAAATAGAAGCTTGGCCAATGAAATGTTTAAAATTATAGTGGATAGGTCATGGTTAGAGACGAATAGTCGAGTACACTTAATAATTGGTAGTCAAACGAATGGCCAATGCTTCATAAGGTGAAATAATTTGTAGAGTTTGAAAAAAATATGATTTATTATAATGAAAACTCCTCAAAGTAGCAGGAAACGAAGCATATGCCGCAAATATTTTTAGGTCGCGGACATGGCTAATTTGTGCAAGCTCTCTTAACACATCTTTTACAGTCACTTAGAAGTGTCAACACCGATAAATTAACCATCAAGCAATAATTACTAGATTATTAGTCCTTGTCGTTTCGAGTTGTCAGCGCTTTTTGTTTTTTTTAAAGTGAAAAGTGTAATTAGGTGATGACAGCAATATGGAGCGACAGGAAAAGCGAAAGATCGGAATAGAGATCTTAATTAGAGACGAGGATTTCACACAGAGCTTCTTCGAAGCGAAGATGACGCAATGCTGTATTCTGGCTAATTTACATCAAACAACATGTGAGATGTAAAACGTATTGACAATTCCCATCCATATAGTCATTGTCACATTTGAAATTATTACAGCACCACACACGATGGTCTGCAAGGTGTTTGTCACAGACCAAACATGGCTCCTCAACAATTCGAGAAATTAGTTCACTCATCGATTTCATTTATCAAATGCTGACGAACAAAATAACAAACTTAAAAACACAATAAGCAAGAACAATCTGGCCATGGAATTCTCAAAATAATCATATATTGACTTAGCATGCATTTTACTAACATCTTCCGTCTCTCTTCAGGTGCAATGTGTTATTTTAACAGCGCCATCTCTTGTGGCCCTGTGGAGACATTGCACCTGCATACCGATGGATCGCTTTTTGTGCGTGCACCGTTGCCGGTTGGGTAGTGACGCGCGGGAGGCGGGAGTCTGTTAGCCTTGGCTGCGGAAATTCGTCCCTCCTGCAGTCAGATCTCTTTCTCTAATGGAATAAATGGTTATTTAGATAAGGGAGCCTTTCTATTCGATGCCCGTCTATTCCCATCCATTCATCCAGTAATATCACAGCCCGATAGAAGAACGGACCCGTGCTTTAGCATGGCCATCCTGACGAGCACGTGGGGGCGGGGAACCGCCCAAGCACCCTGCCAGCGAGTGAGTAGCAATGTGTTCGGTCGTAAATCAATCATCTCCCAATAGCGTAGGGCAGCGTATTCCTTGCTTCCGAAGATGATTCGATGTTCCTTTTATGCGGCTACTCTTGAAATCTAAGCAGGAATTCAAATTCAAAATGAGTTCCAGGAACGAACGAATGTTTATTTCAAGCCAATCCGATGTCCTATACAAGGACATATATTTTTAAATTTCATGCAAATTATTAGCGCATAAAATGCCACGGCGGTGTCATCTTGTAGGTTTTTTTTTTTGCAAAAATAATACAAGAACTGAATGCTACATTCATCGCTGGAGGTCAAAATGTTTAAGTTATAACAATCAATAACTGCAAAATATAAAAGCAAGGCTAAATCGTAAAGATAAACATAATAATATTTCAAACCGGAGAACATACATGCTACGCTCTAATTTAAATCCACTTTATTGTCAGCAAGTAACAAGCTTGATAATGAACCAGGTTCAATAAATGAACCTTAATATAAGTTTAACTTGCACTTTTTTGTTGTTCAGCTATTTTTGCCTATTAATGTGTTGCGAAAATAAAAGAACAGAGTTACCGTGCAAGCCTGCCAGTTTATTCTGAATGAGTAGATTTTGCAAATGATTCAGCTAATGATATCACTCTAGAATGGTCAAGGGGGAATAGCAAAATTGATTAACGATATGATTGATGAGAGTGTCTTAATTATCAAAACAAACGTCTGCTCTCAAGACAACACGAACGAAAATCGTCTTATCTTTGTCGAAAGAGCTTAATCCGACGATAATTATACCTAAATTTTTGACTAGTAAAAGATTCTTTAGACTACGATTCCTTGTTGAATAGTAAGTATGCACATTTGCGAGTTTCTATAAAAAAAATTAAAAATCAGTCTTCTTCGGACAAATTCGTTTTGTAATGAGAGTTCGTAGTCGTTCTGTAGACATATTCGTGTAGGATGTCTAATCGCGAGGCGTTCGTTCGTCATATCAGCGGTCCGAAAAGCGGACCGGTTGGCGTACACGCATAGCTTGTGGCCACTCCGTCCTCTCTTAGGGATTTTTGCGGCATTTTTGGAGATAAATGAGTACCCGGAGTCTTCTATGATCTGTACAATCATGGAAGATCCCAAACAAAATCCCAACTTGGACCGACCTGATATAATTCGAATTTAAGGACGATTTTTAAAATCGTTTGTAAAACTCAAGCTGCTAAAATCGTATGAAATCACAAATTTATTAACACTGAATTCAATGTCATTCGCAACATAAAAATGTGCCATTCGACCGAATTAGAATTTAAAAAAAAAGTTGTTTGTGATATTGGACAGGCGTGGTGTCATAAATTGCACCGTGTGACACTTGAACGCAGGGAAACTAGCTATCCAACGCAATTTATTCGCACAAATGTATTATTTTGAAAGTGCAGCCTGCTTGTATTTAAGTGCTGCGTGCTAAATTAAAGTGCTCATGGCAAAAATAAAATGTAAGCGCGCACCGTAGCTTTGGGGCCTCTGGGACGCCTGCATTAATTCATTTAAATTCAACACTTTTATAGTGAGGTCAATGCATGTAATTTTTATTATCTACATACACCTCCTGCATTTATGCATGTAACGGGCTTTTGTCTATGGCGACGACAATAACAACGGCAAGCACCGAAGAATGTGTGCAACTATCTCAGACACGCGCCTAGCCATCATAGGACTAAATTGCACATACGAGTATGCATGCACCAAAACCTAAAGAAAATTACAGTTCATTTTAGAGCTAGATTGTGACATAATTCAAAGTCATCACCGTGGCCAGTATGAAGTCATCAAATCAAATATTTTCTTACCTCTCCATACCGATTCGATTGTGATGAAACTTTGATGAGTTATTGGGCGAGAAAGTTTTTGAAATGAACACAAGCATTGTTTGTGTGCGGAATTAGTTTTGCGCGACGTTTAACGGGTGCACCATGTTGGCGCATATTGGTCTGGTGGTTAACAAAGCATAGTAACTGTCGATTTGTTATGTACTTGCCAAGCGTTTGGTCTTCGGTGGATTATGCTGTGAAATGGATCGACACAAACGTCATAATTGCAATTGAAACGTGTATAGCATCAACAAATCACAGGGACACACAGGGTATGCGTGCATGATTCTCACATGGATAGCTGTATATGATCTGCTCACGCTCTTCTCATGTATTACTAGACAGTACGCCGCACACAGAAAAATATTGTGCATCCAAAAGCACTTCATTAGCATGGCTTTAGAATATGTCATGAAGAACGACCATCAATTTCATCAATCAATTTGGTTGGTACAAAAACCCTAGCAACCGTTGCTAGTCGATTTGCTAGGTATATAACCCTATACTGCTAATCCGATTGCAATGAAACTTTGTGAATATTATAGAATTGGCGCAAGCACTATTCGTGTGCGGAATTTGTTTTGCGAAACGTTTGACGGATGCACCATGTTGGCTCATATTGGTCTGGCGAAGTGAAGCGTGGCCGCTGGACGGAGCGGAGAGAGGGAGTAGGATGCGCGCAAAATGTGGCGGAGGGAGTAATGCGTTTCTTTTCAAATAATTATTAAATGCGTGTGGCATTGCAACGCATACCGGGTATATAGTAAAAAGGCAAGCACAATGATACAGTCGAACCTCCATTAACGAACACTTCAATACCCGGTTTTTCTCTATATAAATCTCCGATTTTTTGCGGCGCTAGTAAATAGGCGGAGAGAGGTTATATTTAAAGATGGATATTACATTTTGCAATAATATGTCGAAAATAATAAAAACAATATGAGCATTCAAATCATTAATTTAAAAAACGAAAATCTTTACGGGTACATCTTATATTAACCATATAAGTACATCAATCGACTTTCGCATACAAGTACAAGTAAACAGCATAATCTGTAAAGTAAACATGCAAAAAAAGTGGAAAATTCTTTGGACAGCTGCGCGTTATCATTTTTCAATTTAATTATCAGCCCAAGAATAATATCGGTACTTAATAATAAGAAATAAAAAAAGTGGTATGAAAGAATAAAATAGCAAAACAACTGCGCCAGACGGCTCCAGAAACAAAGTTGATAGTATTTTTTGAAATAAGAATATGCGTGAAAAGAAATCGCACAAAAAAGCAATGACTTACATAGAAAAAGTGAAGATGCGTTCCATGGGTTTTATAAACCGCATAACTTTGAAATAGCTATATAAAATATATCCAAAATCGCATAAAAAAAGTTTATAAAAAAAACAGGAAAACAATAAGGCAATTAAAAAATAACATTTTTGGTAACATTTAAAGGACGTCTTTGCACCCAATTTGAAGTAAATTAGTTAATTAGAACCTGAGATAGCATGTCAACCATATTGTAAAAAGTAGTTTGGAGAAAAACGCGTTTAAGATTTAATTCTGATAGCTCTACTAAAATAGTGATAACTCCATGAGTATTTGGAATTTTGAAAATTTCTTTGGAGGTTATATTTTTGAAATACAAAATACAAAAAAAAACAAAATCGATTGTTTTCAATTTTTTTTCAATATTTTTCAAAAAAAAATGATCAAACACATTAACCACTCCGTTTAATCGGGACAATGATCCCAGCTAGTAAAATAATAATTGATGTAAATTTTCGATGATGATTAAATGGAACTTTGCTATTATCTTGTTTTTTTCGCAGTCAGAATGTCGGGGTTCTTCCATCAGGCCGCGATATTGCTGGACGAATGGATGGTAATCGACGGGCGTCGAATAGAAATATTCTCTTCCCTAAATAACTATTTATTCCACACACTAAAGAGAGAGAGAGAGAGATCTGGCTGCAGGAGGGACGACTTCCCGCAGCCAAGGCTAATCGACTCCCGCCTCCTGCGCGTCACTCCCGAACCGGAAACGGTGCACGCGCAAGAAACGAGCCACAAGAGATGGCGCTGTTAAAATAACACATTGCACCTGAAGAGAGACGGAAGATGTCGCTGTTAATCTGGCGAATTAAACCTGCTCAGATTAACAGGGATGATAAATCGCCCACGCTACACATGTAAATTAGGATTGGATAGAAAAAAAATTGGACAATTGGGGCAATCCCTTGATTGAATCGAAGCACTCTGTCAATATTGTTGTCTTGTATTAAAGATGACCTCCTTTGTAATGGACATGGATTGAAATTCAAATGCTTTATTATTTTTTTATGCAAATCCAATTATTAAACGTTTTTCAATAATAACTACGCGTCCATATTCAAATGTGCATTGAATAGATTTATTTTCCAATTCTTGGTCGTTTGTTCATTCCAAAAGACACTTGGAAGTGAAATGTTCTCTGTGTTAGGACTGCTGTTAAAAGTGATATATATATACAAAATGTTGCAATTATTCTTGTATCTTTGTTTTATGATTTGCATTTTTTTTGTGTATGTGTTTTCCATCATATTGAATGGTTCCATGTATTATATTCGATTCTCAGTCTGCTAAAAATTTTCAACGTATGCATATCGAGCTTTTGGAGTTCTGGTACATTGGCTGAAGATCGAAAATATGTGCGTGTTACAAGTTAAGATGAACATCATGAAATATTGTCCCGGTGGAATTGAAGACGTTCGCCTTTTAAGGAATAAGAGCTTAAGTTGGGAGATCCATGTCAATGTTTCTTAAAGTCACGAACAGAACTCGACACGACATGTATCAAGAGACAAGACTTTTTCGTTTCAAAATGTATTATTATTAGATTGTTAGCTTGGAATATGTAATATTAAACGAATAAATCAATATTGATATTTCCATTTATCTTATTTAATATTGATATCAAAGATCCTGTCTGTGCCAAACGATTTATGAGAGGACGGAGTGGCCACAAAGTCTGTGTATCCAACCGGGCCGCTTTTCGTACCGCTGACATGATGAATGAACGCCTCGCGATTGGACGTCATTCGCAAACATGTCCACAGAACGATTACGAAATCTCATTACAAAACGAATTTATCCGAAGAATAATGTTCGAGTAGGTTGTTTAAATTTTAAAATCTGTCGAAAATATTGTTGTCTTTATTTTGTTGCGCGCTTATGCCGGCTTAAAACGGACACAGTCAATTGGTATTGGTTCATGTTAAGTAGAATCGTCGAGTAAAATAAAAAGCATGTACAGCTCTCAACTGGGTCGGTATTCACTGTTTTGCGCCTCAAGCCCAGTTGCGCCCATGGCAGGCGCCTGTTTGCCACCCCCTTGTTACGGCTCTGATATGAACACTGATACTTTAACGCATAGAAACTACTTGAAATCATCTATGGGCTAATAGTGATCGTCGTTTCAATACGTTTAATCGGGAAACTACCCTTTCCTTATATATATATTGCATAGTTCTGATCATAATTTCACAATTATTATTTCTTTCATATTTTCATTTGAATTTACATTTCGTATTGTTAACCGGTTGACGCACACGTTTGGAATAACGATTTTCTCAATTTATGAACGTAAAATTGGAGTTGGAGAATGCCATTGATTGTTGACAGTAGCGTTATCTGCCACATTTCAATTCTCAAGCTTAAGTTTGTTTTCGTTTTAATTAGTTACGCAAAAAGCAAGTATTATCTGCTGACGCACGACGGGATTTGACGGCTGTGTACGTCACAGTGTTAATAATGACACGGATGCTGTTTTAAAAAAATTGCCCCTCATTTTATGGAAGCGTCGTAAATCTTCATTGCATGTTTACTCAAATCAACCATTATTGCTGCTTTTATGTCGACACTACTTCTAATATAGATTTTGTTATTTACCACAATTGAATCATCACATCCCTATGACATCACACGCTCTGGCATAATTTAGATATGATATCGAAGAATTATCGGTATGCTGTAATCTTCAAGTCACGTTGTGTGGAGCTCAGGATCGCTGCCAATTTATAGTTTCACTAATCCGGATGGAAATAGACGGAATGTTTTGAATGGTACTTCGAATTTATGAATTAATAACGATGAGTGTAATGCGAAAAAAAGCTGATATGCTAAAAATAAGGAGCTCTAAAAATCTCCGCGACGATGAGGTCGTAATTTACCACCGCCAGATGCGTTGAGTCATATTATTTATATGAATGGATGTTCCAATTTTGCTTTACGTTTGCGCTTCGATCAACCCTACAAATCTCATCATTTTATTGGATGATATCATGGCTGAATACGATCCTGAAACTCCTTTGTTTCCGCAGTTTTGTCTTAAATATTTACAATCTGTAAAAAAAAGTGCAATTTGAGCTCCCACTGATCTTTTGCCACCAGGAAAATGCATATTTGGACATCGCTTAAAACATTGAGCCGAATCGGCTTGCAATAAAATAAAGACAATTATATTTTCGACCGATTGTAAAATTTAAACAACTCACCTGATCAGCCTTCTTCGGACAACTTTGTTTTGTAATGAGGGTTCTTAATCGTTTTGTAGACACGTTCGGGTATGGCGTCCGATCGCGAGACATTCATTCGCCGTGTCAGCGGTCCGAAAAGCGGTCCGATTGAACACAGACGTGAGATAAATGCGTAAGAGGCTAACTTATATTGATGGCACGCGGTAAATGAGGTCGCGAACGAGTCTAGACTTCCCCACACCCATGAAAACTATATATTTATCTATCTTACTAATGCCAATATATTAGCTAGTTTTTTAGTTACAAAATCTAGTTTCTTCCCCACGCCCAGAACGCAAGTGGTCACTAGAAGTTAAGAATGAGATTATCCTCATGGATATTAAATTCAGGTTTTGCGCCTCGCTGTACAGCATTTTTTGAAAGGCCTACTATATCTGCTAGCTTGTGCACTTACAGTCAACTCGACTCTAATAACGGGAATATCGATATGAAATATAATAGACACGGGGTTCAAAATTTTTCAGAATTTCATAAGGTGTACCAAATACATATCATGGTAGCGCGCAGGTGTTTTTTAAAACAACAACCGCCATCTATACGTTAGATTTTCTGGGTGGGGGGGGGGGGGCAAGTTAGATACTTGCCACAGGCGTTACAGCTCTGGTACCTACTGCCCAAGCTTGGATACTTTCCCAATCTCTAAAATCTGATATAATCATTATTGGTAACATCTTTCTAGAGTGGACTACTATTGGCAATTGGAGAAGTTGTATTTGACCGATGTATCATTGCTGTTATGAACTCTGAAGGTTCGTATCCAAATTTCAAATCAAAATCTAATATGAGAGCGGGATTTGATTGTCCGGAAGAAGTTATAATATTTTTTGCCGTTTTTATTAGATGTTGTTTGGAAAGTCATTTTTTAAAATGTCTGCCATGCCTGCTAGGTCACGCACTTTAAGTTGACGGTCATTTACTTCCTTTTATTTTTCCCCTTTTCCCCTCATTATATCACCATTATGCAATTTTTGACATTTAATCTGAGCAGATTTAATTCGTCAGATTAACAGCGACATCTTCCGTCTCTCTCCAGGTGCAGTGTGTTATTTTAATAGCGCCATCTCTTGTGGCCCAACGGAGACATTGCACCTGCATACTGGTTGAGGAGTGACGCGCAGGAAGCGGGAGTCGGAAGAGTCGTTGGTTAGCCTTGGCTGCGGGAAGTCGTCCCTCCTGCAGCCAAATCTCTCTCGTGTGAAATAAATAGTTATTTAGAGAAGAGAATCTTTCTATTCGACACCCGTCTATTCCCATCCATTCAGCATAGATGTTCATACTTCTTCATACTTGGTCAGGATTATCTTAAATCCGCTCAATCCACAATCTGTCAATTCATCAATAGTTGCAATTGTAGGAATTCAAATATTGAACTTTTGATTTTTAATATATTTTGAACATCACTTCAAATTTTACTTGCCTTGACTAAATATGCAATTCTTAGGTCTGCGCAATGGTATACAATTAGGTCAGAACAACCTTATTGTATTGTAATTCATATCAATATAAACTTTGACCGCTACACTTTTGACATTGCAATGTCTATGAAGAAGACATCATTTAAGGCATACATGGGAAATTAAGCTAACATTTGACTTCAACGATACAAACATTCCTGTTTAGTATATGTATACATTTTTGAAGCCATCAAAATGACCAAATAGTGAATATGGGAAAACGTTGAACGTGGGAAAATACAAAAATCATTAAAAGTGTAAGGACTATATTTAAATATATTTTTCAACAAAATGTGTACATATTTAACAAGTCATAAAATATGCTTGTTTTAATTTCCTAGACAAAATAGCATTTTTCTACATTGCAAATATTAATTTTGGTTTGTTAGTCTGTGACGCCTGTGGCTTATTATATATGTTTTTAAAGGCCTAAGTAAAAGATTTTCCTTATTTATCTCGTCATTTCTTCTTGTGTTTCCTTCAATATTGATTTGCACAAGAATTCAATGAATCTAAAATGTATCTTTTTTAAATTGCAGGACACAAAATTATCATGAGTTTGATTGATTCAATATCAATCTATCGAAATACATTTTTAATAAATTATTTTTGAATTTATAAATAACCGAAGTTCGAAGAGTCTTTTCAAAATTTTGTTCCTTGATATTTTCAAAGTTGACTCATCTAAAGAATTCCAACGGCAAATCGGCAAATTGTATTTTTTTAAATATTATTTCGAGCAATCCGGATAAGCGAGGTTCGGATAATCGAGGTTCTACCGTATACAATAATATATTATTTTTTTATAAAGCCTGTGAGGGGTAAAACCCTACACCTTCGAGAACTGAAATTGATCGAGAAGAGAAAGATCATCAGAGTCTCGCAGTTGAGGATCCTTATATATCTTAGGTCGAAGAGTTCCCAAAGATCAGGATCAGGTAAAAAATCAGGAATTAATCCATTATATCAAAGTTATGTAGGCGTTAAAAAATGCATTTCAATTTAATATTGATCGATTGAAATGTTTGGAGCCACTGAAAATACATAATGCATTGAGTCAGCACTTCTCAAATATTCGCAAGCCTAATTAATAATTCAATTGATGTTATTTCATTGGGCGCAGCGTCATACTTAACCATTTATGGCCACAATCAAACGCATTGCTTCCGTTCGGCAACAACAGTTAAAAATAGCTGTTCAGTAATTAAGTCGAAAACGAAAAATTTAAAATGTTTCGATACTTAATCAGCTTGTTAACCCAAATAAGCAATATTTTATAGCTGGGATAATTTCAACTTCCCGGCTTCAAAGAGCGTCGAAGATAAGCAGGTGCACATCAAAGAAAGTGTTAAGAACGAGTACAATACTTTTCCAAAATATTGTTTATGCTTTACCAACAATCAATCCATTCTAAGCATCAACTTAATGGCATGCTTTGTAAGATAAAGACTTATCCGTTGATGTTTATTAGCCTCTGGGGGGATCGTACAAATTATAAAAGGCCCCGAGTACGCACTTATCCCCGAAAATGCCACAAAAAGCCCGGAAAAATAGAACGGAGCGGCCACAAAGTCTGCGTGTCAAACTGGTCCGCTTTTCAGACCGCTGATATGGGGCCTCGCGATCAGACGCCATACCTAAATATGTCTACAGAACTATTGTGAACTCTCATTATAAAACAAAATTGTCCTGCTAGATATGGATAATAGTTAAAGACTGTTTGTAAATCCATCTGATGCCATCCTTTGATATATTTTTCTTCAATTTCAAATGCATCTTCCTCTTTTTCAGTTTTATTGAAAATTTTTATAGATGGATCTTATTCAATTAAACCATTCTATGTATTAAACATAGCCTCCAAACGGTCTCGAAAGTGTAAATCGCGAGATTTCAAGATTATTTCCCCTAGTTTCTCTTTATTGTTACAGATTTATTAATGATTCTTTCAAACTTATTTTAATTAGGTGAGTTATTTTTAGTATTTCTAGCCGTCCAGGATCTTTTTGAAATACGCATAGTCTCCTTATGATAATTTTTTTAATTCAAGGTTTGAATATGGTCGCCAAAATGTTTTGGCAAACATTCTGATTCACTCTCAGAACTTCTTCAGAATCTACTTCAAGATCTGCAAAAATCGCATCGAAGATCACAGGACATTATGATGATCTCGGCACTGATAAACGATGGATATCCCTCCGTTAAATAAGCTGGAAATTAATTCGTGGACCGAAAGGATGAGAACTAATTTTCAAAACTTCAACTCTAACTATATTCCAACGGAATTTTCAGATAGGTACAATTTTAATTGATTATAATCTAAAATAGGGAAGGATATGTAATTATTTAAGCGAATGAAAGCGTCCTCGTTCTTTTAAAACCTGTCAAATTTCAGCCCTTTTTGCTCCCCTATAGCAGAAAAATATTACGCAGTGATTTAAAATTGAATCAGAGAGCATTCAAAACTTTATACTCCACCTATGATGTTTTTTGTATCAAATATTGTAACAGTTCCGTGGGTTTTTTTTCAATGCCAATCAGTGATTGCTCGGCATCAATATCTTGATGGAGATAATAATAACACTGGAAAGAATGCACTTTTTTCTAAATTTATTATAGAAAGCCCTAAAGTTGAAGGGATTGGCCACAAGGTTTCCGTGTCCAACCGGTCCAAATTCTGGACCGCTGATACAAGGAAATAGCACCTCACAATCGGACGCCATGTTCGGATATATCCACAGAACATGATCTGCGTCCATTAACGGATCTCTGCATGGGCACTCTGAGAATTGGAAAATTTTGAACCTGTGAAACATCAACAGTAAAAATCTATCCCTTGTTGACATTTTTCCGAATCATTGGATATACCTTGGATTTGTTAGCCAATATGTTATTTAGTTTGCCATGCCATATAAACATCATACACAATGCCCAAGTCTCAATTTGCGCAGTGGATGACTCAATGGACAACAAATAAATTGTTTTATAAAATACTGGGTTTTTTGATTAATGAATTATGGTGGCGGAAATATAAAAAAAGTTTGGGAGCCATAGATGTACATTTTCAAATAGCTCAGGTTAAGACCGTGGATGAGGCTTAGTTTGGGTTTAATTAAGACTTAATTTAGCACGTTCTGCTTTTTTATTACATCATTGCCCATTAATTTAATTTTTCATCATTGGCCAAATGTTGATACAGTGGATTAGTTCCTGGACTCTTATTTTACGGGTTCGGGTTCCATTCGGATGTAAAAATTAGTCTTTGCAACATATTTTCAAGATCAGAATCATCTCCTAAGTTTAGTCTGATTTCTTGCGTCTGAGAACGTCTTCTCAATAAAAAAAAACTCATCTGGTGACTACCTGCATTTGATGACGGATATGGCGCATTAAAAATAATATTTTAGTGACATTATTATCCATTAGTTTAAAATATCTATAATATAAGAAAAATATGCTAATGTGTATAGCAAACAATGACGAAAACTACGGAAATAGCACAAGAAATGCTTCATTTTGAAAGAACGACATACATATTTGCACACATTACAACGAAAACAAAGGATCATAAGCCAGATATTTTTAGAACTTGAACTAAACCTTCGCCTATTAAATCCTTGAGCATAAATTCTTATCTCTGTGATGTAAGAGAATTACTATGTGAATTCAGTCTACCTCATTGTTTCTTTGTTCATCTCTCGTTATCAAATAAGCAAACAGCTAAATACATTAGCTTTAATAAGTTACTCACACTTAACGAAAATGGTATTCATATTTTTAAATTTAAAATTTGCTTAATTTTCATACCTTTAAGTGCTTGAGTCTTTTAAACATTAAAAATACTGTTTTTCTGTTATTTACAGAGCCATAACAAGGATACGAAGCGCCCGTGGCAAGTATCTAAAGCAAGTTAATTATAACTATTATAAATGCAATATTTTAAAATAATATACAAAGATGATGATAGAAAGTGTCTAGACGCTACGTCGCTTCCGTAACCGAACAGATCATAGAAAAAGCACTATAAGGGGACGGAGTGGCTACAAAGTTTGTATGTCCAATCGGTCCACTTTTCGGACCGCTGATATGACGAATGAGCGCCTCGCGATCGGATGCCATACATATTGGGCTTATCCCGAGTAGGTCAACCCAATATTTAAGCGACAACGAAGAAAAGAGGGATTTGACATCTTAATATAAATTATAAAAAATGGAAAAAGTCAATCATCATTGGTTCTTGTGAAGTAGAAAGGTCGAGTAAAATAAAAACCATTTGCAACTCTCAATTGCACAACTGCTCAATCAAAAAAATGCACAAAGCGTTAAGAAAAGATTATTAGATGCTTAAGGTGTGTTTGTGTAATCTCTAAATAACTATTTATTCCACACGAGAGAGAGAGAGAGAGCTCTGGCTGTAGGAAGGACGACATCCCACTCGTCTGCGCGCCACTACCCAATCGAAAACGGTGCGCGCGCAAGAAGCGATCCGTCGGCATGCAGGTGCAATATCTCCGTAGGGCCACAAGAGATGGCGCTGTTAAAATGACACACTGCACCTGAAGAGAGACGGAAGATGTCGCTGTTAATCTGGAGAATTAAATCTGCTCAGACCAACAGCGCTACTACATGGGTGGTAAATCGCCCATACAAGGAATGTATAAGAAGGGAATCGGAGAGAGTATCAGAATACTGTCTAGACAACATAAACGACACCAGACTTAACAAAAATGACACCATGCAGATATCATTTTCAATGATGATCAATGTCAAAGATTCAAGCAATATGAACGAATTGAAAAGATTTTTTTTTATTTCATAAAGAGTACGTATCGAGATGTTTTGGATAAAATAGGAAAAAAATAATTTGGGACTGTGTAAATCTTATTGTATCTGCTAATTTTTAACTTTTTTTATGCGATTTTGCATATATATTTTATATAGCTTTTTCAAAGTTATGCGGTTTTTTAAATCCTTGGAACGCA
The DNA here is from genome assembly GCA_008973525.1 of Stenopsyche tienmushanensis. Classification (NCBI taxonomy): domain Eukaryota; kingdom Metazoa; phylum Arthropoda; class Insecta; order Trichoptera; family Stenopsychidae; genus Stenopsyche; species Stenopsyche tienmushanensis. The sequence goes on along the minus strand of WACJ01000285.1, from coordinate 387,804 downwards.
TCTTTACTTTTTCTATGTAAGTCATAACTTTTTTTATGCGATTTTCCACGGAACGCATCTATCGCACAAAAAAAATGTTTAAGTGTATTCATTATCCATGAAAAGGTCCTCTGGGTATGGTGAGATATCACCAAAAAAAAAATCGTTTTGAATTACTTGAACCTAGTCAGATAATTATAGCAGTAGTATAAGATTTCTTCTTGAGCAAATGAAATAAAATTTAAAAAAAAGCGAGTGTACTTTCGTGGTAAATTGAATAGTATCAATGCCATTGTCAGTGTACGCAGTCTTATTGAGGCTAGTGTAAATATTCTCGCAATCACGATAGAGAAGTTGTTTGCACAAATTACTTTTAGATTTTCTTATCTCTTCGGTAAAGTCGATCGACTTAAATTCTTACCAACACTTCATTAAAAGAACTATCGTGTAGACGATGTTTAATTTGATACTATCACCAAAGAATTCAGGTTTCTCCGGTAACGACTACGAGACCCTTCGTAGGAAGTCATCAAGTTCACGATAAAAATCCTGAACGGCGTTCGGCTAAGAAAGTGGACGATAGCGAGACGAGGATGTTGTGGATTAGCATACTAATGACACGCTTCCAATAAGAGCTTACTCTTTAAATGCATTTTAATATTCCAATCTAGATATGGAACGAACGAGGCTTATTCGTGGACTGTTCAAAAAAACACAGAACTAAACACCATCAAACTTCGTACTATTGACAATGAGCAGTCCTACGATACATGTACGAATAAGACTGCGATCTTTTGTCCTTAAATGTACAACGAGGATGCTCTATTTCGACCCTTGAATGCTTGGGGCGTTTGTATGATATGTCGATAAAATATATATTTTGAATCCTCGAATTTATTGAACAGACACGGTTTAAAATTAACATCCAAGAACTCGGTTTTATATTAGCACATTGGAACCCAATTTGTTCAGACACATTTCACTTTAATTAAGAATTAGTCTTTAAATCTAATGACTTTAGAAATCTATGTTCAAATCCCATGGGAATTAATTCTAAGCTACAATTCATATATCTTATTATAATTTTATTCATAGTTATATTGATGGTTTTATAGATATTATTCTACAATCGAGGAGCTATATATATAATATATATATATGAGGGATCCATATAAAAAACGTACAAATGAATGTATAGGGCCGTAACGAGAGGATGTTTAGGGCGCAAAACGCAGAATACCGACCCAGTCGAGAGTTGCATACAGATTATAAAATTTAAACAACCCACCCGATCAGTCTTCTTCAGACAACTTCGTTTCATAATGTGAGTTTGCAATCGTTCTATTGATATGTCCAGGCGCTCATTCGTCACATCAGCGATCCGAAATGCGGACCGATTGAACATACTAACCTTGCGGCTACTCCGCCCGCAATTAGGGCTTTTTGCGGCATTTTCATGGGGATAAATGCGTATCTGTACGATCACGGAAGCCTCTTAGTTTTAAGTTCCAAAATCTAACTAGTTTCCCCCCGCGCTCACAGTGCAAATGACCACAATGTTTATGTATAGTGTTTCCACTTTGAGATTCATGTTCAGGTTTTTTGCTCTGCATATCGGGGACCGAAAAAAGTTGAATTTTAGAATTTGTCCCAAACTGAAAAATCGAATGGACCTATAGGGTCGCAAACTTAAATTACACCAAAGGCCTCTCGAGTGCTAAAGGCCCCACTGGATATAAGCTATATAAAAAAAATCACCTAGTTTTGAATATTGATTATAAATCAATAATCTAATATTTAAAAATTATTTTTTGTTTGTTCGTATTTAATGCGCTGCCATACCGTTTATCCGATTGCAATAAAACTTCCTCAACTTAAAGTTTACGCTTGAGGAAATAACATAGGCATAATTTCATTCTCATTTTAGCTGAGAAATAATACTTCACTCATAACATAGATATATTAACAAACCAGTAGATAGATCGCCTGCAAGGTGGCAGGTAGGGAATCCAATCTCGGGATCCCGGACAGTTTCAGGTGCTCATGAATCCTGGGAATAGTAAGCGTAATCCCGAACAAATCGGGATTGAAATTTTTATCTAACAAAAATCGTACACCTCACCAGCATACTAAATCGAGATATTTCTGCCGAAATCGCAAATAAGAAAACGCTCGGAAATAAGGACGTAACTACTAATTAGCGATCTTTGGCGACGCATAGGGGCAGTAATTGTCTAATCTATGGATATAGTACATATAATATATGTTTTTCAAATTGTTATATTAACATTTCCCTACCGGTGATGTATTTACTACACCTCGACTCTAATATAATAGATACGGGCTTTAGAATTTTTGTATTCCTCCGTAATATAATTACGAATTGCACCACAGTATTATGGAGGGTCCCCATTTTCCTTTGTCTTAAATGTGAAGCGATGGACCCATGTTTCATCCTGAATTGATGCAAAAAAAAAGCAGCCTTATTGCTATGAAATATGACCAAACACTCGATTAAAACATCATCACGGTGGTGTTTTTGTTATATTGTGAGTAAACGCGGTACCCATCTTGCGCACAGCTTTCTCGTGTCCAAATTTTCAATCATTTAATATCCATTTATAGAAAAGGATCAGGCAGGCATATTCAGATGCAGGCTCATTTTTAATACGCTTTGAGCGGTTATCCGGCTAATGGCACTGTATATTTTGTTAGTAGACTAACATCTGGAAATTTTTTTTCGTTATTTTCTACAAAAATAATTTTTTTTTGACCGCGTTTCAAGATGGCTGACTTTGTACCGAGCAAAAAATTTAAGCGAAATTGCATAGTGTGCGAATATCTTCGAAAAATGAATGCGAAAATTGCATATATAAAAGTGAAGATTTTAATTTAGAAAAGAAGGCTCGAAGTGAGGGAAAGGTTAAAGTTGATGTTGTACTCAAATCAAAAACGCAAAAAACAATGGTTTTCAAAGGGGCAGGTAAAGAAAACAACCCCTCGACCTAACAGTAAAAATAGCTTTTTTAAATGTAAAGTGGAACTTCAAAGGGAAAATCTACCATAAGGCCCCTTCCATATGAACAAAACATAGCGAGGGAAATTTATTGTTCACAATAAGAAAGCTTAAAAGTGACGTAGTCACGTGTAGTCAACGGTCGCCGAATTCTTATAGCAACATGATAATGGGCGACCCCATAGGTCAAAGATGATCGAAAACAAATTAAAGAAACTCGATTGGCAAACGATTCCGCATCCATTCTATTCTCCTGATATTGCTCTTTCAGACTATCATTTATTTAGATCGTTGCAGCATTAAAGTTATGCGAAGTTGTTGTTGATGGCATTAATGTGTGGTATGAAAGCGCATATTCTATTGATTCATCAGGTACAAAGAACGCATTTGATCTATTTTATATTTGCCATAAAATGAATACTGCCGATGTAACATAATTTATTTTCCAGCATGTGATTAGCACTCGTGTGTATATAATTAATTGCGATAAAAAGCGCATCGCAGTATAAATATATTAGGTACTTTGCGATTATATGCTATACGCTAGAAACTCATCATTGAACTATTTAATGATTGTTGAATTAATTATAAAATAAATAAAAAGAAGTACTAGAATATGATTTTTAATTGCTTTTGATTTTTCAATGCAGACAACTTTTCTCATTGCAGTCAGCTTGATTATTATGCGATTTAGCAATAACCATGAAGTTAGAATGATGTTTTATCGTCTATACTTATAATTCAAATATTTTAGCCAATAAGTATATGTTATACATAAGGAAGACACTATATACACTTAAACCTCTTTTTGTGCGACTTTTTTTAATGCGATTTCAAAGTTATGCGATTTTTAAAATTCATGAATGCATCTTCATTTTTGATGTATGTATATCAAAAAACTATTCACTCATTATACGTTAGATGTTTTATAATTTAGGCAGAAATATGAGCAAATCCATCACTACTACGAAGAACATATACGATAATGTCCTAATCATTAATAAATGGCAATGATAAAAAGATTAAATAGGGCATTGAGAATTTAAATGATGGCCTTACTATTCCAAAGGAGGTCAAGACGGCACTCGAAATTTATTGATGATCATCTAATTGAATTAGATCCTCAGTAAGTCATCGAGGAATTGTCGCATAGATTATGATTGTCATAATAGGTAGAATAGAAAGAGCATTTGGATGTCGCACAAATACTCTTTGGATATGTAAAATAATCCTCGGTGAGTAGTCATCTCATGTTGTTGTACGAAGGAGAAGGAGGCTGCGAGAAGGACGTCCTCCCGTAGCCAAGGCCAACCGACGACTCTTTTCGACTTCCGTCTCCTGCGCGTCACTATCTAACCGGTAATGATGCACGCGCAAGAAGCCATCCCTATTTTCCAATTATAAATTTTACACTAAGTTTAACTAGTTTTTCGCAATTTTCGGCATTATACGAATATAAAACTACAATTAAAATATCAGAGGGTGAAAGTGAAATGAAGTCGTCCTCAAGCATCATCAATAATCAAATCTGTCAAACTAGTGTCAAACGTGTCAATTTAGTCTATTACATCATATCCATTGTTATTTCACGAAGACAAACTGAATACACTTAAACCTTTTTTGTGCGGTAAATGTGTTCAACGAAAAATCGCACAAAAAAGCTATGACTTACATATGAAAAGATGAAGAAACGTTCCATGCATTTTAAAATCCGCATAACATTAAAACAGCTTTATAAAATATACCCAAAATAGCACCAACATTTTTTAATAAAACCAGGAAAACAATAAGGCAATAAGATTTAGGAAACTTAACTTAAAACCGTAAGTAATTAGAGTTTTTAAAATTTCTTTGGATGATGAATTTTTAAAAATCTAAAAATCAAAATTTTAGACAGATGCAACATGATTTAAACTGTCCAAAATTTATTTTCTATTTTATCCAAAATATCGCGATACGTGCTCTTTTTAGAAATTAAAAATGCTTTAAAAAAACCGCATAAACGCAGCACGAGAGAGAGGAATCTGGCTGTGGAAAGGACGTCTTCCCGCAACCAAGGCCAACCGACGACTCTTCTCGGCTTCCGCCTCTTGTGCGTCACTTTCTAACCGGCAACGATACACGCGCAAGAAGCGATCGGTCGGCACTGTTAAAATAGCGCATTGCACCTAAAAAAAGATGGAAGATGTCGCTGTCAATATGGCGAATTAAATCCACTCAGACCAACAGCGCTATTGCATGGAGATGGTAAATCGCCCATGCTACAGTCTAAGGTTATGAGTATAGCTTCTGACTAATTGATCGATAAAATATTTTGTTTTTAAATATTTAGAGTGTTGTTTCGTTTTTTGTTTAAGAAAGTCAAATATATATTTTTTTAAAGTACTGTTATTTATCATTTTTCATAACCTTGCAGCAATTCCTTAGCATTTATGTAGAGAAAACACCATTTACATGGGGAAAACTTCAAACAAAAATTTCTCAGCGAGCCCGCTGGAATGTTAAATTTCATTTTCCGGTTGTTTTGAAAACCAAGATAAGACATGAGAACAAGCATTTCCCGGATCGCGGGATCCCAGGATCTCGGACAGCTTTAGGTGCCCATGAATCCCAGTACTAATAAGCGTAATCCCGAAAAAATCGGGATTGAAATTTTTATCTAACGGAAATCGTAGATAAAAACCAGCACGATGAAGGCTACTAAATCGAGACATTCCCGCCGAAATCTGGACGCTTGGAAACAGTGGCGTAACTACTAATTGGCGAGATTAGGCGACAACTAGGGGAAGTAACTGTCTAATTTATGTACACATATGTGTTTATATTAACCTTTCTCTACCGGTGATGTATTTACTACACATCGACACTAATAATGGGAATATCGATATGAAATATAATAGATACGGGGTTCAAAATTTTTGTATTCCTCCATAATATAATTACGAATCACATCAAAGTATTATAATTTATGAGTATTCATCAGCAGCTACGAAAATAAATAATTTGTCGGGAAATCGGGAATTTTGCGAGTTTTAGTCCGTGTCAAATTGATGGTGTTATATGAAAATGGGGGCTCACGCGGTCATCAAATCGAACTAGCATTTAAATATCTGATGACGACATTGTAACATCCCATGTAGTTTTTGGTGACACCGAATAATCGAGAGTACACTGTATTTCTAAACCACATGTATTATGTAGATAATTTAATATAATTAAAAATATTTGTTTTTTAAATTTGTCTCAATGCCGATCGTCAATCAGTTTTTGTTACACAAGTTTATGCGCTATTTCTCACTGCACAAAAATAAATTTAGCGATAAAATTTTATTGCAAAATTCTTACTAACTAAGAAATATTGCCACAGATTTACGTCCACGCGGAATCGCCAGACTCGTTATTTTTTGGCAATATAAAAATTAGCGGAGCGTCGATTTAGGACAATGAATCACTTGGCGTTTACTGGTTGACACTTTTGAATTGGCTCACCTATTTGAAGCTGTTGGAACAGCCAAGAATAGAAATATCATAGGTAATTTATTTATACGAAATGAATCACACGCCCACGATCATCTCCATCATCGGTGATCATTTTTATGAAAATCTAATGATTTAGTGATTCAAAATGCAAATCGAATGCGGTCATGATCCGATTACACATCACATCTTCGATACCATTCATATCATTACAAAAAGACATATTTTCAGCGTTAGTAATCAACTCGAGCCAGTATAATAAAATAAGATAGCATTTTAAATTATGTAAAAAATCAGATCATTAAAAACGTGTTTGAAACTGGAGCATTACTTATGAGCCTTATTTGAATAGAGTTAATTTCATGCGATTTTTTACTTTCAATTTGTATCTATTTCTAAAAAAATATTTTTTCGTCAAAGGCGTTTTTATTCTATGATAAATATTGATTTCTAACTATTTTTAAGTGAATGCTTTCATAAGCCTATCTATGATAATTAGTTGATATAAATATCTTACATCAGAACATAATCAATTTTTCATAGAAACAAAAAAAACAATGTCTTTATTCCAAAAGGGAGCAACGGTACCTTTGCCTTGAAGTGAAATATCCTAATTCTAAGAAATTCAAGAATTCAAGAGAAGAATTTCAGTCGAAAGACCTTCATAGATTATGTCAACATTTTATGACGGTTGAAAGATTATTTAGAATACTATTTTAGTTTAACACCGTCAAACCTCCTATAGCGTTCATTTAGTTTGCGGCGTCTTTCAGGTAAGCAACGGGTAAAATACGTAAGATTAATAAGAGCCGTAATGAGCGCATGAAGCGCCCGTAGCAAGTATCTTTTGACATAAGAAAGCTGTGCACAAGACGGGTGCCGCGTTTGCTCAGAATGTAACAAAAACAGCTTCGTGATGATGTTTCAATCGAGTTTTTGACGATATTTCACAGAAATAGAACAGAGTTTTTGTGTATTTTCAGGATGAAACATGGGTCCATTACTTCACATCTAAAACAAAGGAACATGGAGACCCATAACTGATATGAGCAGTTTATTAATCCCACAATTTGGGAGTATGACAGCCCGCTCAACAAAAGTGCACAGCAAGGTGCAAAACCTGTACTTAATTTTCATGTCCACAAGGATATGCTCATTTTCAGCTTCGAGTGGCCATTTGCACTCTGAGCACTAGATTTTGTAGCTTAAAACTAAAAAAAAACTAGTTAATATAGCAGCATAAATTAGTAGATGGAATAAATATATAGTTTTTATGTAAATTAGCCTCTAAGGAAGCTTCCTTGATTGTATATATCATAGAAAATGCCGCAAAATGCCCTAAAAGAGGATGGAATAGCCACAAGATCTGTGTGTCCAATCGGTCCGCTATTCGGACCGCCGATGTGATGAATGAGCGCTCCGCAATCGGACGCCATACCTGAACATGTCTACAGAACAATTATGAACTCTCATTTCAAAACGAAGTAATGATTAATGTAAAGTAAAATGCTCAAATAAAATAGAGAATTCTCGAGAAATTTGAGAAATGTAAACGAGAATTCTCATTTCTCAAGAAATAAAAATAAACGAAAATCAGAATCTCTAATCGCGAATAACCATTAATTAATTAAACACTTTAAATATGTCGATAATTTTCTCTCCCATATATTTTAACGTTTTTTGCCACTTGAAGGAAAAAAATTAAAAGTTCCTTAAATCAAGATGAGATAATTCAAGAGCTCGAAGAATTTGTTGGTGCCAAAAGCTTGGACTTCATCAAATAGTACATCATCAAATTACGTACACAACACTGCGATCGGACACATCCAGCATTTTCCATTGAGGTTTGCTTAAATTTCACTGTGCGGATATATCCGTCATACCCACTTTGCATGGAATTTGATCTTGACGAATATATACGTCATATTCACTTAATGGGTTTACATTCAAATGTCGCCGCATGTAAACAATTTTTAGTGGCCATGATAATAACGTCATACGTCCAGCACTAGAATTTGAGGCATAATGTCGTCCTGCCCGTAGACTGCACCTAGCCAGAGCGATATATTATAAGGGTATAAGAAGTAGATGATGGTGACCCTGGGTATAATATCATGACTGAAAGTGAATTTTAATTGAAAGTTATGAACCTAAAAAATGAGAATGAAAGTGAAGATAATGAAGAAGAAGGAATAACATTTATTGACCATTCATCGGATGATATAGTAGTCCGTTATATATTTTTATAGAACAGATTTTTGGCTTTAACGGACACCCCCTCCCTGCAATTAGTCGGTTTGCGGATTATCCGTGCCTGAAAAATATTATTAAAATATTTATATCGGATATTAAGGCTAATCCCGAATAGTACTTGGGTGTTATATAACTCCTAAAGGAGTACTATCCTAGGGCATGTCCACAACCTCTTGATTGGATATCATGACCCATTTCGTTCTGAAAATACGAAGACAGAGACGGTTGTTTTGCGTCTCATTATATACTCATCGGTAGCATAGTCGTACCATAAAGACACCCTTACACGTTTAAATACTCGTTGAGAATTCGCCGCAAAACGATATGCCCATTTTTTTTAAATTATCGAATTTACTGTACAAAGTATACATTTTCATAAACGCTTATTTATTATATGGTTATATCCTTTTGTATGATCTATAGGCATTATTTAAAATTATAATGTAAAATAGAAATTAAAGTAAATACACACAAATTACAATACTATATTTTACAAAATTATTTCTGTTCATAATTCACTTTGTTATGAACAAGGTTTAACCCGTAAAGGAGTATTGTGCCAGAGCCTGGCATCCCCCCTCCACTTATTCGAAAGAGCACTCTTGTACATTAAAGACTTTGTCTTTTTAGACGCTTCGAATTCAGGTTTGATATTTTTCGAGCGTTCTTACGGACACGCATTAAGTATTAGTTATTGGCATATAAATAATTTTAATTTAATTCGTAATTAAATTATTTTAACCAGGAAATTGAAAGCGCAGTGCCTGTATAAAAGAGCACCATTCCTCAATATGTAAACGGCTGATATGGCACTATCAAAGGATTTATCTATGTGCAGTGACATTCTGAGAATTTAAAATAGGAACTGCATTCTTCGTATGTAGACAGCATGTGGAGACGTCGGTGTTAATAAGGATGGCAGCAAATGATTTCTTCATTGATTAACAGTCGGATTGATTGGTTGAATGAAATTGTATTCGGAGTTTACTGAACTTCATAGCACAGACGTTGTATACAATGGGCCTTATAAATAGTCTCAAAATCTGCATGCCAAGTGTATTATTTATTTTAAAGGAATGCAGTCTTAAAATGGTGATGAAAACCGTCGATGGAAAATAGTTTTTATTATAAATGTTTACTGTAGTGTATTTCTTCCGACATTCCGACATATTGCAAGAAGCTCTCAGAAATGTTTACATCGAAATTCTATTTAATCTAATGCGCGCATAAAAGCTTCAATCCTGAATTGCAGATCACTTTATGACAGATTTATGTTTTTCATTAGATCTCTTTCATAACTTAAAGAGCCATCATAAGTTAAGTCACGGCTTACTAATGTTTTCGATCATATCCTCGTTTTATGGCACACAAATAATTTGCAACCCTCAACATACGTATGTAGAAAGAGCCATCTTTTACATACGTATGTTGATTTCCAGCGAAGGAAAAGTCGGTCTAGGGCTTTGCATATTCCCGACTGGGCGAGATGCGGCATAGTGTCTGATCACGAGGCGCGCTTTCGTTATATCAATGGTCCGAAATATGGACCGGTTGGATACGCAGACCTTGTTACCACTCCCTCCAAGTTCAGAGCATTTAATTAATTCTATAGAAGCTACGGCGAGAAATGTATACCTGAGACATTCTACAATCTCTATTGAAAATCAGAAATTAATCTAATTTTGCCTAAAAATCAAACGACAAAAAAAGGGTAAAAACAATATATAAAAATAATACTATTTATTTATTTATTAGTTTTAATATAAAATATCTATCAATAAATATTTCTTAGCTTTAGACGTCGGCTTTACCCCCGGACCAGTCCCGGGATCCCGGGATTGGGATTTTCAATATTTTAAGAAATTACATTTATAAATTTGAACAAAAATTACCAATAAATACATTTGTTCAATATAAAAAAATCACTTGAAGGCCAAAGAATTTTATTTATTTAATAAAAGATAAAAATACAATTCAAAAATAGATAAATAAAACACTTAAAAGTTCAAATATTATTTTGAAAATATGCCTGAAGTAACATTAAAGCATCGAGTGTTTCGTCATTTAGTCTGGATCTGATTTTGGAAGCCAGGCAACCTGCTGCTGAAAATGCACGTCCAGCCACCATTTTCATATAACACCATCAATGCGGCTGATAAAATTCCTCTCTGCTGAGACACGGACTAAAACTCGCGAAATTCCCGATTTCTCGACAAATTATTTATTTTCGTCGCTGCAGATGATTGCCTATATACTATAATACTTTGATGTGATTCGTTGTTATATTACGGAGGAACACAAAAATTCTCAACCCCGTATCTAATATATTTCATATCGATATACCCATTATTAGAGTCGATGTGTAGTAAATACATCACCGGTAGGGAAATGTTAATATAGCAATTTGAAACACATATATGTACTGTATATATTGTATACATAGATTAGACAGTTATTACCCCTAGGCGTCGCCTAAGTTCGCCAATTAGTAGTTACGCCACTGTTTCCAAGCGTCCAGATTTCGGCGGGAATGTCTCGATTCAGTAGCCTTCATCATGTTGGTGAGGTGTACGATTTCTGTTAGATAAAAATTTCAATCCCGATTACGTTTTCTAGTCCCGGGATTCTTAAGTATATAAAATTGTCCGGGATCCCAGGATCCGGATGATGATTTATATAATGACACTATTCTTCTAATATATAAAAAATAATCTCTCTTTGTTCGTATGTAATGTGCTGCCATGCCGTTCATAAAATTGCAATAAAACTTCGTCCACTTATTGCTAAGGATTGCGCGAGTAACATAGACATAGTCCATACATAAAAAAAAAAAACAATTTTTGTTTGTCCGTATTTAATACGCTTCCATACCGTTCATCCGATTGCGATAAAACTTTTTCAACTTACTGTTCATACTTGCCTCAATAACATAGGCATAATAAAAATACTGTATGGATGCGCACAAAAATAATAAAAACTCTAATGTTTATGTAATTCAGTTTTGTGCATATCTTTATATTTATTTTCGCTTGTGGTGTATCGTGTAATTTTTAAAAGGAAGATAAATGGTTTCGTAGCTCTGATGTAGATACATTACATCATTATCTCGTTAGTACGCTTACGAATCGACTCCTTTATTGTGCCAAGTATAAATATCCTAGTGTAGTTTATAGAAAATCCACAAAATTCATCGTCATAACACATGCGATTTTTAAATAATTTAAACATCCTCAGTTTTGCATTCCTTCAATCGCTTTATGAAACCACAATATTTTTAAATCAGAATGACCAAATGATCACATCGACCTAAGACACTGAGGTTTTGGCGATTCTAGGACTATTTAATACTTATGAATCATTGACATATTATGTCAACGGAAATTCGCTTATTAATTATTTGCGTCCTTAAATTGTTACAATGATTGTAAAACCAAATGTTTGACGTTTATTTACCTCAGAATGAAGAGGAAAACATGATATTTTTTATACTGGATAACGATTTTTGCTTCATTCAGATCATTATGCACTTTGGTATTTCTATTGTGTCATATCTGTGGATCAGATATAGTGATTCCAATATAAGGAATGCAATCTATGAGTGAATATAGTTCGCAGAATGGGCGGATTCCACGAGCGTGATTTCTTGTGCATGGTACTGCAGTGAAGCATGCCAATTACTGCAGTCTTCTTTTTAATCAGAAAATGTTGATGACGAACATTTTTGCGACTAGTTTGAAATAGGTCAATATTTATTATTTCACTATAATTATACAATGCATTTTCTTTAATATTATGCACATCCAAACCACAATAGCCTTCAAACGTGTGTTATTAAGTGTTGGTCGATTTGTTAGTTTTTTTCGCGAAATTGCCACTTTGTGGTATTAATGCCATTCCAAATGACAAGATTTCATTCCTTTAAGGTGTCTTAATAGATATTTATATAATATGAGCTAAATAATAACATATAGCCTAGTTATATTAATAAGATAGATATAGCAAAAGGCAAAACTATTTGGAGCATATCGGCATTCAGTATGTGTTAAATTAATGTTCTTGTTAATCAAATATTGATATTGTTTCCCTGCAAACCTCCTCCCAGATCTATATATGATCTGGGAGGTTTATGAGACTGCCAGTTAAAATCAAACCCTGGATGAAACGTAAGTTCATTTCATCCGACTGGGGACGTTTTAAACTAGGATAAAGAATTCGGGTGAGAACCGAGTATTGTTTAAATATTTTCAGGGCCATAACAAAAGGATGACAAAACAGGGGCCTTTCACGGGCGTAACTTAGCTTGAGGCGCAAAACGCAGAATAACATGAATCAATATTGATTAAATCTGTCCGTTTTTATAATATATTTTAAGTTGTCTAATACCTCTTTTTTTCGTTATCGCCTTTTAATATTTAAACAACATACCCGATCAGTATTCTCCGGACAACATCGTTTTGTAACGAGAGTTCGTGATCGTTCTGTAGATATGTTCGGATATGGTGTCCGAACACAAAGCGCTCATTCGTCGTGTCAGCGGTCCGAAAAGTAGACCGGTTGAACTCGCACACCTTGTGGTCACTCCGTCCCTTTTTAGAGCTTTTGCGCCATTTTTTGGGGATAAATGCGTACTTGGGGCCTTCAATGATCTTTACAATCACGGAGGCCTTTTGGTTTTAAGTTATAAAATCTGGCTCAATATTGCTAAACACTCGGTTGAAACATCATTACGGCGCTCTTTTTATTCCATTGTGAGCAAACGCGGCACCCATATCGCGCACAGCTTTCTCATGTACAAATTTTCAGTCGATATGCAATGTACGGCATTTTTTGAAAGGCTTACTATGTCTGCTAGCTTGCGCACTTAGAGTTGACAGTCGTCCAATAATATTTGGTGTATTTTCTTCACCATTTCTGTAGTGGGTATCTCATTTGTCATTTGTCTGGACAGCTCGTACGACCTCGTCTAACCTTTCCCTCACTATGATGTATTTACTACACCTCGACTCTAATAATAGGAATATCGATATGAAATATAATAGATACGCGGCTCAGAATTTAATATGGTGTATCAAATACATAAATAAATAAACATTTAGGAGAGTATCTTTTATAATTCAAACAAATTAAAAATGAATCAGTCAATTAATTAATCACTTTTAAAATCGGGTTCTGTAAACATGTTGATTAATTCGTTTGCAACTATGCTAAGATCAACTAAACACTGTCAAATTTGCATTTTTAAAACATTAACGCTTTCGCGCGCGTTATCGTCATTTTAATTGGTTTCGTGAATCCGATTGCCGACAATATTCATGAATACCGATTAGTGCTTATAAGCAATCGCCAAAACAAACAATGAGTCAGTTATTCTGTTTCGTGTTTGCCTCTTGATTTCACTAATCGTTGTTATTGATAACATTCCAGCGATAAGACCGAAGTTTTATCGCCGTCGAACCATTCATCATTAAATTAATTGATCCACACGTTTTTTTTAACATGTTCTTTACACTTTTCAGTGATTTTCAACCATTGTATTTTCTTTAATAATAAAACTATTTAAACCATCGCTAATACACACAATGAAAGGTCGATCGTTTTGTCTCGTGTTATTGTATTAGAGTAACGGGAGTCGAAAGCACACAAGCAGAGCAGGATTTTTTTGGGCAGGTTTGGCATCTCCATGAAGTCTCAGTGCGTTTATTATTTTTTGAACACCACCTGCAGCGCAAATAACATATTTTCTTTTTATAATTTTTTGGAATAGGATTTTTTTCCAAAAAAATGACTAGAGTATTGCCTATTGTTGGAGTAGGTGTGACAGTTACCAATTCTCTACCATCTGTTATATGGGCAATACATAATAAGGATTCTATTAAATTGTCTCTAAATTGTAGAAAACTTATCACCTTTTCCATTTTAATGCGGTATAAAATCCACGCATTAAATACTGACATGTCTAACAAATGGAATATAATTTTTTTATACCACCGAATTGTTTTTCGGGGACAAGAATAGTATGCTATGAGTTGGCCTGACCTGTCAACATCACCCATAAATTTATTGTATTCCACAACTTCAATGGGCTTTATTTTTATGATTCCATATCTGTTAGTTTTTTCGATGAGCTGAGGGTGATATTTGGTTGTAATGCGTCTCTAGTATCGTGCCATTTTGAAATATATATATTATTTTTTCTTAACCATATGTGTTCTCCCTTTTTAACCTTCTTCTTTGTTATTTCTGCTGGATTTCCTCTTCTATTTGCACGCAATGTCCCTGTTGTATGCGTCCTTTTTTCTAATAGTTTAGTAGATAATGAAATGTTATTAAAAAAAAATGTCCATAAAAACATGATGACCTTTGTGGAGAAATGGATTCATCAATTTAAGTACGATCATCAATCAAAGGCATCAATTTTGGTTCCTCTAGGTTCGTTATCAAATAACCTTCCTCTATAGATTTCTAGATTATGGACGTATCCATTTGGGGAACACAATTTATAAAATTTGATGCCATACTTAGCTTTCTTCCCTTTCGTGTATTGCCGTAACCACAGTCGCCCTCGACGAAGAAGAGATTCATCTAAAGAAATTTCTTCCGATGGAGAATATATATTTTGAAAATTCGAAACAACGATGTCAACAGTGAACTTATTTTTGACATCCTGTCATTGTTATTTATCGTGCAATTTAAACATCTCAATATTTTTTCGAATCTTCTACTCGACATAATATAAGAAAATATTGGATGATAATACAATGAAGCTCGTGAAAACATTTTTCTTAGTGTTGGAAAGCCTATATGCCCACCGAGCAGACACAGTCCAAAAAATTTTTCCAATTCCATATAATTTATTTCATTGAATTTGGTCACCATGCAGTATCTTGTTTTTGGTAAATTGTAAAAGTAAACTTTTTACCATAAGCATTCGTACATTTTATCAACAATTTATTAACTTCCCCAGTCCAAATACTTGTAAAAAATTCTATAGGTGTATCTCCAATATCTTTTTTTATTCCTGAAGATGTAAAATCAAAACCAAAATCTGGTATGAGAATATTTGACCGGACCGGGCATGGTGTTGATCGGACCTTGTGATCCGTGAAAAAAAATTGTATTTACGTAAAAATATTTTGGGAATAAACATTATTTTATGTGATTTTGCCGAAATTGGTAATCCGAAACGTAAGTACATAATACTTTTACGTGGGCGATGTTCATAAAATGTATCTACTCCAAGTCGGTGCATCACAAAAATCGAATTATTAACCAAAATGAATTTATCTTACTCGGAAAAGTTTGGGAGTGTTTGATCCATGTTTTGTAAATGGTTTGTTATTGTGTCCCTGAAGGCGGCAGGCATAGGACTAATCCGGCGCGAGAGGTTTAGGTTGAGCGAGGTTTATTTGCACTCATGTGCTGCAGCGACGAACGGAGTGACGACATGCGCGCAGGAAAGCGTTAAATTGGACTCGATATGCATTTAGTTGCATCATAACCGAAAATATCACATCCAATTACGTGTAATGTTTAATAGCTATGTCGCTTAATATCTTTACCATTTTGTTGCAAAATCGCGTAAATAAAAGTATGAGTGTATTAATTAAATAATTTATTTTGAATTTTTTTTATTTTGAAAACGCTTAATCGGATTGATAAACCTAGATGATATATTTAAATTTTACTAAAATATTTGCTATTTTCATATCCTACAGGTGATCAGGGCCATAACAAGGAGGTGGCAAAGCAAGCGCCCGCCACGGGCGCAACTTGGCTAGGGGCGCAAAACGTAGAATACCGACCCAGTCGAATGTTACACGTGGTTTTTATTTTACTTGATTATTCTACTCTACATGAATCAAAACTGATTGACTGCCGACCCAGCCTACATAAGCCCTCAATAAAATAAAGACAACAATATCAGACAACTTCATTTCATAATGAGAATTTGTAATTGTTCTGTAGACATATTTTTAGGTATAACATCCGATCGCGATGCGCTTATTCGTCGTATCAACGATCCGAAGAACGGACCGATTGGACATACAAACCTTGTGGCCGCGCGAAAGTCAGATACTTGCCACGGGCGTTTCATATCCTTGTTACACGGCTCTGTGGATGAACAATTTAAGTCTTAGATTACTATCCTTATCTTAATTACAAATATAAATTTAAGTTATTAATAAATTTTACATTTCATGTATCATCCATAAGTAAATCGGAGGATGACTAGAAATAAATAATTCATCGGAAGTTGATGGGATAGTGCTTCATCAGAAGGTGAAATATGTCGATGATGTCAATCATCAATACCCTGAAAATAAAGTCATTTTAATATATTAATAATATGATATTAATATTTTTATACAAACATTGTGGTTTAATAAGACTGAGTAATCAAAAGTTAAGATCCTCGACTAACATCGAAGGAACGAGAAGTTTTCACTTTTTTTCTATTTCGAAGCCAACTGCCATGAATTCTTCTTGCCTCTGCGTCATTTTACATGTTTTATTTTTTTTATTACAGTATTTTAAGTTGTCCACATAAATGATATTAGCAACATGATACATCTGCAGCTAAATTTGATAACCATGCAATAAATTTAGAATTCATGGAAGAACACCGTTCACTTTTTAAACAAAAAAATATAAAACAACCAAATTCTATACTCTCGATACTTTCAATGTCTAAATGAAAAACTAAGAAGCACTGGACTTTATGTACAATATATGGAACAAAATCACCGTAACAACTATCATTGGGTGATTGTTGTATGATAGAGTTGTTTGCGAAATGAATTTTAAAAATAAAAAAAGGTAAATAATGTCCAATATATTGATACGTTAGGGTATATCACATGAACGTACGAAATTCGTAAAACATAATTTGTCTGTTATATAGGAGCGAGGGCGTTCTCAGCGCAGAGTCCCTGGTGGCTCTGTTCTTTTAACAGATCATGTACAATCGGACAGATGGATGGGAGTGAACGGGCGCTGAACGAAAAGATTGAAGAAGAAACTCTCTTCTTGATGTAACTTTTTATTCAGCACGAGAGAAAAAGAGGGATTTGGCTGCGGAAAGGACGTCCTCCCGCAGCCAAGGTCAACCGCCGATTTTTCTCGCGTCCCGCCTCCTGCACGTCACTACCCAACCGGAAACGGTGCACACGCAAAAAGCGATCGGTCAGTAATTGCAGATGCAATGTCTCCGCAAAAGATGGCTCTATTAAATTGCACATTGCACCAAAAGAAAGACGGAAGAGGTCGCTGTTAATCATGCATTTTTAATCGAAATAATCTTTCTTTTTTTGCGGAGGGGGGAATCTTCAAAAGACATCACCATTCTAGTGGTAGTGTGGGATTTTTACCCACTAAGTTCCCCGCCTCTTCGGTTGCCACCAGGCCACTAATTAAGTATTGCACAAGAGTGGCAGCGATGTGTCCCTCACGGACCCTGCATTTGTCTCTTTCCGAATGTGGTCACTTGCACCACGCATTCTATACCCTAGCATCCGTTAACATTGAAGGTACCATGTTGCTAAGGGAGAGTGAGCTGACTCCCAGCTCCTCTCGTAGGAAGTCCCTTTCAGTGCTCCATGCTGGGCAGACAAATGTCGTATGTGCAGCATCGTCGTACTTCGATTCGCAGTATTGTAGGTAGCTATCAAAACAGCCGTACCCGGTAGGAACCTGGGTCAAGTGGTAGCACAGTTGACCATGCTTTCTATCTATCCAGGCTCTCAGGTTCGGTATTAGCGGTTATTGCGTCCACCGACCTTTAGCGAAATTGTCCCATCGGAAATGCCACGCCACCATGGTCTTTTGCTTAGCGTTGTTCCTGTCTTCACCTTTCTGTATTGCCTGTCTCTCGTAGGCGATATGCAGCAGGCACTCGGATGGCCATGTTGAGCTTGGCCCTTTCAATTTGTAGTGCCTCGGTACCGAGTGCACTACCTCGTTGTAGAATCGCCTCTTGCTTGTTTTTGGGCCACCAATGTTCTGGCCAGATTCTCCGCTATGCTGGCTGCCTTCGCTGCCGCTTTCTCCATGTAGGTGACGAATCAGAGCTTGTCATCAATCTCCACCCCCAAATACCGAATGGATCTAAATAATCTTTAATCGAAATAATCTAAATTAGCTTCAATAGCCTTAACCCGTACTGAGAACACGCTTGGCGTGTTCATATGTAAAGCAACTTTTTTGTCACGTAGCATTCTTGTTGTGCACCGAATTCTCAATGAGCATTTAGACGTGTATGGGTCCCTTTACAGCACGATCATGCTATCGATATATGAGTATTTTTGTAAAGCACGAAATAAGTGAAAAGCACCCGAGGTAATATCCGGGGAGTAAGCAGGATCCGGCAAAAGCTCCCAATTAAATTCAGGATTATTTTTAGGATGTAAAGATATTTCTGCTGTTGGAATTGGAGCAGCCAATCTTTATCTGTCCACTGTCTTTTTCTTGTGACGTTATGATAAATAATCCATTTTTCTTCACCTGCTAATAAATGGTCAACAAATTGCTCTCTTTCTAAGCGCAATAAAAAGAAGATGCAGATGTAACCACTTTCCAAGCTTGGATACTTATCAATCTCCTTCAAATGACGAAAAACTGTTCGAGGAGATGAATCCATCTTTTCTGCAATTTGATCCACTATTAATTGTGGTTCTGACTTGTATTATTTAATAATTTCTCAAAAATGCGCACGAACTTTTAGACTGACCTAATAAATTCCATTATTATTTAATTTATATGATTAAGATCATCATCCAATCAAGAGTTCTTCATCCAAGAGGGTTTTTATCCAAGTATGACAGTTGTAAAAACATTTGCAGATATCTATGTTTATTTCATTTCGTCTTGTCTTCATTCCATGGTCGAATAAAAACAACATGCAATAATGCAAACATTATTCGTTGATTATTGGCTTTGGATTGTTTAGAAATAACTATAGAAGATAATTCAATATAATATTTATAAATCCACAACATCCATATTCAAAAGTTGCATATGTCATAAAATATTTGTTTCCTTAACAATGACTCAATACGATTATAAAAAGGGTAACATTTTTGATTACTTCTCGGATTATTTATAAAAAAAATGCTTAAAAACACTATAACTAGATTGTATTTCATTTTCATAGTCTAGATTAAAGTTATTCCAATACTATTCACCAGATATGATCTTCAATTTCTTGATATTAACACATAAATTCATGACAGTGTATAAATCATCAGATCATACGTTTGGCAGAAATCTTTGCTGGTACATTTGACGTCTTCAAATTGATGGATTAACTATTGTATTGGTCTGCACGGAGGTCAAAAGACTCTT
This sequence comes from Stenopsyche tienmushanensis, assembly GCA_008973525.1. Taxonomy (NCBI): domain Eukaryota; kingdom Metazoa; phylum Arthropoda; class Insecta; order Trichoptera; family Stenopsychidae; genus Stenopsyche; species Stenopsyche tienmushanensis. The sequence goes on along the minus strand of WACJ01000285.1, from coordinate 367,739 downwards.
CGAATTCTTCTGCGCGTATTCTTAACATTGATGGACCGATTTCTCCCGGTAAGAGTTGCTTCCAGAAAAGTCACGAATGTGGAAGCTCCAAAAACGTGCCGAGGTCATATTCATTGCAACACACTGCAAAAATCGTGTCATTCTTATGTTTGAGCTCGTGAGCATATTTTGCATATTGTCCAGACGCAGCTCAGATCTTATCAGATGCTTAAAATGCACTGTGAGTTATTGCCCGTTCCAAATTAAAAGAGGACGTCACTTTCACTCTTTATATAAAGAACGATTTGCGACACGATGTCTGCTTAGTTCTTGGATCATTGTCTTTGCGTAATCCCGATTAAAATATAATTCATTATTTTTTTTAATCCAAAACATGACGTATTACAGATCATATATCCGAATCTACGTTTAGCCTGTATGGCAGGATGAACGCCTATGTGCGAGCGAATTCCAGTGATTAGGGCATCCAATCCCGGGATCCCGGACAGCTTTAGGTCCTCATGAATCCCGGGATTAGTAAAGGTAATCCCGACAAATTCGGGATTGAAATTTTTATCTAACAGAAATCGTACACTTCACCAAGCTACTAAATCGAGACATTCCCACAGAAATCTGGATGCTTGGAAACAGTGGCGTAACTACTAATTGGCGAGCTTAGGCGACGCCTAGGGGCAATAACTGTCTAATCCATGTATACATATATGTGTTTCAAATTGCTATATTAACCTTTCTCTACCGGTGATGTATTTACTACACATCGACTCTAATAATGGAAATATCGATATGAAATATAATAGATACGGGGTTCAAAATTTTTGTATTCCTCCGTAATATAATTACGAATCACATCAAAGTATTATAGTACATGAGTATTCATCTGCAGCGAAGGAAATAAATAATTTGTCGGGAAATCGGGAATTTTGCGACTTTTAGTCCGCGTCTTGGCAGGAAGGAATTTTATCAATCACGTCGATGGTGTTATACGAAAATGGGGGCTCACGCGGTTATCAACTCGGACTAGCATTTAAATATTTGATGACGATACCTCCAACGGTAGAGTGGGAAAATTGCATTGTTTTAAGCTTCGTAAATCGAAATTCGATTATATTGCGAAGATTATACAGCACTTATGTGATTTTTAAATGATTTCTTCAGTTTTGCTGTCTTAACGAGGTCAAGTACTTCCAGGCTTGTACGCTAACGAACCAAGATAGAAATCTGCATTCTGTGCGAATTTCTTATTTTTTTCGCATTGTTAAATATTTATAAATATGGCATAAAAAACATCTTATTTTTGCCGCTTTGTATATTTGAATTCGATGTTAGCTCACAGAATAAAGAATGGATCGGTGTATGTTTGCTTCGCAATACGAAATAACCACTTGAATGCTCATATACACGTTTTTCCCAAAAGCGATATCCAATTTATTTTCAACCCAACTCCCCTTTTTATATTTTTTTGTTATTTTATCTTTAAAAAAATAGGATAATGTCACAATTTAAAATGTGGTCCCTACCTAACTAAGCCCGAGATGATTGCGTAACGAAATCAACTGCTAAATTATCGGACTATTAAAATTTTAAATAAATATTGCCGATTATCCATTAATTTTTTTCACAAATCGTAAGATTTATATTTAAAAAGATGAATTCTCATACAAATACACTATATTTTTAGTCTCATGCTCGCTGATGAGCGTAGGTGTGTCAAATTGTAAGAAACCCATAAAAAGTTTACGATGGAATTATCGAATTCATTGTTAAAAAGATCGTCCATGATTCATAGCTTTGTATCATTGAAACAATACATTTTCTTTCTTCAGGCATAACGAAATAAAAAATGTCATTCTTATAAAATGTTATTGGGGAAAACTTGAAGATCCTTGCAATTTGAGGAAAAATATATAATGGTATCTGGATTGTACTAACTACAAATTGGCGACCTTATATTAACTTTTCCCTACCGGTGATGTATTTACTACACCTCCACTCTAATAATGAGAATATCGATATGAAATATAATAGATACGGGGTTCAGAATTTTTGTAGTCCTCCGTAATATAATTATGAATCACATCAAAGTATTATTGTATATAAGTATTCATCTGCAGCGACGGAAATAAATAATTTGGCGAGAAATCGGGAATAAAAAAAAATTAAAAAAGGGGGAACAGGGGGACCCGCCGCATAAACTATGCTACTACAGCTCTCGCGTCAAACTACACATTTTAGTGCAAAACTAATTTAATGTTCTCCGAGAGGAATCAACTTCTGCTCCATCTGGTGACCGAGCGCAATGCGCGAAACCTTATTGTTTTTGGGAAGGTCTGCCTTCGCATGTCCAGAGGATATGATCCGCGGACTTGCTAGGTGCAGTGCATGGACAATCCGCTCTATCCGCGCGACCCAGTCCCATTAGTTGGGCACTGAAGTGGCCGTGTCCCGTCAGGAATTGGGACGTCCAATGATTGCTGACCAGCCAGTGCGCCCTCCTTCTGCTCTCGACGGACCAGAAGAACTGAAAGAGATGGCGCCCTTTAATGGACGCCTCCCATCTACCCTACCATTCTTCTGCGGCACCATCTTTGGTCCTTTTTTTTACCTCACCTTTAAATCGCTAGAGCTCCTTTGCATCTTCGGCGCTGATGGTTGTCTGGCCCTCCTTCCTCCAGTGGTGCACGACAGCGCTCACCTGCAGCAGCAGATCCAGGGGAAACACCCCTGCCAGTATCTGGAGACTGTTTGTGGCCGTCGTGCGATAGGCCGCTGTCATCCTCAGGAGCGGATGCCTCTGCGCCGAGTTGAGTCTATCCCTGCTTGTTGCGCCCTGCTTTCCAACTGAAAAAAGTCTAGAAGCCCATGCCCCTGCCCCGTAAGTTGCAATGGTAACGTAGAATACCTCATATGCTTGGATGTCAACCCCCATTCAGACCCACGTAGTTTAGACACCGTTGCGAAGGCGTTTGTGGCCTTCCCAGTAGCGGTCCTTATGTTTGTCAAGAATGCCCCTCCCTTTTGCAGGGTCACGCCAAAGTAATTAGGATGTGTATTCCGCCCAATTTTATAGGGAGATGACTACAGTAGCGCTCGCCGAGACCTTCTCTCATAACTAACGCCATCGTCTTCCCGGGCGCGAAAGCGAGTCTGTTCAGGATGCTCCAGTCCCATAGCGGTTCCAATGCCTTTTCCGCTCTCTCCCTTGTCTCCCTCAAAGAGTTTCCGCAAACCGTCATTGTGAGGTCGTCTGCGTACGCAAACAGCTCACAGGTCGAGGGCAGCGGCAACTCGAAAACGTCGTCCAAAAGGATATTCCATAGGATCGGCCCAAGTAACGATCCCTGCGGGCAGTCCTTGCTGAACTGGCGGCGGATCAGCAGTCCGCCCGCTTCCGCGATGATTGTACGGGCGGAGAAATAGCTTCTAATGAGGCCGATGATGTTGGCATGCATTCCACTGTTGTGCAGTTTTTTAATGAGCATCGGCCACCATGCGTTGTCAAACGCCCCCTGGAAGTCGAGGAAGATTGCGTATGCATATTTATGAGTCGCTTTACTGCGCTCCACTGTTTCGAGGACCCTGTCGATCGCCCCCACGGTTGATCTTCCTGACATAAACCCATATTGTCTGTCCGAGAGCGAGTTGGTTCCCTCGTAGACAAGGTTCAGGCAGTTAGCGATGACTTTTTCGAGGTTTCAAGTTTCTCACTATAACCGTTAACTCCTCGACATCAGGGGGGGGGTCTGCGTTGGGGCCCTCGGAGGGGCTTCCGGGACTGATCTCGGGATCGTCTAATGCAATCCCGAAACCCCGGGATTAAAATTTTGGCTCGGGATTGGATTCCCTACTAATGAGGTTACCAACTTTCTCTGGGATTGGAGCGTAATGAATAAGCTCACTGCGCCCAAAACGTCCGTCGGGATTATGTTAAAAGGCCCAAGAGGGCAACGCGCGCCTTCTATCAAATTGGGTGGTGCCATTCAGAAAACACACCACCTATTTGGGCGTCACGCTAATTGAGGGATGTCAGTTTGAACAAAATATTGCTGACACGACGGCTAAAGCTGCAAGGACTTTTGAAAAAATGTCCAGACTTGCAGGAGCAAACTGGGGACTGCGCATTGCCTACAATGCTATCTATGTTAACATTGCGCTATATGAAGCCGGAGTATGGTCCGAAAGACTGGGCCGATGTGCAAAACCAGCCATCGGCGTCTCAACAGTCCACAAAGACTGCCGCTGCTCCGTATTACCGGAGCCTATCGGACAGTTTCAATGGACAGCCTTCCTATACTAGCTTCCTATCATCTTCGACTACTGGGAGCTATCTTTACTTATTTTTAGACTCTGTTCATTGGAGGAATAAATATCCTTGGATGTGCCCAAATCATTGGACATCACGGTTCCTCACGGGGCATGACCGTTTTAGCGCCCACTTAATGGGGCTTGGTCTCGCGAACACCTCGGATTGTCCATGCGGTGATCGGTACATGGACGCAGATAATATTCTGTGGTCATATACTGGAATGGCTTCCGAAAGAGAGGAGACAAGACTAATGGGTAGATAAATAAAGGTAGCAAGAAGAACTGGGACCTTTGGCGCGAATACGTGGAAGAGATTCTGAGCGCCAAAGAGGGCAGTGAAAGAGAGAGACGCAGAGCGCAACAGCCTCTCCAACAATAGAATAGGGCCAATCACCCAAGGCCAGACTACCTGTCCTCCCGAAGCAATGTGGAAAACAATACCAGGAGGACAGAGAAGGACAAGGGCGGGTTTAGTGGGCAGGCACGACCGAACAATCGTGAATCCTACACTGCCCAGCTTCACTGGGCGTCTTGCGAAGATTTTCTCGCCCACAGAAAAAAAAAAAAAAAAAAAAAAAAAAAAAAAAAAAAGATAAATAAAGGTGCATTGGACCGATCCAAGAATCTCGTGGTTGACGCCGTAAATTAATGCACTAGTCTTCTGCCTCCAACTTTCATGTTCTTTCGTTCTCTTGTAACCCACACAATGGCCATATTTATTTATTTTCTTTCATTTCGGTCATTTAAAATAATAATCTAAACTTTAATTTGTATAATAAAACGATTTTAAGAATAATTAAATGTTTTAAGAGTGTAAATATTTTTTGCATCTTGGTGTCAATGGGTATAATCTGCAGATATTAGTGAATACAAATCAATGTAATTATTAAGATATGTTTAAAACTTCGAAAGTTATTCGTATTTTAGTGTTAATTTAATAAAAATTATAATATTGCAAAAAATAGTCCGCACTAATGCCCGCCGTTAAAGTGTTTTAATATAATCCCTCAATGTAATATTTTAGTTAATTTAAAATACCTTTGTTGATAAATAATAGTGTTTTAATAAATAATAATCGGAAATTATAAAACATTCATCGCTGGGACTATTTTTTAAGGACTGCAAAAGGTTAAAGTATTAAATCATATTGTGCCGTATTAGATAAGCTATGAGATATTTATATACATTAGCGCGGTCGAGCGGTCGTGCATTAATGAACAATTGATAATGTATTATTGTCACAATTAACATAATGGATGGACTGATTGCGTGATGGGCGAAATGCTCCGAAGTGTGGCTGGCGACTGCACCCGTACGGAGAGCCGTGAAGACCGACGCGCTTGTAGACTATTACCTAGGGAGCGCCCAGGTAAGTGTCGCCAGTTTTTGATTATCGGTTCTTGGAATGTTCGAACCTGGAACGGTCCGGAAGGTTTCGACGCGACGATACGCGAGCTGTCCCGCTTCCGGGTCAACGTGGCGGCGATCCAGGAGCATCGACTGCTCGGTAGTGGTTCGATGATCCTTGGGGAAGCTGCGGTGTTGTACAGTGGTGACGGGACCGTGCGCAGGTCGGGAGTGGGATTTGTCTTGGACAAGAGGACCCTGTCGTCAGTGCTAAATTTTAACCCTATTAGCGATAGAATTTGTACGCTGCGCATAAGAGGAAAGGGGCATAACTTATCCTTGGTGTGTGTGTATGCTCCCACGGAGGAGACAGTTGACAGCATCAAGGATGCCTTCTATGAACAACTTCAGAAGGCGTATAGCTCACTGCCCTCTTATGACGCCAAAATAGTATTAGGGGATTTCAATGCGAAAGTAGGCAGGGAAATCTTCTTCAGGCCCACAATCGGAGTCCATAGTCTTCACGAGACGTGCAACGACAATGGGGAGAGACTAGTTGATCTGGCCACTTCCGTCGGGCTGATTGTCAGTAGCACCACTTTTGAGCATAAAAATATCCACAAGTACACGTGGTTGTCTGCCGACGGGGTCACCCGGAATCAGATTGACCGGAATCACTGACTGAGTTTGAGACCTACGTGAGTGGTCTCCGGGGAGGGAAGGCCGCGGGGGTGGATGGCGTCCCGGCGGAGTTCTTGAAATGGGGAGGACGCCCTCTACTCGAGAGGCTGTATGGGCTCGTGATGTCAATATGGCAGAGCGAGGTCATGCCTTCTGAGTGGAGGACGGCAGTAATATGCCCCATCCATAAGAAGGGGAATAGGCTCTTGTGCTCCAACTACAGGGGCATATCCCTTTTGAATATTGGATATAAATTATTTGCAAGAGCTCTGATCGGTCGGCTGTCTCCCATCGTGGACGGACTTCTCGGGGAGTATCAATGCGGTTTCAGACCGGGCAGGTCCACTGTGGACCAATTATTTAGTGTGCGAATATTCTCTGAAAAAATGTGGGAATACGGTGTTGATTTCCACCACATATTTATTGATTTTTGCAAGGCCTACGACAGCGTCAACCGGGAAAAACTTTGGAGGACCATGTTGGAGATGGGAATCCCGAGTAAGCTGGTGAGGCTGTCGAAGATGTGTGTGTCCGGTTCTGTCAGTGTAGTTCGCTCCAACGGTGCCCTGTCCGAACCTTTCGAGGTAACGACGGGAGTTAGACAGGGGGATGCCCTCTCCCCATTACTCTTTAATATTGCGTTGGAGGCAATTATGAGGGAGACTGGCAGATCGGGACACGCAGATCCATGGAGTGATAATGTGATGCATTTGGCCTTTGCTGACGACATCGACGTCGTGGCTAAATCGAGATCGGAAGCTCTGGCGGCGCTTACGTCTATCGACGGGGCTGCTGCTAATTTCGGCATGAAAATTAACTATGATAAAACGAAACATATGATGGTATCGAGGGTGAATCCTGGGGGTTACACCTCCGTGAGTAGTAGTAGTGTAAATATTGAAAGGGTCCAAGAGTTCAAATACCTTGGATCCGTCCTCACGGAGAAGAATTCAATGAACAACGAAATAACCTCCAGGATTCAAAACGGTAATCGGTGCTACCATGGCCTGAAAAACATACTGGGGAATAAATCACTATCGGCGAGAACAAAGATAAAAATTTATAAAACACTAATAAGGCCGGTAGTGGTTTACGGCGGGGAAGCATGGACCATGACCATCCGCGACGCGAATCGCCTGGAGAGGTTCGAGAGAAAAATACTAAGAAAAATTTTCGGACCCCTCCGGAACGAGACCTCTGGCGCCGAAGTCATGAGGTCAAATCGTGAGGTCATGGACATTTATGGCGAAGCGTCAATAACAAGCTTCGTCAGAACCCGCCGGCTCCGATGGGCAGGCCATGTGGCACGGATGCCGTCGAATAGAGTCCCTCGAGCCATTTTGAATTCGGGGCCGAATGGCAGTAGACCCGTCGGAAGACCTCGTCTACGCTGGGCTGATCAGATCAGAAAAGACGCCGCACGTCTGGGCCTGGGAAATTGGAGGGAGGAGGCCCAGGACAGACGAAAATGGCGGCAAGCGTTGTCGGTGGCCGAGGCTCTCTTATAGGGCTGCAGGAGCCACCAAAAGTAAGTAAGTAAGTAAGTATGAGATATTGTTATCAGATGTAGACAATATTTATAGGAATCTAAGAAAAAAGATTTGCATGCGATTGCTCCCCATTGCTTTCCACATATGCTTAATAAGAATGAAATTATTCAAACAGGATGTTTGAGTGAATATCAAACGTATTGCATACATATTCCATTATTTAAAACCTACAAATAAGGCTAAATCTGGAAACCAAATTTATTGATGCGGTGATTTTTTTATCCATACATTGACGCATTGAATTTCCCACTGTGATACAATATAACTTATAGAGATGACTTTTTGAGACATACGTTGGCTTCGCCGCTGAGACGTTAACCGCGTTGTTCGGCTACGGAAATGACGCCGGGGAAGACGCTCGAGTGCGGAGCAATTTCTTAGCCTTAGGCTCGATGCCGATTAACGAAGGATACCAATTTTTGAACGGGACACGGTTCTTTATCTTCTTCGGTGATTCATTCTGATTACGCTTGTTAAAAGTCAGTTAAAATATCGAATCTTCTAGTATATCATTTCTATACTCGGCTACGATCACGAAAAACAAAGCCTATATATGAGATAGATCAGTTCGTGGACGACATAGCCGGTATAAGCCCGCAACAAAATAAAGACAACAATATTTTCGACACATTGTAAAATTTAAACAACCCACCCGATCCCCGACAACCTCGTAATCGTTCTGTTCAGGTCCCGTTTGCAAAGCATCCATTCGTCATGTCAGCGGTCCGAAAAGCGGACCGGTTGGATACGCAAACCTTGTGGCCACTCCGTTCTCTTTTATAGCCTTTTGCGGCATTTTCGGGGATAAATACGTACCTGGAGTCCCGAATAGCGGGACCAAGAAATTAGCTCGGGTCAGTGGGGGATCCCCATGTTCCTTTTTTTAAGATATGAAGCGATGGACGCTTGTTTCATCCTAATTTGGTGCAAAAATTCGGATTTATTGCTATGTAACATGACCAAACACTCGATTGAAACATCATCATGACGCTGTTTTTGTTCCATTGTGAGTAAACGCGGCATCTATATCGCGCACAGCTTTATCTAATTTTATTTTACTTTAGTTTTGGCAGCTCATTATTTTAAAATATAAATGATGATAATATTTAATATATTGCATTTATTGTAGTGTTATTTAACTTTTGAAAAAAAATACATGTTTGATATATGCCATGGGCGCTTCATATCCTTGTTGCGGCTTTGATAGTGTTTATTTATTTATATACGAGCTTCATACACGCTGCGATGGTCGTAATATATAAGTGGATTTGTACGGATGATAAGTGGCAGATATAAATATAGCATTTAAGTTTATGATAATTTAAAATAATATTAAAGTTAAAATCTAAAGCTAAGAAATATTTATTGATAGATATTTTATATTAAAACTAATTAATAGTGCCAAAAACACGATCGAATGCCCGTTTTTAAATTAAATATGTATAAAAATGACTCGTTTCAATATTAAAAACTTCATTTAAATAGATTGTATGGGGAAAATTTTAAATTCTGAGTCTCTGTAAAGATTGGAGAATGTACGTAACTTCTACATAATTAATTAAATGCTCTGAACTTAAAGAACTGAAACTTAAAGAAACTGCATCTCCGCTTGGGCACTCCGAAGTCGGGAATATGTCAAATCTGGAAAAAAAGCCCTGAATCCCCCGTCTTGTGTGTAGCCTCTTTGTTCGCTCCACTGGAGCGAGCCTCTTTTGCGCGTCGGCATCAGTAGCCCACCGCGTCAGAGTATGTTTTTCGGCATTGAATCTCAAGGTCCAGTGGGAGAGCCCCCGCCGGGATCAGCCGGGGGCAGTCCCTAAAAACTTTCCGATAGGCTTCGGTGAGGAGGGTGAGTGTTTAGAGCTGTCCCCTCGACAAAAAATGTCCAATCAGTTCCACGCATACTCTGCGCCTGCGGCATAGACCACGACTCTGTCTCGATAGGCTACTATAAAGGCGCCCTCTTAAGCTCCAGTCACTCGTGGCTCTTCGACACAACCTCCCAAAGGCTGCCGAGGCTCTCGGTGTCGCCTGGCGGAAGTGGATCGTGAACCTGCGGGACTCGTCCATCGTGATTCCCAAGTAAGTAAATTTGTCGCTACGGTGATTTGGCCACGAATCTTTATAACGCGTATACGACTCAATTATTAATCATCCAAGTATTAATTTCCATGCCGCGATCTTGGTATAATATGCGAAGATATAAATCGGGATTCGAGCAATTATCTCACGAACTCTTCCTAATCGCTCCGCTATTTTATTTGAACTACTTTGATTAATGCACTATCGACTCGATATATTGTAAAATCTAATTCCAGACTAATATATACAGTTTTTCTCAGCCCTTTTATCGTTAAAATCGTATTATATATTTTTTATATTGTATTCAATTTGCATATCTAGACATATATAAACTAAAAACTCAATAATTTTGGAATCTTCTTTCTAACATTAAGTAAGAAAATATTGCATGATAATATGCTTTTTCTAAATTTTTATTATTCTTATTAAATTATCTTTATTGTGTATTATTTTAATTAAAATATGTTTTTTTATTATACATTGTATTTCATTGATTTTTGTATAATATGGCGTAAGCTGTTTTTAAATGTCTAAATAATATAAATAAATACAATGGAATAATTTTCCTTGGTGTTCAAACACATCTCAAAAATGTTTCCAATTCTATATCACTTATTTCATCGAATTCACTAAGCCCGCAGTACAATTAAATCTTTTTTATGCGATAGATGCGTTCCACGGAAAATCACACAAAAAGAAATCGCACAAAAAAAGCTATGAATTACATAGAAAAAATGCAGAGGCGTTCCATTAAAAACCGCATAACTTTAAATTTAAAAAATAGCATTGGTAACATTTGAAGGATGTCTCGCATCATTGCTAATTTTTTAAGTCTTTTGGCTTGATTATTTTGTCAGTTGGATTTTTTTAAATAAATTTTGACATCAATCTGGTAGGAATAGTAGAGGGTTATACAGAAAAGATTTTCCATAGACGTCCAAATATTTCTAAACATTTTTATAGATGTAAATCCAATAAATTTTTATATTCATCAAGATAAAGATTCAAAACCAAAATCTGGTAGTTAATGTCCAATTATAATTGTTAAGGGGGATTATTTTGATTAGGTGGTATATTTACAGCTTCAGAATCGTCGACGTAGAATCATCAACTGGTGGTTCCACGTTTGTTTGATAAAATTCATTCATATTTGCTCTAACTTCATTATTATCTATTTTTGAATGTTCCCTAGATCAGTCTTAAATTGGGATGTGCGAAATTATAAAAGCATAAAGCCTGCCAGAGCCGTAACTAGAGTATAAATCGCCCGTGGCAAATATCTAAATTAAAGCCCTTATATTTAAAATGTTATCTTGGAAAAAATATAAACGGAGAGTACATCCCCCAACCGGTTTTACCCCCCTATAAAATTCTATCATGAAATTGCACAAAACTATACGAAATTACATTTTTAACATACTTTCTCGATTAATTAATGATGGTTAATGTAAAAGTTGAAATTGTTTTGCATTTGCAAGTTTTTTTTAATGTTAAGTTTAGTTTCACCCAGCGAACCTTCTTAGAGCTTTCAGCTATAATCGAATATTCAGCACCCACTTTTCGCCCAAATGTACAGAGGTCATAACTTTGGATAATCTGGAATTCACAATTAATATTAATATTCACAATTACGAATATGAACTTAAGGCGTCTTCTCACTTTAGGCGCCTCAAAAATAGGCTATTTTCACGATTTTTTTTCGAGGCTTTTCGCTAAAAATTATGAGATAAAATGGATCTTATGTAATAAACACATCTTTCAAGCAAATGAAAAAAAAAAAAAATTATTTTTTTGAACAATTATTATAATAAAACAGTAGCATCGAAAAACCCGCGTAGAAATGTTATGTTCGTGGCTTGTTGATGGTATCTCCGAGATGGGTCATTTGAAACAAAAAAATAAAACAGTTTAAGATTCAGTATATCAGTGGCTATAGCGCATATCATCATATTTTTGATATTTGCGAAAATAACAAAATGGCGCACGTTTTACAAAAAAGTAAAAAAAACGCGTTTTTTTTGCAGTTTTTTGTAAAAAAAAAATACTTAAAATCAAAATTTCAAAAATCTGATGATATACGCTATAGCCATAAGTATGAAGAATATGTCATTCAAATTTCATGACAATCGGCCGGATAGTTTCCGAAATTTCATCAACAAGCCACCGAAAAACCTTGTTTTGAGATAAACGCGCTTAAAGTTTTGGTTGCAGAAAAATTGCCTAGACACAGCTGTTGAAACACTCGTTGTTATTTTGGGTATTTCCTACGAAGATCTTCATAAATTGGTTTCAAAACCTTATGAACATCTTCAGCTAGAGCAGAAAGACGTTTAAAAGTTTTGCATCTGATTGTTTTTCACCACTTTCTTGTACTTGCACCATGAGTCTGAATAATACGTATGCAGCCGGGTGCCACCTAACGGTCGCCCAAAAATGTAGTTAGACTCGTCCGATCTTTATGAAATTTCGATATAACATTTTTGAAGATACGCACTTTCAAAATTTAAAATAAAATAAAAATCGATTTTTTTAAATTTGTAAAGTGAGAAGACGCCTTAAAGAGAAAATTGTTTCACGACTGCTCAAAATCCAGAACGTATTCTTCGTTCTGTCGTCTTCACCACGAATAGTGGTAGGAAAAGACTTACAGAACAAGAATTCCTCTTTTACGCGATCATCTGTAATGTACCGAATTTATTCCAATAATTGCGAATTCGAAAACTCTTTTTCTCTTAAAATATCAAATTATTTACTCGCCAATTCCTTATGAACATTCTCGAAATGTTCTTTTAGTTTGATCGGTTACATGCTCTCTGAACCAAGAACTTTATTACATATAACACACTGAGGATTTTCCATATTCCTGTCAATAATATTCGCGAAACCCAATTGCAGAAATGCTTCTTTATACAAGCGCTTTCTTTACAGAAGTAGAAGTCATTTCACTTAAAATACTGATACAAATAGTCGAGTAAATTGAAATTGAACCGTCTCCGTGGGCCTTCATCCCTCTACTTGCGAGAATGATTACTAGAAAATAATTAGAACACAGTGAGAGACTCCTTGAAAGAAAGTACAAGCCATATGACGCTCATCTGTTATTCTATTATTGTATCTACATAACGAAAAATAACAGCGTCATTACCCCCGTAGAATAGCCATTTTATCCCTCGGAGGGTAATTACCCTTATGTTAGGAATCACTAGTCTAGACGCTACGTTGCTCCGTGATCGTACAGATCAAAATGTCGCAAAAAGCCCTAAGTTATAGCCATGAGGTTTGTACGATCAAACGGTTCGCTTTTCGGACTGCTGATTTGACGAATGAGCGGCTCGCGATCAGATCTCGTCCGATGCGGCATGGCGTCCGATTACGAGGCGCGCTTTCGTTATATCAATGGTCCGAAATATGGACCGGTTGGATACGCAGACCTTGTTACCACTCCCTCCAAGTTCAGGGCATTTAATTAATTCTATAGAAGCTACGGCAAGAAATGTATACCTGAGACATACTATCGAAGCTCTATCTATCGAAGCTCAGAAATTAATCTAATTTTGCCTAAAAATCAAACGACAAAAAAATGGTAATAACAATATATAAATATAATACTATTTATTTATTAGTTTTAATATAAAATATCTATCAATAAATATTTCTTAGCTTTAGATGTCGGCTTTACCCTTTGAATAGTGAGCTAATTTTTATCATCATAAACTTAAATGCTATGTTTGTATGTCCGCCACTAATCATTCGTAAAAATCCTGTCTTATCTGTCAGTATCGTCACAGCTAGGGAATCCAATGCCGAGCCAAAATTTCGATCCCGGGATTCGGGATTGCATTAAACAATCCCGGGATCAGTCCTGGGATCCCGGTATTGGAATTTTCAATAGTTTATGAAATTAAATTGATGAATTTGATCAAAAATTATTAATAAGTCCAAGTAAAATTAAGTGTGACGAGTTTTTCGCATGAGCCTTCATTTTCGTATAATACCATCAATGTGACTGACAAAATTCCTTTCTGCCGAAAAACGGACTAAAACTCGCAAAATTCTCGATTTCTGATGATACTTATATACTATAATACTTTGATATGATTCGTAATTATATTACGGAGGAACACAAAAATTCTGAAGCCCGTATCTATTATATTTCATATCGATATTCCCATTATTAGAGTCGAGGTGTAGTAAATACATCACCGGTAGGGAAAGGTTACTATAACAATTTGAAAAACATCCCCCAGGCGTTCAGAATTCGTCGAGAATGTCTCGATTTAGTAGCCTTCATTGGATTCCCTAGTCACACCTGAACATAACGATAATGAAGAAAAAAGGGATTGGACGACTTAGTATATATTATAATAACGGACATTCAGTGATAGTTCTTGTAAAGTAGAATGGTTGAGTAAAATAAAAACCATGCACAACTCTCGCCCTGACCCCTGCACTAGAGTATTTATCAGCACTTATAATACATACACTTTATTTCTTTTTAAGTATGGCATTGCAACGCATGCCGGGTATTTGCTAGTAATAAATTTTAAAAAAGTGGAGACTTGGACACTACTAGTGGTGTGTAGTTATTGGTGTAAATTAATGCATGCACACATACAAACACTCGCCTATATTCACAGACATACGCAATAAACATTTATCACATCCGTCTACAATTGCAGACGTGTCCATGAAACGGTTGAGCCTTTATACATTGCAAAATTTAGTCTCATTTTATTTGCAAAGTCAATGCCAAAATTGATTATACAAAATATGTATGTACGACATTTGATTTACCGAAGATGCAAGATGAACATATCTTTGGTAAAACGAATAAATCGAATAGATATGTTTAGACTATCTCAACTAGAATGCATACATGTGGTTAGCGTCATACAAAAAGTTATTTTAGCGCAATATGCGAAACGAAGAATGGACAAATAAATAAAAGTTGTGCAAAATTTTTTCAAGCATTTCAGCATTGTTTGAAGTTTATATTTGGGATAGGCATAGTGGAATATCTCCGCTGTTCGGATTCGGCCGATGCGACTATTATCTGAGTTATAGGCATTTTTTTCAGCATTTAGCGATTCATAACTGAGATGATTTGGCTATGAATGACACATAAATGTGTCTGAAACATAAGCATTGATGACAGAGAAGAATGGTTATTTTTTTCGGTGTCATCGATGCGTGTCGCAGCTGTCTTTGATGGAGTCGCGTCTAATTATAATTTGCTCCAACCCGATTTCGCACTATATCTGCTTGATTTAGAGTTTAAATGCGAACAAATGCGTCATTTCTTGTATTTTCGCCGCATTTCTTTACAAAAAAAATGTTTTGACACGTGTGATGTATACATAGCTGAAACTTGCTTCGGATAGCTCTTTTTAATTTAAGATTTCATTCGTGGACGATCGGTAACATTACAGAGCAACCTCTTCTAGTGTCCGTTGGTGTCAAGTAGGGAACCCAATCCCGAGCCAAAATTTCAATCACGGAATTTCGGGATTGCATTAACCCATCCCGGGATGGGAATTTTATCAGTCGCATTGATGGGGAAATGGGGACTCATGCGGTCATCAACTCGAACTAGCATTTAAATATCTGATGACGATACCTCCAACGAGTGTGGAGGCTGAGCGTGGATTTACCGAGTCCCGGGATCACAGGACTAATCCTTGTTAGCTGGAGAACTGATCCTTGTTAGCTTGGATGACAGATGAATCTTTATAATTCAAATATACATACAAAACTAACTCGAATCTGGGAGTAAAGATCAATGGAGTCGTAATAAACACACTCACATTGACTGAAAGTTTATATGATCTTAAAAACTTCCTAGATATGATTAATGTTGCCGAAGAAGGGTTAGGTTTGAACATCAACGTCTTTAAAACCAAATGGATGACATTCGGGAGACTTGATTAGTCTGGAGCATCTTTGCAGCTAAATGGAGTGGATGTCGAAATGGTTAATCGATTCAAATACCTTAGCAGCACCCTAACAAAGGCGCTCGACCCAGACATAGAAGTAAGATGCCGAATAGAAGTTTTGCGTGCTGCATTTAATAAAATGAGGGCCTTCTTCCGTGATGACAATATGAAGCTCAAACTCTGACAAAGAATGGTCAAATGCTACACATGGTCAGCTCTTCTGTGTGGCAGATGATTAGTCCCAAGTGTTAGGTTTGTAGAAATAGAACTTTTTTCAACATCTTCTTTAAATTGTCATAACTTTTTGTACATGTCATATAAATCATTCAGTCGTTAATCGACACCCTTTCCTTATTTCAACTGTAGCTGTCTAAAGTAACATTTCCTCTTTCATTTTTGCAAAAGCGGGGCTTATTCCTTCAATTAGGATTTCTTTTGTGGGCATCTCTATCGTGTAAATTGATGCTTTTGGCGGCCCTACTCCGTGGCTCGCACGGTTTCCAGACCTGACACTGCTGGATTTCTTTGTCTGGGAACGTGTCCAATTCCGTAGCTCGCACGGTCTACAGATCTGACACCGATGGATTTCTTTGTCTGGGAACGTGCCCTAATCCGTGATTTGCACGGTCTCCATACCTGACACCACTGGATTTAAGGGCGCGCCTAGGTATTTGACCGCCCGTATGCAAATATAAATTTGATATTCTTTGACCTTTCCCTTCGGATTATCTAATATGTCAATTATGTTAAATTTGAAGAAAAACATCACTGATTTAGGCTCACCATAAATGGTTTATTCGGTTTTAAGCACCCAAGCATTCAATTATCAGTGTTTATATTGGTAATCCCATTAAAATTATTGAATCTGAAACAATTCGGGCATTTATATAGAATGAATATGTATAAACATGAATATGTTTATAAGTGAGCTTGCTTGCTGATCATTCATTAATCCGATCGCGGTGAAACTTTGGTGAGTTATTGGGCATGTATTCGTAAGAAATTCATGACACTACTCCTTTCGTAAGATTGATATAATTATTAAAACAGCTAATAGATGAAATTGCACGATCCAAAATTATCGGCCCTCTTGGAGTTGTAAAACTACCGTTAATGGGACTTATTTATATTTGCTACTTAGCAGAAATAGATGTCTGAGTCAAATGTATAAAAGCAACGTAAATATAGTTTTGAAATTATGATGATATATTTCGTTTTTTTTTGTGTTGTATAATATTTTTGGAGGAGGCCAAACGGCCGCCCCCCATAATCGATTTAAATCGACTCATGCGGTGCATATTTTGTCCATATGATAGGCGCGCCCTTGATTGGATTTCTTTGCCTGGGGACATGCCCCATTCCGTGACTCGCACGGTCGCCAGACCTGACACCACTGGATTTCTTTGTCTAGGATCGTGCAAAAAAATAATTTACACGACAAAGATGCTGCAAAGATGACACTTCAGACGACTACAGTCAAATAGACATATGTGTGAAACTTAGCAAAAGAATCTCTAAGCCCCTTAAAATTATGTCGGTCACCTTGTATATAACGAAAAATAAACAGAAGCTATATAATCAAAACAAACGCATTTGGTTGAAAATATAACCTATCAATATTTAGGAGCAGCGAGCGGCCAAATCAAGGCGATGACTTGTTCAGATCATATTTAGTACAATAGCAATTTTATATCATCCAATTGAGAGTGGAAAATTTGGCTTAGGTTAATCAAAATACATAATTGTATTGAAAATAGACAGACATACATCCAACAAATATGTTTATATGATTTATGAGATAAGCCATGACATTGCTCTTTGTAATTTATAGAACTAGCCCCCAAAGAAGTAGGAATTATTTATTATCTCAGTTTATGAGTTTTATACGCTCGATTGAAGCTTAATAAGCGTAAATTTTGTAATATACAAACAACGCCGGTATAGGTAGTGGATCAAATAGGGTAACCAAACACTAATTAATCCAGCTTTAATTGCTACTCCTGGAACGGAATTATGGGCGAAAAATTGTAGCCAAATATTTATGATTCAAATTCTGGAAAAACTATCTTTTCCAAACATTTGTATACGAAATATGCATTGACCCGGAATATTGAAAAATTCACTCGTTTCTGTCGCTGCATGATACGAAAGAGCTTTGATTAATCGTGACCTTATTTTTGCGCCCATTCAGGTCAGACAATACAACAAAACTATAAAGAATCACAACAGTTCATGTCGAATAATAAGGCGAAATGAAATTTTAGCTGAAAGATGTCTAAAAGATAAACAGCGCGCTCTTTGATAAAATCTAACGGCATTGGATTCATCTCATTCGAGGTTCATTTAACCGACAAAGAAATCTAAGAACCGATATATATGGAACCTCTTCAATTCACCAACGAAGTCAGCAGTCAAATTACTAAATACACTTTTTTTGTGTAGATTTTCTATTTCCAATAATATAATTCATAATTAGTAAAGATGTCACTGTAGTCGCACAAAAATAAGTATGAATGTAGTGTGCTAACAAAATTGCGCGGTTTTTTAACACTCCGCGCAAAATGGATTCAAACCTAATTGATCCGCTATGAATAGATGTTTTTGGGGTCGCTTGATTATCAAATTAGTGGAGTTCTACTGTATTGTGCCATTCTATCGAGTAGTCATGCGATACTTTGGCCATCGACAGCAAAAGCTGTCTATTTTTGTTTGTTTTGATTCCCCTGTCCATTTTCATCCCGGATTACATTCCATTTGTCCAAACAAAGCCTACATTGTTTCGGCAAGATGTTCGGGCAAATTAATAATAGACCGACTATGTAACATTTCAATGTTAGTCAACCCACCTTTAATGTCGGGGATATGATATGACAGTTGCCTATACAAAACACGAACAAAACATGTCGATATTGTACGCAGTAGAGGATAAGATGGTCCCAGAAAAAAATAGAGGGTATGTTTAAAATGTGCGGATCAAAACAACAAAATAAAAGAATGGAAATGAAAAACCTTTTTGAATTCAAACATGTTTTCATGGTCATGTTAGTCAAATACGAGGCGAAATGGTGCTTTGGACAAGGAAAATTGACATTATGCTCATCCTATATATAGCTTTCCAGATAAAAGCTAATACAAGATAATAAATCCACAAATGTGTATAAAACACTCAATAAGTTGGTAGGATGACATATATTTGACACAACTATTGGCAAATCCATATGATTTTTAGGAAGTATCAATCATCAGATAATATATGTCAAAATTTCACAACAATCTACAGTGGTTTTAGTGATGTGATTTTGTAATGTATTAAACACTTGTCCGTGAGAAAGCTCTGCTCGAAGCGGGTACCGCGTTTGCTCACACTCAATCAAAAACAGCAACGCGTCGACCGGCGGATCAATGTCTAAAAGCCAAAATTTTAATTCTAATTTTGCCTCTTAAACAACCACAAAACTCAATCGTATATACCTGTTTTTAACGTAGTTAAAAATCGGGGTCATATAAGAGGGCATGGGGAGCAAAACGCCGAATTTGTTTGGGCCGACGCGAAAATAAATCGACCGAATGAAAACTTAAACAACCATCAGTCTTCTTCGGACAACTTCGTTTTGTAATAGTTCTGTAGACATATTCGGATATGGCGTCCAATCACGAGGCATTCGTGCTTCGTGTCAGCGATCCGAAAAGCGGACCGGTTGGACACAGACCACTCCTTTTAGAGCTTTTATGCTGTATTTTCGGGGATAAATGCGTACCATCTGTATCTATATATTTATTTATGTTACTTATATATGCTAGTTTAGTTTTTAGCTAGTTCTAGCTAGTTTCAAAGTTAAGAAGGGGCATTTTTGCTGAACGGGTTATCATGTTCTCGAATAGCGGGACCAATAAACAGCTCGGGTCAGTTAAGGGTCCCCATGTTCCTTTGTCTCAGATGTGAAGTGATGGACCCATGCTTCCTCGATTGAAACATTATCACGACGCTGTTTTTGTTTCGTTGTGAGCAAACGCGGCACCCATCTTGCGCACAGCTTTCTCATGTACAAAATTTCAGTCAATGTACGATTTACAGCATTTTTATGTCTGCTAGCTCGCGCGCTTACATTCGATGGTCATCCAATACCATTTTATGCATTTTCTTCATCATTTCTTGGGTGTTTACCTCATTTGGTCGACCATTGCGCTGTTCGTCTTAGTCGCTTATCATGGTCTCGTCTAAGTTTTCCTTGACCATGATGTATTTACTAGAACTCGACTCTAATAATGGGAATATCGATATGAAATATAATGGTGTACCAAATACATATCATGGTATAAAAAATAAGAAGAATAAGGATAGATGTATTCTTCCATGATCGCGAACGTCGCGTAAAGTCTTCTTCTTTTTTTGCGGATCTCTTCACAATAAGCTCACTACTCAAAGGGTTAAGCCGGGTAGACGGAGGGCCTATGGACAATCAGTTTAACACTCTCGTCGCCCAACATGTCACCCACAAAATCTGTCTCTCTTCGAGCTCAACGTACAAAAGTGCTCTTTTTGAATCACTGGAATTCGCTCGCAAATACGTTTTTTTTAAATTCTATTCCGATAATCCGCACCCGGAAAATTAAGAGTACATTGTATTGTACATTTGTTAACAGTGAAGTGTTATGACATACAATGTCTAAAATTTCCAAGCAGTACGTGCTTTATTTAAACGACTTCATTTGCCATTATCTTATCTTCCTCATGATAAATATGCAGTATGCATTCCCATCATAAAACTGCATCAGGATAAAGCTTGCATACAACGAGAGCTCGAATTCTGGCCGTAAGTTACTTTGGACTAAATAAGGCGATATGAAAAAATACCAGACGCTCATTTCGTCATGCTGAAAAATAATTATGTAAAAAGATATAAAACGAGTATAAATAATTTGTTTGCAGGTAGAAATGCGATAAGAGCAAAACGTAGCGCTAACAAGAATAAGTACCGGTTTGTTTGTTCTAACAGCTTCTTTGCGTTGATAAGAATGAATTATATTACGCGAAAATTTATTCAAACAATAGATAAAATATGTGTCAAACGGCTCCCAGAATATTTTTTGAACAACCCTATTTCGATATAATATCATCCAAAAATATTGAAAGTCGAATCGAATGACCCGATCGACGCTTAGTCAGATATCCAGGATCTGAAATATATAATTCTGAGACAATGGCTGGAAAATTCACTCAACCAATGCTAAATATTTTATTTTATTTTAGAGCTTCTCGCGAAATCACGAGCGGTAAACAGCTGAATAATTAAGATAATTGATCACAAGTTTTATAAAGTTAATAATTGATGTAAATTTGGAGGAGAGGAACATTTCAAATTCGGAATTCGCATTAGGATGGCTTCCAGGCGATGCTTATAAATCTTAAATTATAAGATTGATACATTTACAGCCAAAATCAGTAAGTCAATAAGCATCAAACGTGTGTTTAAATGCTTCCAATGCCGAATTGAATCATCATCGTAGTACATACAGCCTTAACTCGTTCGTCGCTGCGTCCACTAGATATGCGCGACGGGCGCTCCCCGCTAAGACCCCGTCCCGTAGTTTTCGTAGACATATAAATAAAAAATATATATGTTATATATGACTTATAAATACATGAAATTATGTTTCAAATAAAATATAACATCATTTTATGTAGCATGGTATTCATTAAAAAAGAGGATTCATTGAAAATTCCTTCTAATAAATTTGCCCTAAAATTATACTTTTCAATCGAATTGAGAATCTAGGATAGTGTTTGTATTTCTATAACGACTTAAAAATGTTAACTTTACGAAAAACATCTTTATATAATTTCTTCCAGGCGATAACTGTCTGAATATCGTTCGAGATCGACCTCGAAACTTGCATTCCTACCCTTGTCATTATACCCCATATTCGTTAGTTTGGCTAATGACAGAATACTTGGTGAAGCTTATCGATCTAAGATAAATGAACTATCAAATTTGGACCCTGCGAGAAACAACACCGATTCAGCCTGGGCGATGAGAGCGTCAAGCGTCATATATTATATGGATCACACATTCACCTCATGCGCTCAATACTGAATGTATCATAACTAGGGAATCCAATCCCGAATTTCGGGATTTCATTAGACGATTTGATGACCGCGTGAGCCCTCATTTTTGTATAACACCATCAATGTGACTGATAAAAATCCTTTCTGCTGAGACACGGACTCAAAATCGCAAAATTCCCGATTTCCCGACAAATTATTTATTTCCGTCGCTGCAGATGAATACTCGTTTACTATAATGCGTTGATGTGATTCTTAATTATATTAGGGAGGAATACAAAAATTTTGAAGCCCGTATCTATTATATTTCATATCGATATTTCCATTATTAGAGTCGATGTGTAGTAAATACATCACCGGTGGGGAAGGTAAATATAACAATTTGAAAAACATACATATACGCTATATATGTATACATATATTAGATAGTCACTGCCCCTGGGCATCGCCTAAGTTCGCCAATTAGTAATTACGCCACTGTTTCCAATCGTCCAGATTTCGTCGGGAATGTCTCGATTTAGTAGCCTTCATCGTGTTGGCGAGGTGTATGATTTCTGTTAGATAAAAATTTCAATCCCGAAATTTTCGGGATTAGGTTTTATAATCCCGGGATTCTTAAGTATCTAAAACTGTCCGGGATCCCGGGATTGGATTTCCTAGTCACGTACAAGAGGAGGATTTAAAAATGTTTCCACTTCTGCAAGAATTTTTAATGACTGTTGATGCCGATAGGAAAGATGTTGCAAATGTGATAAGTCAACATTTGAAGGCATTGGTGCTAAAATTTAATCACTTTTACCCCGAAAATGAGAATCCTCGTAAATTTGGATTCATAATCACTTCATCGAGGACGTCATTTTGTGTACTCTTAACGAGTAGAGAAAAATAAAAATTAATAGAGTTGTCGTCGGATGCCGCTCTGATATCCAGATGCAAAATATTAACCCCTAAAGGAGTACCATCGGAGGACCTGCGATCCGCCTCCACTCATTCAAAAATAGCACTCTTTTACATTGAGCTTGGAGACAGACAGACAAAGAGAAAACGTATTTATTGATTCTGGTCTGGATCTGATCTTGGGAGCGAGGCAACTTGCTGCTGAAATTCACGCTCAGCCTCCATACTCGTTGGGGGTATCGTCATCGGATATTTAAATGCTAGTTGACCGCGTGATAAAATTCCTTTCTGCTGAGACACGGACTAAAACTCGCAAAATTCCCGATTTCCTGACAAATTATTTATTTCCGTCGCAGCAGATGAATACTCATTTACTATAATACTTTGATGTGATTCGTGATTATATTACGGAGGAATACAAAAATTCTGAAGCCCGTATCTATTATATTTCATTTCGATATTCCCATTATTAGAGTCGAGGTGTAGTAAATACACCACCGGTGGGGAAAGGTTAATATGACAATTTGAAAAACGATATAAGATATAAAGATTTTTGTTGCCTAAGCGAAGGCGAATGTTGCAATAACTTGTTAAATACAATCATTTGAGCAACCAACAAATTTATCAGATTTCATGTACTCCATTACTGGTTTATGAATGTCATTATGAATTAATCGACGTAGAGATTCAATGAACGCTGTAGGGCTTTCAAGGGCTTCCAAGTCGGTTTAGTCAGCAGCTCTCTAAAAGCGTGGTCGGTGATTGTATGATGTTAAATGCAGATGCGGTCATCGCTTATTGTATGCACCTGAGTAAATAAATGTGTCGTTTCTAGAACGCTACATAACCACGATGATGATGATGATCTAACCGTCTAACGCGTTTTCTGAGTGATGATCGGCGAAATCGGATGCAATATTCCAGATAGCTGCATTTCAGATGCGATGCATTCAATGCATTTTTTTTGTTTGTGCCAACAAGGCTACAATTTGCGATTTTTTACTCAAACACAATTGAAAGATGCTTGAAAGTACTGCGGAAATTATGAGGATTTCCGTAAATATATGAATTTTTGGATAGGTTTAAATCGATTGAAAATTTTCCCCACAAGGTTCATGCCCTTAATGGGAAAACAATTTATTAATGGAGTCAATTAAAATTAATGCCATTCATATAAAGGCACAAACGATATCAATCAGTCAATATTGCATTCATATTGATCTATGGCAGAGTCGTCAATGAAGTCGTGCCATAATTTGATTATGATCAGACGTATGATTTTAAAAATCTGGACCGCAGATCGATGACATTTTTAAGTACTTAAAAATTGTCAAAAAAATGTTTCGGTAGCAGAGACCATACGGACACGTTAAAACTGTTCACTTACTTATTCGCCTTTCTTAAATCTGTGTTAACATTTTTTGATTTAATTTGCTTCCTTACTTCCTTACTAAAACAAATTTATGGCCTGCAAACAAAAGCAGGTACAGGGGCAAGTCTGCGACCGCAGCGGTCTCAGAGCCGTTGGGGCGCAATCTGGATGGAGTGATTACTTCTAGCTGTAAAGCAACATTGAAATAATCCGAATTTCTCCACCAAAACTATAAACTACATTCTAAGAGATATGTACTTTCCAAACTTGTTAATTAAATTTATAAATATCACAAAACAATCATATTATTTTCAATTGGTATATTAAAAGAATATAAAGCATTACCACAAAATGTTCCAACCAAAACCTCCCAAGATCAAACCACAGCAATATAATGACCTAATTAATACGGTATAAATTTTACATTGCAATTTCAGATTAAGTGTATTCATTGTACTACATTTTACTTAAAACCGCAGATATTTAAATTCACATTTCTCGGAATTACTTTGAAAACTGTGTCATATACATGAGTGCCAGGAATGAGGTAACCTGATGATTCCATCAAGATTTTCCTCAAAAAAAAAAAAAAAGTATTTTATAAATAATAAAATAAATAATATATATATCAAGGAAGGATTTTCCTGTTTATGCACATATTTTTTATAATATCCTAAACATATCCTCTATGGGTCATGTTTTTAGGGATATTCGTCATCTCGATTTCCTTTCATTTCATATTTTCGCAAATTCAAAAATCATTTGACTCTCTCATATACGCGTTTTATTATCTGGGCAAATATAACACTCCTTCAAAATGAATGGTATTTTTAGTGTCACTTTGAAGTTTGCCATCACAGGACGTGTTCGTAGGTAAGTGCTTGAGTAAAAGACATAAAAATAAATATGGAGGCAAAAGAAATCTGGTTATGTTCATTATGTTTTATGAGTTCCAACTCGGTTGTATGCAATGGCCGCAGTTAAAAATATCCATATGGATGTAATCAAAATGAGAAAGTGTTGGATGTGCATCAACTGATTTATTTTCGGAAATTCAATCACTAAAGATCTATCAAAGTCTGATGATCTTGAGCGATTGGCAATGGAACGTTTGAAATGACAGCGGGTGCCGGGGCGAATGGAGGATCGATAAACACAAATTGCTGATTATTTTTTCTTTAAAGTCCTTATGACATCTTCCGTCTCTCTTCAGGGGCAATGCGTTATTTTAACAGTGCCATCTCTTGTGGCCCTGCGGAGACATTGCATCTGCATACCAACCGATCACTTATTGCGCGTGTACCGTTGCCGGTTGGGGAGTGATGCGCAGGAGCCGTCGATAGCCTTGGCTGCGGGAAGTCGTCCTTCCCGCAGCCAAATCTCTCTCAATCTCGTGTGCCAGTCTTTTTTTTTTTTTCCTGTGGGAGCGTAAATCTTCGCAAGACTTCCGGATAATGTTGCCATCATCCGGGGAGTGTGGGATTTACGTCTGTATGAGTTTCCATAAGGGAAACCCACCAGCCACACCTACCCACTAAATCGCTCCCTTTGGTCTCCTCTGTCCCCCTGGTATTGTTTTACACATTGCTTCAAGGGTGACAGGTAGTCTAGCCATTTAATGGCCCTATTCTATTGTTGAAGAGGCGCTCTGCGCCTCTCTCTTTCACTGTCTTCTTTGGCGCTCATGATGTCTTCTACATAGTCGCGCCAAAGGTCCCAGTTCTTCTTACTTTCCATCATGCTGTGGACCATGTTGTCGATATTTAGCTCGGCCACCCCGAGTGCTTGTTTCAGCAGTTCTCTCTGGGGTGCCCAAGCCTCACAGCCTATGATGGTGTGCTCCGCGTCATCTGCTACCGCTTCGCAGTGGTGGCATTTGGGAGATTCTTCTTTGCCGATCCACCTCAGGTACGCACCGAAGCATCCGTGTCCGGTGAGCACCTGGGTTAGGCGGTATGTAGTTTCACCGTATTTTCTGGCCCTCCACCGGCTTACGACCGGTATAAGCCGATGGGTCCATCTTCCTTTTGTGGACTCATCCCATCTGCGCTGCCAGTCTTCCCTCAGTTTCTGGTCGTGTTCTCCGCGCTTTTTGGGGTCTTTGTGGTCCAAGGCCCTCTTACTTGCAATAAGGTCCAGCGGGGGGGTTCCCGCGATCACAAGCACTGCTTCTTCCGATACCGTCCTGTATGCGGCGGTAACTCGGAGCGCGCCCTGCCGCTGGACCCTGGCCATTTTCTTTCTATAGCTCTCTTTTTGGAGCGCCTCATGCCATATCGGGGCTCCGTACAGAAGTATTGAGTTTATGACTTCGTTGATGATTCTCCTTCTGCACGGCTTTGGCCCTCCGATATTGGGCATGAGTCGTCCAATCTCATTGGCCGCTTTCTGCGCCTTCTGCGCAGCTTCCTCTATATGTTGTCGAAAGGTCAGCTTGCTGTCGAGGACGATCCCGAGGTATCTCAACGTTTTGTTATACCTCACCTCGTGGCTGTCCACGACGAGTTTGCTGATCCTCGGTCTCCTTCTTCTGCTGAAGATCACAGCCTCCGTTTTTTCCGCCGCTAGCTGAAGGTGATTTTCCCTCATCCATTCGTTGACTCTAGCGAGGGCTTTCGTGTGCCAGTCTATTCCCATCCATTTGTCTAGCAACATCACGGCCCGATAGAATAACGGACCTGTGCGCTAGCGCGGCCATCCCGATGAGCACACGAAGGCGGGGAGCCACCCAGGAACTCGGCCCACGAGAGCTCCCCCGCCTCAACGTTACATCATCAAAGCATGAATCTTGGAATGCCATGTCCGATATCGAACATAGGCGATCTCCATAGGAAATCTTACCAGGCAAAGGATTTAATGTGGCGGCGTCCCTGCACGACTTTTATTAATCGCCTCAGCATTTACTTACATCTGAATTTGAACCCTGAACTACTAGTAAAAATCTTTTTAACCAAAGCCGTAACGAGGGTATGAAGCGCCCGTGGTAATTATCTAATTTGCGCCCTCTCTCCCCCTCCCCCATTTAAATTAAATATTATTATAATGTATATTTAAAAATAATATACGACGACGGTCCCAAAAGTACCCGACCTAGCTTATAGATGGCGGTTGTGGTTTTTTAAAAAATACTATGATAGAAAGTGTCTACCTTATAAAGCTTGAATTTCAAATTTCAAGTCTAAAAATGCTGTACATAGCATATTGACTGAAAATTTTCACATGAGAAAACTGTGCCCAAAATGGGTGACGCATTTGCTCACAATGGAACAAAAACAGCTTTAAAACGCTCTAAAAGAGGACGGAGTGGTCACAAGGTCTGTGTACCCAACCGGTCCGTTTTTCGGACTACTGCCCCCTTATTACGGTCTTTAGATTTTGACTCACTGTCAAAATTGTGCATTAGATAATCTGATGTGTGTGCTAATTGCAAAAATGCATGAAATATTCTCGATGCGTGAATTATAATGTGTTTATAGCCGTCAGGGAGTTTAAGACTTATAAGGTCCCCAGTCGCGTATGAGTTAAAATAATAGTTTTATATCAATTAATCATATCGTAATAATGTTATAGCTCTAAAGCAGTCATTCTGATACATTATGTTTATTTGAAACTAACACGCAATTTAATTTGATACATAGTAGCGTTTAACTGTAACATGGTTGTTTATTTTTAACCGCGTGCTTCTATAGTTTAAAGGTTAATCTTTCGGTTATGTAAATGGGGATGTCTTACCATTGATTCTATGCACTTATGAAACATTTTCACATACGTAATTATCATATTTTGAGTAACCATTGATCGCGGTATCAGATCGTGTCGAGAGTATCTAGGAGGGAATCAATTGAACTTTTATATCAGGATGAAAGATCTGGATACCGGGATGAAAAGGTCCATTGTTTCTTATTTATTAAAAAATGGTATTCTTCCAGAAAACCCTAGCAATGGGAAGAAAATAAATGCCGTTTCTTTTGAAAAACAAGAAAAAAATTACGATGAAGTCATTGGCCGGATCACATGACGAGCTCGAATACGCCGATGTGAAATTTTGGATCAGATCCAACCGAAGATTGATATCCACTAGCAACACGTGGATTGTATATTTTATTTCAACAATTGATTAAAACGAAAATCGAAAGTAAGCCATGGTTCGATGCCTAACGTCATCGTTTTAATGACTTTCATGTTTTTATGCAAAATCAGGCGAAAACAATAATATAATCTATCTTATTTACACGTTGACGTACACAGCCGTCAAACACCGTCATGCGTCAGCAGATAATATTTGCTTTTTGCGCGCCAGATAAGTCTATGCATACCGTCTTCGTGGACACTTCAAATCTTATCTCACATCGACGAAGCTCATCAAAACGAAAACAAACTTAAGCGCCTCAAAAACTCTCAAACTTTTCTGAGAATTGAAATGAGGCATATAACGGCACTGTCAATAATCAATGTCTTTGATTCAAAACAATTATAATTGTGTGTTTAACTCCAATTTTACGTTCATAAATTGCGAAAATCGTTATTCCAGACGCGTACGTCAACTGGTTAGATGTGTTCTTTTTATAAACTTGAATGTAAATTGATGATAAATCTTATCGAATGGAAAGGAATATTGCCATTCCGATTGATATATTCCCAATTGTTATTATAGGACACATATAAACAAATGGTAATTCGATAACTTTAAAAATCCGTCATGCCCAGCTAATCAAGAATAGAAGTTGTCATTTTTATATCCTCAATATAATTTATGTGTGTTTCTCAAAAGCACATGATTTCATACCGAACAGACAGACACACACGAAGTGAGCCATCAAGTCAGTAACGAAGGTAATGTTACTAGCTTGACCGAGAGATCTGATTAGATTAGAGAGATCTGACAAATAAGGTAGTTATATTTAACCACCGTCCAAATTCATTCCTGTTGTCTTATAAAATCAATTATATATCAATACAATTTACAAATAATACAAATAGTGATATATCCAATGTTATAAAACACTTAAATAATGTGAACTGTATAATATTGAACTTAATACTTCTTAACAGTATGAGGGCGCTGCACTCCATTTTTATTCGACGCAGTGCTCTTTCGGCCTCCGATGATCTATTAATATGCAAAATATAAACGAATGCATAAAAACAATTAAGCTTCCTTTTATAAAGGAATATTTTCGTAGGCTTCAATTTTTACATAAAAATCCCAAATCACACCGATCCACTCATTTCAATATTCAAACAATAATTACAGATACGTACCAAAACATATTTTACTATAGTGGATAGTCATGAGTGCGCGTGAACTTATACTGTTTAAAATGTATTAACTAAAACTTTTGTACACTTATACTATATTTGTGCGGTTCTGCGGAAAATCGCACAAAAAAAGGATGCATGGATTTTAAAAACCGCATAACTTTGAAACAGCCATATAAAATATATTCAAAATCGCATAAAAAAAGTTAATAAAAAGAGAGGAAAATAATAACAATTTTTGGTAAAATTTAAAGGATGTCTTGTATCATTGGTAAAATTTTAAGGATATCAGACATCTGGCATTTCAAATTCCAGACATCCATTAGAGAAATACTAATTATTTTAATTACAAACTATCATTGTTGTATGAAAATTTTCCTTGCGATTTTCGATATAATTCATAATTAGTAAAGATATCACTATAATCCCTAACTCAAAAAAAATATTATTGAGCCTATTATTTTTTTGTGCTTATTTTGTCACAGTTTTTTTAAATAGTTAAAAAAATAAATTTCGATATAAAACTGTTAGGAATAATAGAGGGTTGTATAGAAAAGATTCGTACCCAGTTTGAAGTAAATTAATTCATTAAAACTTGAGACGTTGAAAAAAGTAGTTTCGACAAAAACGCATTAAAAGATTTCATTATGGTATTCATTATGGCCAAGTTGCCGCGTCACTAAAATAACTATATCTCCGTAAGTAGTTAAAATTTTGGACATTTTTTTGAAGAATGTATTTTTAAAAGTCGAAACATTGGAAAAATAACCAATTTTTATCAAAAATTTTAACAAGAATAGATTCGTGTTCGCATTTTAGCGAAAGCAGATGTAATATGATTTACACTGTCCTATTTTATCCAAAATATCTGGATACGTACACAAATTTGTTGGTAGGGTGAAATATTTTCCCGTAATTTGGTCCAGGGTCTACCGTATAGATATTATCGCTGGTAGAGTTTAAAATTCAAGTAAGATTTGGGTATAAATATAGGTTCGTTTGAGCTGCGCATGTAAGAGGCGCAAAAGTGATTTGAAGCTTTATGCCTAGCGCCACAGTCAGTGCGTATCCAGCGGCTCTAGAGAGTGGTTGTCTTTACTGCCTCAACAGTGTTGGATCAACTCGC
Source organism: Stenopsyche tienmushanensis (assembly GCA_008973525.1). NCBI lineage: Eukaryota > Metazoa > Arthropoda > Insecta > Trichoptera > Stenopsychidae > Stenopsyche > Stenopsyche tienmushanensis. The sequence continues at coordinate 337,126 of WACJ01000285.1, read as the reverse complement.
GTGTTAGTCTGTAAATTCGTATCGCTCGAGTACGCTAACATTCAATTATCAAGTGCTAGTGACTAGAATTAGCAGCTCCTTAATATAATAACAAACTGCTAAAATGCAGAAAATAGACTACATTGGGACAGTTTCGAACGTTAAGAGTTAATTTCTTAAGAAATTATCGAAAGACATTTCTTACTTCAACAAGTGCGGGAATTGTTTGAATCGATCACTGTGAAAGATCCAGTTGAAGATCGACAGTTTGTGTTGAAAATAGACTGCATGAGTCAGTTAGTTACTGACTTTTTAGTACTTACCGAGTGAAAATTGATTGGCGTTACCTCAAACAAGTAAGTTTTTTACAAATTTAGCACTCATCGTCGATGAACATTTAGGAACCTATTTGGGGAGCAAAATTTCATCCCCGAAAAGATTCGATTTTTATGCAAAGCTGTCGAATTCGGCGGTCTATTTAAATTTCAGTTAGCATAAATGGGTCAAAACAAGCCGTCATATTTATAGACATTCGTAATCGCGGATCATCTATCCCACATGCTACATATTGTTGACGATAGCTCATTTTGACAATGCGATTTATCAGCTCAAATTATTTTATCTTTGCATGCATACCGTAGAAATTGTTGTCTTGCACGTTTCGCGAATTACGACATCCTTATAAATCATACTGTGCTTCATTTTGTACATAAATCAATTAAGACTCCAGCTTGGAATTGAGCTGGATGAGTAGTCTAATTATTGGCTATTTAGCGTGCACATCCTTCCCTCGCTATAACCGCGAAAAGTTCGTACAAACCCATGAAGGAATATAGAGTTCCATACAAAATCCCATGCAATCTCAAATTAACCATCAAATATTTATGACACAACGTACATAAAAGCTCGTCAATTTTGCGTTGATGCATGTGATAAAATCGAAATACGATAAGACCAGATCAGTATATCTGATTGAGCTTTCAAAACGCTGCGGGATTTGTTCAGTGTCTGCGATGTAAATCAGGAAAGTCTACCAAATTTTCAACATATCGGCGTTAAATTAAAATTTATAAAGCTGCTTTTTTGTCGACAAATATTTTGCGTTAATTATTTATAAATACTGGACTCCTTGTACTCCAGAAAGCCCTTTCTAGTAGAGTCAAAAATGTCGTCTAGAGTAGTTTTCCACCCTATGAAAACTACTCAGTCTTTGCAAACCCCCCAAACTCCTTATTGAGACGTTCGCGAAAGCGTTAAGAAGAGAATCATAGTTCCGTAGTGGACTGTCAGTGGCTGCACTATGATGATGATGATTTATAAATAAACATCGTCTACTTTCGATACAAGGTGGCTAGGGCTTCGGTATACGCGGCCGTTGTTATAACGCGCATTTAAGTATTGCAATATTAAATGCATACATAAATAACATAATTGTACAGATGAAAACAGCGCCCTGAAAAGAGCGCCCTGGAAGATCTTCCCCGGGATGCACTTTAATCGTATCGTATAAATATTAATTTGACACATAATCGGCAGGCTATTTACGCGGACCACACATGCTCTAGAGATTTTTTGCGAGAAGTTTTAAACATATCTTGTATTTTTAAAATACGTATTAATTATGCTCATGCTCTCAAAATTCGTCTTATTGTAAAGTTTAAATTATTATTTCAAATGACCCAAACGAAAGACACGACGGTTCACGTAAAAATAAATTAATATTCAATTTCAAAAAATGATTTTTACAGATATAAATTTTAGTTATTAATAAATTTTACATAAAATGAGTTAATTTAATTTCGTATATATGGGGGTAAATATGACTTAAAAACCCTTTGGGAAATTCCTTAAAAAACTATCATACAAACCAAAAAATTAATAATTCAATCAATCAATCATATATCATCAATCCACTATAGTAAAATATATTTTGGCATTTTGTTTACGTACCTGCGATTATTGTTTTGTTTAGTGTAATCGCCGAGTGTTGATAAGAGTCGATTGGTGTGATTTGGAATTTTTGTCTAAAAACTGTGTTTTAGCCGATGAAAATATTCCTTTATAAAAGGAAGCTTAATTTTATTATGAAAACTTTTAAGATTAGCATATGAAAATGTGTTGAAAGCAATTTTTATGGTTTTGTTTTGTACGATTTGGAGTTTATTGGAATGAGTATGTTGCCCCAGACGGGAGCAGCGTATGTGATGTAGGTCGAATCGGCGTTTTGTATAATAATTTGTTAGAGGCCGAAAGAGCACTACGCCGACGGAAAATGGAGTGCAGCGCCCCCATGGCTGCTGATCTGCGGGCTCACCTGTTCAACATTTACTTACATGATCTACCGACAGCATCCCCATCAAAGGTGGCACTCTACGCCGACGACACGGCATATTATACCAGCTCTAGTAAGGAAACCAATTCCGGGATCTCGGATCCCGGATCCCGGGATTTTTAGGTGCTTGTATACACATATAGCGTACACGTATGTTTTTCAAACTGTTATAGTAACCTTTCCCTACTACGCATCACTGGAGCTTATAGGACCGTAGCCACTGACAGCCTTCCGATATTGGCAGGGTTCCTACCTCTAGACCTACAAACGCAATTATCGGCCTGCAATTACCTAAGAAAGAAGAATGCTCCGATCACGGTAGGGAGTTCTTCCCTCAGTGAGATTGAAATGAAGCACATGGATAATATCACCTATTGGCGAATATCTTTAATTAGCTTTAAGTTGTTTATTGTATTTTTCTATTTTATGTTAACAGCTGTTGATATTCCAAATAAAATAAAATAAAATAAAATAAATCAGAGATGTCCAAATGGGCTTGGAGTGTTGCCCTTGCTGAGTGGGATGCCCGCTGGGCCGAGTCTGTTAATGGGCGCAGGCTCTTTATGTTTTTCAGCTCTGCTTCTCAGCGTGTCCGCTCTCGTTGGCTACACCCGAACCGATTTTCGTCCCAGCTCCTGACAGGGCATGGTAATTTCCGTGCCTATTTGCCGGGGGTCTTATAAATCAGCCGGTGTTCCCATGCAACCACCCGCACATGGACGCAGAACATATTTTGTGAACGTGTGTCGGCATGGCAACCAAGAGAGAGGAGCTCCTGCGCCGTGTCCAGGGACCGTATCTCGGCCCCTTAGGACACAGAGATTTGGTTGCTTGTTCCTGCGCCTTCAGCGCCTTCAATTCCTTTTGCCGGAGTTTTGGTGCCAAATGCGAATTTGGTGGCTACTACTGGACTCGCCCGTAGTAACATCGCGTGCTCAACAGACGGCTTCTTCACAGTTAACTTACTTTTGTTTCCCCGCCCATTTATCCCAGGCACCAAATGGAGCAGGAGTGTCCTCTTGGGGACGTAGGTTTCGCAGCAATACAACTGTGCTGCTGCTTTACCTTATATGCAAGGGCCGATACTTTTTTTCGAGCCCGATGTCCCCCACATGCCCCACGAAGCACTCGTCTAACCTATCCCTACCGGTGATGTATTTACTAATGATAGAATAATGGGAATATCGATATGAAATATAATAGATACGGGGTTTAGAATTTTTGTATTCTTCCGTAATGTAATTACGAATCGGATCGACGAAACGAATGGATTTCCTAGTCAGAAGGTCTTAATTTCGAAAGTTTCTTATGTCCCGCGGTTTATGCACAGCCTTTGCGAACAGGAGAAATCTCGTGTCCCGCTATTTATATGTCAAAAAGCGATTTTAAAGCAAAAATAGGATCTATGAATTATTCCATATATTACGTCTCTTCGCTAATATCATTTAATGATTCGTCATTTATAACATCAAGCATTTCTTCGGATTTACTATCTGTGTCTTTTTATTGCTTCAATACACAGGATTCATTTTACATTTATCGAACAATGCTAACATGATTTGCGTGATTGCCTTGCGATTGCAATCCATTCAGACCTTATCCATGGGAGATTATTTCGAAATCGAAATCAGAGACAGAGACGAAACCAAACGAATTAATGAAATATTTTGATTATTTTGTGACTATGCATGATTAGCCCAGATTTGTCCACTAAATTATATTCCTCGATGATTGCATTTTTAAGCGCGAAATACCACAGTTAAATTTCGTTTGAAATTCATCGCCGAATTGTACATATGAATTGGTTACAGTTCATTTGCAGGCAATAACACGAGTTCAAATATTGAGTGTATCCCATACACAGGTCGATGGGTGTGTATGAAACAATTTACCTATTGAATATTGAATTTCGAAGACCCGCAACAAATATGTTATAATGTTTCATACGTTTCATATTACACATGTTGAATCTGATAAATTTGTTTTTTTTTCAACGTAATTGAAAATGTTTTGGGTATCGGTTGGCATTTGGTTGCTGTGGTTATTCAAACATGCCTTCTCACGTCTTTTTATTGAATAAAGGATTTTTTAGGACTAGGGATTCAATGGAAGAGAGAAATGGAAAAAATAACTACGAAAATCATCAATACCAAGGATTTTCATCGGGAGGAACATTGAGGCATCGAATTTTTCGTCATTTAGTCTGGATCTCAGCCTCCACACTCGTCGGAGGTATCGTCATCAGATATTTAAATGCCAGTTCGAGTTGATGACCGCGTGAACCCCATTTTCGTATAACACCATCAATGTGACTGATAAAATTCCTCTCTGCCGAGACATGAACTAAAACTCGCAAAATTCCCGATTTCCCGACAAATTATTTATTTCCGTCGCTGCAGATGGATACTTATTTACTATAATACTTTGACGTGATTCATAATTATATTACGGAGGAATACAAAAATTCTGAAGCCCGTATCTATTATATTTCATATCGAAATTCCCATTATTAGAGTCTAGGTGTAGTAAATACATCACCGGTAGGGAAAGGTTAATATAACAATTTGAAAAGCTTATATGTATACATAGATTAGACAGTTAATGCCCCTAGGCGTCGCCTAAGCTCGCCAATTAATAGTTACACCACTGTTTCCAAGCGTCCAGATTTCGGCGGATATTTTTGGATACAATAACCCCTTAGTATGGCTATATTACAGAAAGCACATTTATAACAAGTCGATTTGCACGACTATGCAAACTCGACACTGTCGCGTTGGCATTTGCCATTCTTCCATTGAAGCATAAAGGTCTCTTTAAAAAAATATGAGAACTCGACGTAGCAATAAACTATTTCGAGCATGGATCTCAAGTTTCAGTTTTGTATCGAAACATCGCTGATTACTTAAGTTGCTATTGAAAAGATAATACATATCCGATACAAAGTTCGGAAAAATACGATAAGTTTTTAACAAGCCTTGGCTAGATGCTTATTTTTGTTTCAGTCTACATAAGATAGTTAAAGTATTTAATAAAATAAATCGGGTAATTTATAAACGATAAACACCAGATTATAAAATCATCCTTCCCGCGTATAACGTGTTAACACCTTACAGTCCGGGTGTCCGCGCTAAACTTCGCCTAAAGTGTAAAATTAGTTGCCCATTGAATGATCTTTGCTACGTAACTGAATCTATTTTGGGGTGTATTATTTAGATTTTTTTTATAAAAAAACTGTTCTTGTTAGTCCGGGTTGGACTCTACGATGTCTGCCCATAAAATCCCAGGGGGGGGGAGTCAACTTTGCGCCCGTGGGTATCGTTTGAACACCTGGGGTAATGATGTGGAGTGGAGGTGCGCGAAAGCAGCTCGTCGTTTTGCTCATCAAACGATGCTGGGGTAGCCCAGCTAACATGAGTTGGGTACGCAGGTCACTCTGTTCTGCGTACCCGTAAATGGGTGTATGGAACTGCTAATTACAAATGTTGATGGATCAAAGGCATCACCACTATCTTTATAATAGCCTAGTTCATACACTGGAGTCTCCGTGGCTAGTCCGTCATCTGCTCCATCAGCCCCCTTCTGAGCCCACGGTAGTATTCCCTTGAATCGTCTTCCTGTGGAAACCTCGTCTCTTCTGGAGGGCGCGGAGCAAAAGGGGGCGCACTTCTGGATGCTCTGTGCGTAGTGTTTCCCGTGGAATTAAATATCAGTGGATCTCTGTGTGGCTAATCCGGGGTTACCCGGAATAGACCTTGCAGCAGCGCCAGCAATAGGGTCGTTATAACAGGCCCTACAAGCCTGTTAGTAGCTGTCTGTTATCTGTCATCTGTTCTTATTAGTTTTATTAGTAAATCGAGACAACCCTAATTAAACAGTCTATTTCAATGACGTGTTTATAATATTGACAAAATAAAAATATATCCATTGCGTTGTAACAATCTTGAAGAAAAAATGTTCAAAACTATATACGAAATTTTATTTTAAAAATGAATAGCACAAACATTATAGGAGATATCGGTTAAATTTACTTTAGCTTGAAAAAAAACTCTTTTGTAAGAACTACTTAAAGTTTTATGAGTTTCTTTAGGTCTTTAACTCTTTGCGGTCCTCTGTCCTCTGTTGTTTTTTTTGGACCGTAAAGGGCTAAGAGATCCGGGATTTTTAGGTGCTCATGAATCCCTGGATTAGTAAACGTAGTCCCGAAAAATTCGGGATTGAAATTTTGGCAACGACTGTCTAATCTATGTATACATATATACAGTACATATATGCTTTTCAAATTGTTATATAAACCTTTCCCTACCGGTGATGTATTTACTACACATCGACTCTAATAATGCGAATATCTATATGAAATATAATAGATATGGGGTTCAAATTTTTTTTTCATTCCTCCGTAATATGATTACGGATCACATCAAAGTATTGTAGTATATGAGTATTCATCTGCAGCGACGGAAATAAATAATTCGTCGGGAAATCGGGATTTTTGCGAGTTTTATTCCGTGTCTCAGCAGAAAGGAATTTTATCAGTCAGATTGATGGTTTTATAAGAAAATGGGAGCTGACGCAGTCATCAATTCTAGCATTTAAATATCTGATGATGATACCTCTAAAGAGTGTGGAGGCTGAGCGGGCTTGGCGCCGGGCTTCCAAAATCAGATCCAGACTAAATGACGAAACACTTGTTGCTTTAATGTTACTTATGCTCAGGGCTGAATTCCCTAATCAGTAATCAATCAATCAATCTTTCAATGCTGGGGTTAAGCCCCATAACAAAGTCATAAACCGCATTCGATTTGCAATACCGATCGAATTCCTACCTAGCACATAGAGTTGTAAAGACTGTAATATTTAAACGTCTATTAAAAGCAACGACGTGGATGCATATTACATGCGTTAAAAATGCATTATACTCTCAGATAAAATGCTAGGCCGTTTTAAGTGTCTCGATTGAGTGGGCGTTCGAAATAGAAAACAAAAATAGATCAAATAGGAAAAAACGAAATTATACTAAATTACTACTTTTGTTCAATCAACGACACCATTCACTGTCGTTGCAACACATCAGCGTAAATGGAAAACGCACATATTAAATCCGCCAAAACGATAGTCAAATGCCTTGTGAGTTAAATTATTTTAAAGGCCATTTACAGCCGGCATTTGCCCGGGACGTTTTCTGACAATAAAATTGTTTACTGCCTACATAACAACTTCCATTAGAAGGACAGGAAATAAAGGCAATAAATTTTAAAATTAAACGCTGTGTCCTCGTTGGAACGTTCCATATTCAGCTCCATACATTATTGTCTATTTAAGACCTTAAAAGTTTTTCAAGCAATTTTTTTGTCGAAGAATATAACCCGGACGGCTTCCCCCTTGCGTGCGGGCCCTTCTTTTTTTTACAATATGTGAGGGTTGTTCGATAAATTCTCGGAAACGATATAATAGACAGACACTACACGATAGTATACGGAGAATGTCATAATAACCTTATTAATAAATCGAAATCGCCAGACTAAGTGTTACAAATTTGAATTTGTAGGCAGTATTACAAAAGCTTCGCTTTTCATCTTTAACCCATTCGGGCCGGAGAGCAGACATGCTATGCTCTAATGTAAATCCACTTTGATAATGGACGAAGCTCAATAAATGAACCTCAACACTGTTGATAGTGCAGCGTGGGCGATTTGACATCCACACGCAATAGCGCTGTTAGTCTGAACATATTAAATTCTCTGGATCAACAGCGACATCTTCCGTCTCTCTTCAGGTGCAATGTGCTATTTAAACAGTGCCATCTTCTGGGGCACTGCTGGGATATTGCATCTGGAATTACCGACCGACTCTTAGTCGAGAAGAGTTTTGGCTACGGGAGGTCGTCCTTCTTGCAGCCAGAATTCTCTCTCGTGTGAAATAAATAGTTATTTAGAGAAGAGAGTCTTACTATTTGGCGGGGAGCTGCCTGGGGACTCTGCCCCCGAGAGTGCCCCTGTCTCACCATTGCACTGGTGTCGAAGACAAACAACGCGCGCTGACAATGTGAGGCGTTAAGAGGTTAAGATGGCAGAAAATCCGCCATGAAAATCCGGGGATGCTAAATCGCTCACGCTACAATAGCACACAATATTCGTTCATTTCATTGGAATATTTCTTAATTGTCAACTATTTTTGCCTATTCATGTGCTGCTAAAATAAATGGACGGGCTTACCGTGCAAACCTGCCAGTTTACTTCTGAATGAGTAGATTTTGCAAAGGAGTGGTGATACTTGGCTAATGACGCCACTCCAGAACAGTCAAGGGGAAATATCAAAATTGATCAACGATAAGAATGATGCGAGTATGTTATTTATATAAACAAACGCCTGCTCTCAAGACAACACGAACAATCGAGCCTCGACTTCTTGACACTCATTCTGTTCTTAAGCTTTGTTCGTAACAAAGCGACATAGTGAATTGTGAGCGGAAAGAATTTGCAATTTTTATTGTATTTTTATTATCATTCAAATTTTATTTTGATTTTACATAATGATTTTGAATAATGTCTATAGATGACACAAAAGGTTATATTTCACCAGTTCAGAAAAATTCATCTGCGCCGAATTCTTAACGCGCATTAAAACGTGTATGGGCGCCTTTACAGCACAACCTTGCTACCGATATGAGTGTATGATGAAACGCAAGACACCCGTCTCTCTCTCTCGTATCCATATGATTAAATCGTGCTATTACGACCACAGATCAAAATATTTCTTTAAAATTATTGGATACTAAAACAGCACTGGATCTGCAATGATTCCAAAAGATCCGGGTTAAATCTAAAATATGTATGTATTTATAAAGGCGGTTTATAAAATCGGGCAGGGCCACTTCAGATTGACTGAATTATATTCTAATAACTATAGATCATCATCTACATTCCATAACAAATATAGCACATCAATAAGAAACCAGTAGGCTTGACTTGAGTTATAATAATGAATCTCTTAGGATTAACACATATTTCACATGACCTAAGCTCAAAATCGATTGTGTTTAATATTCTGGGGGAAATTAATCGGGCATTCCTCGAGACGTCCGCGTATTTTTGTCTTGAAGTGCATCATCGTCCCGATTTTTGTAACATATCCAATGCCTAAAAATATAAAGGGGAAGAGAACAAAATAAGGATGAGAAGGTCATAAATGGTCGCTAACCCTCGCATTATACAGCGATCTATTCTTCACTGTCATGTTAATTTATTGTTTTAACACTATCGTGGCCGCATCAAAAAACCAAAGTAACCCGATTTCTGATGATACTTATATGCTATAATACTTTGATGTGATTCGTTATTATATTACGGAGGAATACAAAAATTCTGAACCCCGTGTCTATTATATTTCATATCGATATTCCCATTATTAGAGTCGAGGTGTAATAAATACATCACCGGTAGGGAAAGGTTAATATAACAATTTGAAATACATATATGTATACATAGATTAGACAGTTACTATCCCTAGGCGTCGCCTAAGCTCGCAAATTAATAGTTACACCACTGTTTCCAAGCGTCCAGATTTCGGCGGGAATGTCTCGATTTAATAGCTTTCATGGTGTTGTTGAGGTATACGATTTCTGTTGGATAAAAATTTCAATCCCGAATTTTTCAGGTTTACGTTTAATAATCCCGGGATTTATGAGCACCTAAAACTGTCCAGGATCCCGGGATTGGATTCCCTAATCATGATGCATATGTGGCATCGTGCGGCCACCAATGGTCAAACCCGTGATGCAGCATATGCATCCAGGGTCGTAACTAGGGCGTGGCAAAGCAGGCGCCTGCCACGGGCGCAACTGGGCTTGGGGCGCAAAACGTAGGATACCGACCCGATTGAGAGAGTTGCGCGTGGTTTTTATTTTACTTGACCATTCTACTCTAAATAATACGCGTTAATTGACATAGTATTACGGAGTCATTTTCGGTATCTTGCGTGGGGTTCCCCTGCGTCTTCGTTTGCAGATAATACTTGCTTATTGTGCCAGATAAGTCTGCATATTTTCTTCGCAGCACTTCAAATCTTATCTTATCCAAATATAATATAAGAAAAATTAAACAGGATCCTCTGTCACAATAAAAAAGGTTGGAAACAAGTACTTCTCATTCTCATTACTCTGAAAATTGACTCGAAGTAGATAAAGCCACTGGACAGATAATCGATGTCAAGCTTGAGAGTCTTTGATTTGAAGTGTCGGCGAAGATGGTATGTATGGACTTATCTGGCGTAATAAGCAGGTATTATCTGCTGACTTATGACGGTATTTGACGGTAACTGTGCGTCAATGGGTTAAATGAGATTATCTCGAATCTCGAATCTGTATTTTCAAAAACGACTTAAGTTTGGGCTTAAAAAGTTTTAAATCGAAATGGCTGAATTTTTGGGATTTTTTTCAGTATAATATTTTTGATTGGATATACTTGAAGTTTTAAGGTTTTCGCGTTAAAAAATTACTTTTTTGGGGTAAAATTTGTCAAGAATATATGAAAATTTAACTAAAAAGCGCCGACTTAGTTTTTAATTTTATACATTAATAGGTTATTATATTCTTCTCTTGCACATATTAAAAATCAAAAATTTATTTTCAGATCTATAGAAAAAAATTGACAAATGAACAACTTCTTGATATCACGAAAAAATGAGGGAAGGGGGGGGGGGGCGCAATTTAGATTTTTGCCACGGGCGCATCATACCCTAGTTACGGCTCTGTATGCATCACCGGCCACGAAAGTGTTAACGTTTGAAATGACGCGCCATCTTAATAACAATAGACGGTCGTGTGAAATAATAAAAATGTTGATGATACCATTTCAGTAAAAAAATGCAAGAATATTGAAGAATAATTTCTACTATTGATGGACAATGTTCTCTAACACCCCGTATCGTTATGTACAAAATATTTTATTATCTCAAAATAATTTATTTGTACGTCATGATGCAATTTTTATCATCAAATGACTAATCCGCCTTAAGAATGCAGATGTGACTAACACTGATTATAATATATATTTAAATAACGTCCAGTAATAAAGTGACGCCTAAACCCATAAATAGCCATGCCTGCTTTTCTTTCCTATTGTATATGTTATATTGATTTGTTCATATGTCTGGCTAAAAAATTCTAAAAGAGAACAATCTTAAAACAGACATGGACAACATTTGGCACTATCGCAGATTGATTTATTTCATTTAAATTTGTAATTTAATAATTAAAAAAAAGTATAATATTGTAATAGAATTTTGATTAAAATACATTTAAACCTTTTTTTTTTTCTTCAGAAGAAGAAATAATATGCAGTGTCAATGTCATCATTGTTCTATGTGCATTTTCTCTTTCTAATAATATAATTATTAGTTACTATAGCACAAAAAACATTTTGTCATGTCATTGCGGATATACAGTAGAACCTCGATTATCCGAACTATTTCGGGGTGAAAATAGTCCGGATAACGAAAATCTGAATAATCGAAAATAATGTTAATTGACAGGGAAAATATGAATATTTTTTACTTGTCTACATTTATATACACATCTTTTATATTAATATATAAATGAATGTTGTCGAGAAGCGAGGGGTTTGTTAGGTATACATCCTTATACCGTTCATCCGATTGCGATGAAACCTCGGTGAGTTATTGGGCGTGTATCCGAGAAGGTTTTAAAATTAGTACAACCATTATTCGTGCGCAGATTTTTTTGGCGAGACGATTAATTGATGCACTATGTTGGCACATATTGGTCTGATGAATTGAAGCGGGGCCGCAGCTAGTTTTTTTTCCTGTGGGAAGGGAATCTTGCATAAGACATCCTGGGTTTGATCCCAGGGTAGTGTCAGATCCTTACTGACTAAAACCGCTCCCTTGTCCTTCTCTGCCCGCCTGCCGCCTGGTATTGTTTTCCACATTGCTTCAGGGGGACAGTCTGTAGTAGTCTGGCCTTAAGTAATTGGCCCTATTCTAGTGTTGGAGAGCCGCTCTGCACCTCTTTCTCTCACTGTCCTCTTTGGCGCTCGGAATTTCTTCAACGTAATCGCACCAAATGTCCAGTTCTTCTTGCTTGTAATCACGCTGTTGACCATGTCGTCAACGTTGAACTCGGCTACCCCGAGTGCTTGTTTCATCGTGTTTCTCTGGGGTGTCCAAGCATGATGGTGTGTACGCCGCGGATGCTTCCTTGCCAATCTGTTTCAAATACGCACCGAAACATCCATACCCAGTGTGGACACTGGCTTACGACCGGGATAAGTCGGTGGGTCCATCTCTACTGCCAGGCTTTCTTCAGTCTCTCTCTGGTCATGCTCGTTGTGGTTTTTGGGATCTTCGAATTTCAATGCTCTCTATTTTGCTTGAAAGTCCAGCAGGGTGATTCCAGTGATCACGAACACCGCTTCTTCAGATACTGTTCTGTATGCTGTGGTGTAGCGCTCCCTGCCGTTGGACCCTAAATAGCCATAATGACATTTAAACACTGAAAAGCTTCAGAATGCATAGGACCAATATCTCCCCCTTCGCAAATCTCTTCTTCGTCTTCTCGACCTTATTCTTCTGAGATTCCAAAATTTGGAATCCTAGATCATTTGCATCGTAATTTAACCATATAGAAATTTGTGCTAGCAATATAATAATATATTTATCGATATGGTTAAAACTCTACCGACTCTACAGAGACTTTTTTCTGAAGATCATATTCAACTGGAAGACTTTTGATATTGTATTTTTAAAGCATCTGGGCTTCTTCGATTTTTCAATGACAAACAGTGGTCGTCTGTGTCTGCCTGTTGTATTCGCACACACCAATGTAGTGATACAATCTTTACTAGTTTTGTACCCAGATGCAGTATTTCCACGCCTTGATGGTACAGATTTGTTGGGTAGTTTTTTTTTTCCAATTTAAGCCGCTCTCACCAGCCATTGTATATAAATTCTTCGCCGAATCCTTTCTTCTCCACAAATAGTCTCAATGTGTCAATGAATGTGTTTGCTGAAGGTATGTCAGCAGAAAGCTTTTCTTCATGAATTTCAAGTTCCCTGATACCTTGTCGTCCTTGTCTGAATTTTTCAAGCCAACCCGAACTTGCTTCGAAGGTGGAATCTCCACATCTCCAATCAATCACGTACGTGAGCAAACTGGACACAATTCTCCACATGCAAATCATATTTTTTTTCGTTATATGTACAACAACATATAGAGCATAATTGTTGTGCTTGGAACGCATCGTTTTTATTCGACCAGCTATTTTTTTTGGGTCTATCGAATCCGTCATTCGGTTCGCTTTCAATTGCAATAATTGTCGTTGATTCGTACGATGGATCATAATCAGCTTTCAATGAGAGTGCTATGTCAATTCGTTCGACATCGTCAATTTGCCAGACAGTTCTGCTCTATTATTCCGACAGATCTCACGATCCAAACTCTTAGTAGACATCCCAAATCCTTTATAAAACGTAAAGTCGAATTTGAATAAATTATTCCGGTGTCACTTATTTAATATGCAACGGATGTCGTTTCCATTAGGATGTACACGTATTGGCTTTTAAGGATAATAAAATTAGGATTTCATTACCCATTATTCGATCCTGTGGCGCCAAAATAATCACCTTTAAGTATTAATGCCTCCTAATTGGCGTTAATGCGTCGAATTGTACAGTCGTAATTTGGCTTTCGGCGCTGTGAATGTTTAATTCGATCCGATAAATATTTAATTTGGGATCGCTGTCATTTGGTTGGGAAACTTTTGGAGCAAATTCTTAAATGTCAGAATCGTCTTTGTAGTTTCTTCCGTCGCTTTCCGCCTTTGGATCGGTTTTAATCCGTCATTTCGCTATACATAATTTTTTTGCGAGCGAATATAAGCTTTTTTTTTATTAATTTTAAATGTGTCTATTAACCTCGCGTGTTGAAATTCATATTGCAAGAATTTGTCTTGCAAAAAAGCACAGGATGTTTGCTTCTGGCTTAACAGTTTTGTTTATAGAAAGAGTCAAATGACGACCGAGCGTGCATTGAAGTCTAAAATGCACTGTTTCTATTTTCGTTTACTAGAATGTGCTATTCTGAATAAATTATATAATAAGAGGCGACTGTTCGTGTTTGCAATTTCGATCGACAGACACACAGTCTAGTAATGAAGCACCCAATTAACGCGATTTTGACTTGAAAACACTGTCCAGAAGCTTAGAGCGTCGTTTGAATTTATTTATAAGAACGCTTGGAACGTATGAGCTTCCCATATGTAACATTGCAATAGGTAAGAATTTAAAGTATTTTTTTATCTTGAAGATATGTTCAAGGAAAAGGAAAAAAAAATTGAATGATCAAAAATATTTATTTATTTAAAAAAAAATCAAGCATTAAGCAGCACAACTTAGAGATTTCAAAGATTGCCATGATAGTGCTGAAAATCGAAAAATGCAAAAAAAAAAATCGATTTTTCCAATCCGTCACATTGGAATACCCCCTTAAGAGACAACACTGATTCAGACTGGGCGACGAGAGTGTTAATAGATCTCACAGTTTCCATTTTATTTTTAAATAAATTCAACAAATGTCATCAGGGCTGCCCATTGAATGATATTTGTTACATAATTAAATCGATATTTTTTGGATGTATTCATCAGGATGCTTTGTAAAAAAATGTTCTTATTAGTATTATTAGTAGATTACAAATATTCATTCAAGTGTTGTGTCAATCCTGAACAAGAAATACTTAAAGCCCGTAAACGATCCCGTAGGACAGCGGGTGATATGTATTGTTACGCAATTTCGAATACCTCTAAACACGCCGGCATTTAAAGTGTTAAGGATGAAATACGATGCAGAAAGCGAAAAGCGTACATTCTTCAAATTTAAAATGCACCAATGAATCACTCGCAATGAGGCCAAAAAATTTTTGGCTTATGGAGAATTGCCACATTTCACTCATCGCTAATGACACAAGCAAGCAAAATGTCCCACATACAGTTCAAGGAGCATATGTGGATTAGTGAAATTTATTTTAAAAGCAAATCATACATTTTTGTAGTTTAACCAGCTAATAAGATGCGACCAAATATAAATTGCCTCGTAGTTTTTTAAAAATCAAAATTAAATATTTTACAAATCGAATTCGATATTTTTGCGGATGAACGGGCGTCGAATAGAAAGACTCTCTTCTTGAGCTTTTTTAACTTCTTTATAAATCATGAGAAAGATTTGGCCGCGGGAAGGACGTCCTCTCGCGGCCAAGGCTATCCGACGACTCCCGCCTCCTGCGCGCCATCACCGAACCGAAAATGATGCACGCGCCAAAACTGTTAAATCGACACATTGCACCTAAAGAAGGACGGAATATATCAGACAGATTAACGGCAACATTGTAAGGGGATGATAATTCGCACGTGCTACAATAAGCAACGTAACGTAAATATAGTCTCCAAACTATGATATCGTTATATTTTTAATGCGGTATAATATCTCTATGAGGTGGCAAACGCCCGTCCCTCATAATCGATTTAAATCGGCCGCCCTTATGCGGTGCACATTTTGTTCACATGGCAGGCGCACCCCTGCATACGCGTCTATATTCGCAAATATGATTATTATGGTTATTTAATCTATGACATCTCTGGATACGTCCAGAAAAAAACGATCGTTCATTTTGGTATGTATTCAACATGCAAAAATTTTGACACAACAAAACAAAAACACTTTCGTAGCGGGTGATGCATATGTTGCATCATCAGGGGTTTGACCATTGGCGGCCGCATGATGCCACATGATGATACGTTAAATGGTCTAATCCTTTGATTTCGGGTGGTCGTTAGACTCCACGATGCCCACCCATAAAACCCCAGAGGGCCAACCCTACGCTCCTGGAGTATTGGTGGAGTAGAGGTGTGCGAAAGTAGCCCATCGGTTAGCTCATCAAACGCAGCTGGAGTAGCCCAGCTAATATAAGTTGAGTGCGCAGGTCACCATGTGCTGTGTACCCATAAAGAAGTGTGTGGAACATGTGTTTGGGTGTGTCAAAGGCTCACCACTATCCTCAACAGTACTAAGTGGCTAGGTACTAAGAATGACCGAATCTATACGATTACCATGGGGAAGGGGTAGTCCCTGCAGTCCATCATCTGCTGCAGCCCCCTTCAAACTGAGGTTGGAGTCGTGGTGGCAGTGAAGCCGCGAAAGTAAATCCCTTGAACTTAGAATATCCTTTGTTCTTCCTCCTCCATCGCGCCTTCGGGTGCACATGGTCTGAAACTGATCTTTCCCGCGGAAACTTCGCCTCCTCTGGAGGGTGTGGAGCAAAAAAGTTGGGCACCTGAACGCTCCACGCATAATGTTTCTCACGTGGCTAAAGGATCAGTGGAAGACACTTAGTGTGGCTAGTCCGGGGTAACCCGGAACAGACGATACAGCAGCGCAGGAAATGGGTTTGATTAATAATGAATCCCCAATCCAGTCAGTCGCCGCCTGATGTCTGTCGTCTTGATCATTTGATGCGGCCATGATAGTGTTAATGAAGAGTACTAGGGTTGTCAGTCAGTGCGACAAGGGAAAACCACAAAACATGTTAATCCTTTGCTGTTTTTTCCCTAGATGTTTACAACATATCATCCATCATTATTAGTGACATTATATACGATACATAGACGTCGAATTCCAGTCTGAAAATGTGCGTTTACACGATTACGAAAATCCGATTTTATGAGATTAAAGATTTTTTATTTGGTGCGTTACCAAATTTGCGTGTTGCGGTTTGTCATTTTTTACGTCGCATTTTTGGAAAATTAGCGAAATTTGGCGTAGCACTTAAATGATTAAAATCTATGCTAAAATATAAGCATATCAATTTACACTCAACATAGGACCCATCGGAACAAAATTGATGCCTTAAACAGGCGAAACAGAGGAATGCAAAGGACCACCCATCGAATCATTACTCTGTTATATTTTCATTTCCTTGTGTTCAATTCATTGGCAATAGGCATTCGGCGACCTATGGACGTGTAACGCTGAGACGGGGGCAGAGTCCCTGGGCGGCTCTCTGCCTTCATGTGCTCATCGGGATGGCCGAGCTAGCGTACGGGTCCGTTTTTCTATCGAGCCGTGATGTTGCTGGACGAATGGATGGGAATAGACAGCGGCAACGGTGCACGCGCAAGAAGCGATCCGTCGGTATGCAGGTGCAATGTCTCCGCAGGGCCACAAGAGATGGCGCTGTTAAAATAGCATATTGCAACTGAAGAGAGACGGAAGATGTCGCTCTTAATCTGGCGAATTAAATCTGCTCAGACATAATGTAGATGACCTGCCCGAAATCTTAATTAATATTTTTTCGCAATTATGTATTCCAATCTAAGATTATGATTTAATGCATCTCAAGATTATTGACGTATGATTCCATTTCAACTTGGTTTTGCTCGGTCATTGCAACCCTAAGTGATTGTTCGCTTAGAGCACTGACCTATTCATCCCCGTTATTGGATCAAAAGGCTCATATCAAACTCTTATCCCCCGCGAGAGTATAAAATGTTATTTCCATCAATTCTGATATTTCATCACAGAAAAATAGTCATACGTGCATGTAGATGCTTTTATAGCCTGGAACGAATTGAAGTTGATTAGAAGATTGTGTAATATCCATCTATCATATAAGGAGCTGGTGAATGAAATTCGATCAGAACTAGTTGACCAAATCTTTAAGCCTTTTACGGATCAAAGTGGCGGTCATTTTTTTTTCTTCTCCCATATTATAAATCATAATTTACTCTACAGCGATTAAAAGCATTCTTGTCTTATGTGTTTCCAAAAAGCGTTCTCTGTATATGGCTTTGACCCATATTTTTTATAGTGATTCTTCCATATTGACTTCTCGGCCTTAAATGGTAAGAAGAAAGCAGTCAACATTTCGATTTTTTTTTGACCTTTTCCGTAATGACACCGTCGATTCAATTGGAACTACCCAAATAAAACCTACGCTACTCGATAATATGAGACAGAAGCTATCAATCAAATAATCTAGATAACAAATAAAAAATAACTAAAAAGTGACATTCTAACACCGAGATATTTAACACAATTACGGTGGGCGATTTTTTGCAATACTGCTATTTTTAATTCTCACTAAAATATACATAACTTTCGAAGTTAATGTGTACTCATATATATTTGAGCAAATAAGCTAATTCTGTGAATGAGTTTTCTTGTGCCTTGTAGGGAATCCAATCCCGGAATCCCGGTCAGTTTTAGGTGCTCATGAATCCCGGGATTAATAAACGTAATCCCGAAAAATTAGAGATTGAAATTTTTATCTAACAGAAATCGTGCACCTCACCAGCACGATTAAGGCTGCTAAATCGAGACATCCCCCCCGAAATCTGGACGCTTGGAAACAGTGGCGTATCTACTAATTGGCGAGCTTAGGCGACGCCTAGGGGCAGAAACTGTCTAATCTATGGATAAAATACATATATGTTTTTCAAATTGTTATATTAATCTTTCCCTACCGGTGATGTATTTACTACACATCGACTCTAATAATGGGAATATCGATATGAAATATAATAGATACGGGCTTCAGAATTTTTGCATTCCCCCGTAATATAACTACGAACCACATCAAAGTATTATTGTATGTAAGTGTAACGTTTGAGGCGGGGGCGCTCTCGGGGCAGAGTCCCCGGGCGGCTCCCCGCCTCCACGTGCTCGTCGGGATGGCCGCGCTACTGCACGGGTCCGTTCTGCTATCGGGCTGTGATGTACTGGACGAAGGGATGGGAATACGAAGGGCGTTGAACAGAAAGACTCTCTTCACAGGATAACTATTTATTCCCCAGCACAGGTAGAGAGAGAGAAGTCTGGCTGCAGGAGGGACGACCTCCCGCAGCCAAGGCCAACGGACGACTCTCCCGACTCCCGCTTCCTGCGCGTCACTACCCAGCCGGTAACGATGCACGCGCAAGAAGCGATCGGTCGGTAAGCAGGTGCAATGTCTCCGCAGGGCCACAAGAGGTGGCGCTGCTAAAATAGCACATTGCACCTGGAAAGAAATAGAAGATGCCGCTACTATGCGGGGATGATATATCGCCCACGCTATTTATCTGCAGCGACGGAAATAAATAATTTGTCGGGAAATCGGGAATTTTGCGAATATGAAATTTTAGCCTAAATATTTCAGGCAAACGACATTTTAAATTTATCGTTTTTAAATATTTTATTAAACTAGAGTAGAAGAACAATCCGTATCATTATCATTTTTACGATACTGAAATGTACATATTTTTTTGAAATAATGCTCAAACTTTTTTGGGGTTTGGATAGATATAAGTAAAACCCAAAATGGTTTTCGTTTTATTGTTTGACCGTTTTTGGGGATTGGTTGCACTTAGGCTGCTGCACTTCAACAAGTCGTGGTTTGTGCTCTGTAGGTGATTATACTCATCAAAAATAAATTTTGACTTAAAATTCAAATTTAACAACCCAATTTACAATGGATTGATTTTCGCCGAGCGAAGAATTTATTCGAAATTTAATGCTTTATCATTTTTTCAATAAAAGAGACTTCAATGCGCGCCACTAAAATTATTTGCAATGTACTGGCGATATTTTAATTTTTTGCGGTCCTATGTCGAGCCTGACTCGACATTTTGTTTCTACATTTTTTCCCCACTCAGATTTAAAAATGATGAGATTTTATTTTGCGTATCGGGTTTTTATGATCCTTCATAGTCCATCTGGAAATTTTGATTCAAAGAATTGCCTTGGAAGTGGAAGACAACAAAAAAAATATTTTGTCTGTTTGGTGGGACTGCAAGGGTATCATTAATTTGGATACACACTTGGATAAACAATAAATGCAATATTTTATTGTGAACAATTAATTCTCCAGTCATTGTTCCGTCGGATTCCCATCTTTTTAGATTTATGCAGCATTATTTGGTTGGGAAAAATTACTAAACAAACGATGAGGTCCAAAAAGGACTTTTAGAATATTTTCGTTCAAAGCCTACAGTAAATTATGGTTTATTCTTTAAATTCAGCAGTTTTTAACTTCGGGATCGGGGAACACATGGATCGTTCCTTCGAGGTTTTTAAATCTTGACGCAATGTCCTGAATTCTGATATGAAACGATTTCTCATCCAACACAACACATGTGATGAGATCAGAAGAGAGCGGCCATCAACTGTCTCAGAAAGGGCTTGGCACCATAACAGTTGCGATTCCAAGGTTCGTTGGCAATATTAAATTGGGTCTTTGTCGGATTTCCTCATCGCCGAGTAGGATGTATGATTCTTCAGACATAAGCGTCAATCAGCTCGGGTATTCTTCTCGCCGATTGCCGAAGACTTGGCGATATCGTGTTGCTCTTCCGCCATGGAAATAGTATCCATCGTGACGGCATCGCCGGAAAATCCTGCGATTGTGTAAACTAGCATAAGAAAAAGTAGCTTCGTTAACATTTGTCGACTGCAGAAATAGAATTTAATTGCCGTTAGGATGTTAGTGTGCCAAAGCTATTTGCGATCGATGCGCTTTTATCATCGGACGATGCGCTAAGTCGCTATCTTAAGAAGCGCTGTGTCAAATTATTTATCTGTGTATGATGTCAATACAATGAAATATTTTTATTCCAATGCCTTTGGGTCATGGGTAGGGAATCCAATCCCGGGATCCCGGACAGTTTTTGGTGCTTATGAATCCCGGGATTAATAAACGTAATCCCGAAAAAATCGGATTTGAAACTTTTATCAAACAGAAATCGTACAACTCACCAACATGTTGAAGGCTACTAAATCGATACATTCTCGCCAAAATCTGGACGCTTAGAAACAGTGGCGTAACTACTAATTAGCGAGCTTAGGCGATGCCTAAGGGCAGTAACCGTCTAATCTATGTATACATATATGTTTTTCAAATTGTTTTATTAACTTTTCTCTACCGGTGATGTATTTACTACACCTCGACTTTAATAATGGGAATATCGATATGAAATATTATATTCCCATTATTATAAAATCAACATCTACATTTAGATTAGACAGTTTTTTGACTCCCCACAATTATATTTATATATTTAATGTGCGTATAAGATGTTTATGTAATTAGCATGTGTGATTTTTTAATATCCCAACCATGCTAGTCATCCAACATTGGTAGATTTAATGACGAAATAAATTAAATCGCATCGTGTGACATATTTCGTTCGTTATATCTTTGGGCAGCCTTAGAAGCCACAAAAAAGTTCTTTTAACACATTGTCATTACAACTGTAATTGAAATTCATAGATCCTCTCCTCGGAAGTCCCTCGAGGACGCATCCGCGAGACTTCGGACCGCAAAGCGTTAATACCTATCATCCGTCATTACAATTGTATTACCAACTGGGTCATTTCCCAATAAAATTTACCATGCACATTGAGTAAATAGTCTGCGCAAATATTGGATCAACCGTCTGAAATAAATACGCAAGTATCCAGCACGTCTGCCACTGCTCAAGGCGCCAACTCTGAGCGGTTTAGTGCCTCGTTTATTTGGTACATTGGTGTTAATGTTCATCGACACGTTTAGGTGCATTTCCATTCGTTGGAATTTCAATTTTAGAAGCAGTTCGCTGATCCAAGAAAGGGCTACGTCCAAACAAACGAGCCGTTGAAATAGGAAAGGTCATCGCAGACCTAGTTTAATATAAATAAATATTTAACGTTGGGGGGGTTATTTCGGATTGGACGATAAATTTCGACATATGAATGTTATCCGAGCTGATTGTGCAATAAATAATTATAAATATAAATTGTGATCTTAACACACTTAAGTCCAACAATATGCTACATATCATACATATCATTCAATAAGTCGTTAAATTGTAGTCGTCTGAAGTAACATTTGCTCTTTAATTTTTGCAATAGCGGAGATTATTTCTTCAATTATGATTATGAGCTCTATCGTGTAAATTAATTATTTTGCACGTCCCTAGACAAATAAATCCAGTAGTGTCAGGTCTGAAGAGCCATGCGAGCCACGGAATAGGGCACGTCTCCAGGCAAAGAAATCCAGTGGTGTCAGATCTAGAGAAAGCGCGAGCCATAGATTAGGGCTGCCAAAACAATTAATAGTAAATAAACAATCATAATCATATCGTTGGAAAGGGTATAAACAAGACTACATAAAATACATTGCAAAATACAAAACCAAAAAATGAAACAGTTATGACGACTTGAAGTAGAAATTTTGAGTATTTTTTCAAAATGTTGAAAAGAAATTCTATTTCACCAACCTTAGGACTAGGGAATCCAATCCCGAGCCAAAATTTCAATCCCGGGATTTCGGGATTGCATTAGACGATCCCGAAATCAGTCCCGGGATCCCGGGATCGGGATTTTCGATAGTTTAAGAAATTACATTGATAAATTTGATAAAAAATATTGATAAGTCCATTTGTTTAATATAAAAAAATAGAGTCGGGTGTAGTAAATACATCACCGGTAGGGAAAGCTTAATAAAACAATTTGAAAAACATATATGTAATGCGTTGCTTAAGCTCTTAAATTAGTAGATACGCCACTGTTTCCAAGCGTCCAAATTTCGGCGAGAATGTCTCGATTTAAAAGCCTTCAACGTGCTCGTGAGGTGTACGATTTCCATTAGATAAAAATTTCAATCCCGATTTTTTCGGGATTACGTTTACTAATCCCGGGATTCATAAGGACCTAAAACTGTCCGGGATCCCGGGATTGGATTCCCTACTTAGGACATAGGGCTTAAAAAATAATTGTGGGCCCATGTGCAAAATTTTTTATGATAGTTTTGAAAGGATTTCTCTTTTATGGACCGCACACATACGACACAATATTTGTGTACCCGATGTGATACTTTTGATGGCAATTATCATTGCGTTCCGCGGAAAATCGCACAAAAAAAGCTATGACTTGACGTAGAAAAAGTGAAGATGCGCTCCATGAATTTTAAAAACCGCATAACTTTGAAACGGCTATATAAAATATATCCAAAATCGCATAAAAAAAGTTAGTTAAAAAAATCATGACAACCGTTGCAAGATTTCATTATGGTAGGACTAGACAAGTTGACGCGGCACTAAAATAGTTATAACTCCGTAAATAGTTGGAATTTTGAAAATTCCTTTGTAGTATGTATTTTTAAACGTCGAAACATTGGAAAAATGCAAAAAAATAAAATCAATTTTTTAAAAAATCGATTAGTGTTGATGTTTTATATTCTATTTTATCCAAAATATCTTAATACGTACTCTTTATGAAATAAAAAAAATCTTTTGAAAAAACCGCATAACTTCGAAATCGCACAAAAAAAGTCGCACAAAAAGAGCTTTGAGTATCCTGGGTGTCCCGACTAAAGTGTATTAAGATAGAAAAATCATCAGCTATCAGAGTGAGTACGTTGAAGACTATCTTTGAGGTCTTCTTACATTCAAACTTTATAGTTGAAATCTAAATAATAATGGGCTTACTTTAGAAGAGTTTTTATTTTTTTTTGCTGCAATCATTATTTTTAATTAACTAATAAGCTGAAATAAAATACGAGTGCAAAAATCAAATTTAAATAATTATAAAACAATACCTTTGCTGTAACTTGCTGAAAATTCGAGGGCATTTAGTTTGTGAATGTTATTCAAATGAGCAGCCGTCAATTTGTTCGCTCTGTGTCACAACGTATTCTGGCTCAAAGACGAGCACATTCTGAAATAATGAATCACCCTATGAGCCATACGACTCACGATAACAAATATATCGTTTTAATCACAATCCGAGAAATTTCTCGGTGTGTTGCGATTTCTCAAAAACGATGCAGTCTTTATTTCGGCACTTCTGCGTGCATTGTGCATGGGTTTTTTTTGCACGGTTTCCTTCGTGTTGACTTTTACACTTGTTTATCCGAAGCCTTGGACGAAGGCCAATAAGAGCCGACGTAAGAATATTGGGTCATAAAAATTGTGTGTGAAATCTTACTTTTTATCAAATTTCCGTAAATATTTCAAGCGTAAAAATAGTCCCGACTGTTTAATATAAATTCTTCACACGTCCATCCGCTTTGTGCTGTTTGTTCTATTAATTTTGACCTCATTATTGGCCGATTGCACTTTAACTCTTTTAGCTTTTTTTGGGCTGTTTAACTCTTTGCACCCGAAAGGCGACACGGCCTGTGATGCGGTGAATTGAGTGGCGACTGAGAGGTTATAATGGTTGCTTACGATGCGATGCTACGATAAACCTCCGAGAGTTAAGTGCAGTAACAGTCTGTGAATAGGCTATTTAGATCATTGTCTAAATAATCTATCTCTCATCCAGGAAGTGTAAAATCACACATCTTAACTCTTTCGGGTTATCTATTGCACCTGTTGATACATCGGTTTTATTCCGACGGGAATATAACAGACATGTTAACACTGTGAATCGTTGTTGTTTCTCACGGGGCCCAAATATGTACAATAATCGGAGCGTAAACAGAAGGAATAGCGATGCGATATTATAACGCACACATGTGGCGCATCTTCTCTCATGTGTTATTTATCTTAGATCGATAAGCTTGACTCTGTAATTAGTCAAATTAAAAAAAAACAACGTGAACATAAGCAAGTGCGAACAGATAAGGGTAGGAATGCAAGTTTAGTTAGAAAGTTGATGAGTTTCGTCGATGTGAGATAAGATTTGAAGTGTCGGCGAAGACGGTATCCATGGACGTAATAAGCAAGTATTATCTGCTGACGCATGACGGTATTTGACGGCAACTGTGCGTCAATGTGTCAAATGAGATTATCTCGAACCTGCATATTCAAAAACGTTTTTGAGTAGATAAATTACTTTTTTTGGATAAAATTTGCTACCACGGGCGCATCATACCGTGGCAAGAAATTTCGCAAAATTTCAATCCCGGTATCAGTCTCAGAATCCCGAGATAGGGATTTTTAATAGTTTAAGAAATTACATTGATAAATTTGATCAAAAATTACTAATAAGTCCATTTGTTTAATGTAAAAATGGTAGTCAGGCAACTTACTGCTGAAAATGCACGCTCAGCCTCCACACTCGTTGGAGGTAACGTCATCACATATTTAAATGCTAGTTCGAATTGATGACCGCGTGAGCCCCCATTTTCGCATAACACCATCAATGTGATTAATAAGATTCCTTTCTGCCGAAACACGGACTAAAACTCGCAAAATTCCCGATTTCTAATCATACTTATATGCTATAATACTTTGATGTGATTCGTTAATATATTACGGTTGAATACAAAAATTCTGAAGCCCGCATCTATAGTATTTCATATCGATATTCCCATTATTAGAGTCGATGTGTAGTAAATACATCACCGGTGGGGAAAAGTTAATATAACAATTTGAAAAACATATCAAGCTATCTTTTGAAAACGGACCGAACTAATTTGCACACGTAATATTCATTGGTGAAAGGTATTTTTATAAAAAAATATATTAATTACTTGACCATATTATAAAATAACATTGCACAACGCAGTGTTTGAATTCGATTAGATGTAGTCATTAATAAGAATTAATTTATTCGCATAATTACACGTTTTTATAAACGCGCATGCTCAGATTCAACATCGTGGTACATTTATCAAATTCGAACGCGTTGGAAGAATTTTTAGACAAAGAAATAGATAATATTGCATAAGAGCATATCGAAGAGAAATTGAAATCGGTTGAGAAATCGTAAAACAAAAACCATGATGTCTTTCAATCGATGTAATCTCAACTTTGGACTCGAAATCTTCAACGCTGTTAATTTCACCGGATGTTTTTTTAATAAAATAATACACAGCTGCCTATTTATTGCTTAATTGTTGTAAATGTGTTCTTGTCACGGATGGGTTCGTTGCACCCCTAATTATTAAATGGATATTGAGCCGCAGCCCGCAGGGTAGTCCATTAAGATAAAGTGTTAAGGAATGAATCAATGTTCGGACTTCTTAGCAACGGGGTGGTTTTTTTTTATGGTTTTCATTTTAGAAAATCGATCAACGGTGCACCACCCCATACTGACCCCGTTCACAATAATGGGTTTTAAAACAAACATCGTCTCCTAATGGGCATTTCGAATACCACGAAGATTGTGCTACAGTATTTTTACGCCAAGATAAACGTTTTCATTTCAAATTAAACCTTTTTTTTATTGCAAATTAAATTGTCAAACGTCAGATGAAATGAAACAAAGCACAGGGATGTCAGGTTGGCATCCCGTTAATTTCTGCATCCAGCTGTCACTTTTATTCGTCTCTTAACGCATTCATGGACACGGATTAGCAAAGCAATTTATGAACATAGAAATTGAGTTAAACCATCAATAAACATACTGTTATTATTCATTGTCTGATGTCTCTTCTCACGCCTTGCGATTTCCGCTCTTAGATTTCCTTTTACTATCGACGTGCATATATTGTAAATTTTAATGCGAAAATAATTACAAATTATGAAAAAAAATTATGCAGCATTAAAACATACAAAACAATTTCCAGGACATCGAAAAGGATTAGCAGGAGATGTGTGGCATCTCTACGAAGTGTTTTCTTTTGAGCACCATTTTTTTTTTTTTTTGAGGTGGCTTTTAGCGATCCCTTTTTTATGGTATCATTACCAACCATTTTGACATGGTTTTTCATGGCATATATATGTTTTTAAAAATGTGGTTGCCAGCCACATCTCCTGTGGGATTCGAACCCGAGATGATTGGGTTACAAGTCCAACCGCTTAACGCGGGACTACCTACAGGTACTACGATATTCCCATTATTAGAGTCGAGGTGTAGTAAATACATCACCGGTAGGGAAAGGTTAATATAACAATTTGAAAAACATAAATGTATACATAGATTAAGACAGCTTTTTTTTCCTGTGGGCGAGGAATCTTCACAAGACACCCAGAGAATCTGGGTAGTGTGGGATTCACGATTGATCGGTCGTGTCTACCCACTAAACCTACCCCTTGTCCTTCTCTGTCCCCCTGGTGCTGTTTTCCACATTGCTTCAGGAGGACAGGTAGTCTGGCCTTAGGTGATTGGCCCTATTATATTGTTGGAGAGGCTGTTGCGCTCTGCGTCTCTCTCTTTCACTGCCCTCTTTGGCGCTCAGAATCTCGTCTACGCATTCGCGCCAAAGGTCCCAGTTCTTCTTGCTCTCCATCATGTTGTGGACCACGTTGTCGACGTTGAGCTCGGCTACCCCGAGTGCTTGCTTCAGCAGTTTTCTCTGGGGTGCCCAAGTCTCGACCTCCGCTTGGCACGTAGCGGATGGTTCTTTGCCAATCCGCTTCAGGTACGCACAGAAGCATCTGTGCCCAGTGAGCACCTGCGTAGGTTGTTTCACCGTGTTCTCGGGCCCTCCACCGACTTATGACCGGGATAAGTCGATGGGTCCATTTTCCCCTGCTGGACTGATCCCGTTTCCGTTGACAGGCTTCCCTCAGTTTCTCATCATGTTCGTTGCGATTTTTAGGATATTCGTAATCCAATGCCCTCTTGTTTACCTGGAGGTCCAGCGGGAGTATTCCAGCGATCACCAGCACCGCGTCTTCGGACACTGTCCTGTACGCTGCGGTGACTCAGAGCGCTCCCTGCCGCTGGACCCTGGCGAGCTTCTTTCTGTTGGTGTCGTATCTGAGCGACTCTTGCCATGTCGAGGTTCCGTACAGAAGCTCCGTACGTATTACCTCGCTTATGGTACGTCTTCTGCACGGCTTTGCTCCTCCCTCCAACTGCCCAGGTCTAGACGAGCGTCGTCTTTTTTCACTTGATAGGCTGAATGTGGTATTAAGGTAAGCGTAGCCGAGGTCTTCCGACGTGTCTACTGCCACTTGGTTGAAAATCTAAAACGGCTCGGGGGGCTCGGTGTGTCGGCATCCGTGCCACATGACCTGCTCAATGGGGACGGTGGCAAAGGACGAAGCTAATGATTGATGCATCGTCGTTTTTTCAGGTCATGGTAACTCTGATTACCGTATTGAATCCGGGAGGTT
This sequence comes from Stenopsyche tienmushanensis, assembly GCA_008973525.1. Lineage (NCBI taxonomy): Eukaryota > Metazoa > Arthropoda > Insecta > Trichoptera > Stenopsychidae > Stenopsyche > Stenopsyche tienmushanensis. The sequence continues at coordinate 308,787 of WACJ01000285.1, read as the reverse complement.
ATTTCATTATATATCAAGTTCTTCCCCGTGAGGATAGATTCTAGATATTTAAAATCGGAGGGCGTCCCCCTGTCTAGCTCCCATCATCACATCGAAAGGTTTCGACAAGGCACCGTTGGAACGTACAACACTGACTGATCTGGTCACGCACATCCTCGACATCCTCACCAGCCTACCCGGGATTCCCATCTCCAACATGGTTCTCCAAAGTTTTTCCTGATTGCCACACTGGTATTCTACAAGAAGTTCCTCCACGATGGGAGATAGCCATCTGATGAGAGTTCCCGTAAATAATTTATATGCCATATTTAAACGGGATATACCCCTGTAGTTAGAGCACAGCAGCACATTCCCTTTCTTTTGGATGGGGCATGTTACGGCTGTCCTCCAATCAGACTGAGATAATTGGCGCTAATTAATACACGCACACATACAAACGCGCGCCTATATTCGCAGATACATCCGGCGCAATAAGCACTTGTCACATCCGTCTGCAATTGCAGACGTGTCCGCGAATGCGTTGATGTTTTCGTGAGCATTTGCCGAATTTAAACGCATCTTTATACACATGTGTACTATACATGCAATCATTGGACCAACAAATTTGTCATTACATTTTCATGAATATTTGCAATGTTTTTTAAAAGTTTTTTGTAAAGACATTCAGCTTAAAATTAAATAAAGGTTTGACTTGCATTTATTAATTAATAAAAATGCCGCATAACATATTTGCTATGCTTCGACGTGAAAATAATGCCATTATGTAAAATGCCCACGTTGCCGTACAAAAATAACGGCACACAAGATAATGACAAATTAGCCTTAAAAATATGCAATTAGGTGCAATAAATATTACCGGCCGACGTCATTTTTCGACTGAATTTAAGAAGACAAATATGCAAAATGAGCCCGAGTGACGAAAGTGCATTTTTCATAATGTTTCATTGACAATATGGTCATGATGTTGCAGACAATAGACGTTTCAGTACAGTGTCGTAAAAGATGCTCTTGCGTGGGCGAAATGGCATCCCCATATAAAGACGCTGTTGATCAGTGCACAAAATACAGTGTAGTTCAAAACTGTTCAAATGTTTTCCAGACGTTTCTTTATGACTCGTTTTTTGTTAAATTACACCCATTCAGACTTTAAAAGATAGTATTTCTAATATATTTGACAGGGCCGTAACAAGGGCGTGGCAAAGCAAGCGCCCGCAACGCCCTTGTCCGATCGCGAGCCGCTCATTCGTCATATAAGCGGTCCGAAAAGCGGACGGATTGAGCATACAAACATTATGGCCACTCCGTCCTCTTTTAGGGCTTGTAGGTTTTATCGGATAGTCTCGGCTGCGGGAAGATGTTCTTCCCGGTCGGATTTAACCGGTCGATATATTAACAATTCAAATCCATTTCCCGGAAATAGCGAATAATTTATCCGTAGCCCCGAATATTGCACCTGGAATAGATATATTTAAAGATATGGTCATCTATTTTGGTTGCGGTTTCAGGGTTAGGTTTTATGAATTAAAATAGTCTTTTGGTAATCGGCTAGACTCGCTGCTTCGGAGAAACCACATAAACGCGGGTAGGCGATGGAATTTTTATGGGTCCCAGGTCCTGGAACAATAAAATGGAATACGACACTTCTATTTTCAGTGGATCAAGGCGACAAAATGCTTGAACTGTTTTCGTGCCTCGCCCAAGTAGACGATAAATCCTCGAATCAGACGTTTACATCCAAACAACGTGACGTCTTGATGAGATCTCGCTGAGTTATTGGAATCAAGCAAATGAAGAGAATCCCCAAAAAAAAAAAAAAAAAACTCGCGTTTCATGTAAATACAGAAGGGCTCGTTCTGTATACAACGCTCTATTTGAAATGAAGATGTGTGATGATGTTTGGTGATTTGAATACTGGAGGGTTGTCGTACAATAGACTTCATCAACATTCAAACATTGTGTGGATACTTTTTGTCCGTTGTTCGTTCCATGAATCTATTGTTTTTGACTGCATCCTTACAATTCATCAATACATACGGCATCCATAATATGTATGTCATTTGTGTGTCTGTAGGAACGTATGAATTTGATCCTAGATCAACCGTAAAAAAGTTGTTTTAATAATCTTTCGCCATTAGCCACAATAAAAGCTTTGTGGGTCAAATTTGACCCACACCAAAAAATCAGTCGTTACAAGCTTATTTTTGTATTATTTACATTAATATGGATGGGGATAAAATAAAATATCTTACAAAATCATCGCAGTTTAGTATTTGTTTGGCAGCCATTAATAGGGAACGTTTTCAGCGATTTTGTAAACATGGAAAAATTTAGTTATTATTAAGTTATAAAATACTTTTATTTGAAAGATCATAGTCCGACCAATATAAAATCCGAGCTAGATTCTACTCTTGGGGAGTCTGCTTTTTACTTCACAACAGAAAGATGTTAGATGGCAGAGTTTAAACGGAAGAGACCAAATGAGAAAATCAACAAAATGTTGGATGACTAAATTTAAACTTAAAACTAAAACGTACAGATCTCAGAAGACTCCGGGTACGCATTTATCTCCGAAAATACCGCAACGAGTCGCTAAAAGAGGATAGAGTGGCCACAAGGTCTGTGTATCCAACTGGTCCGCTTTTCGAACCGCCATGACGAATGAACGCCTCGAGATCGGACGACATTCCCAAAAATTAGTCTACAGAACGATTGCGAACTTTTATTTCAAAACGAAATTGTCCGAAGAAGACTGACCGGGTGGGTTGTTTAAATTGTACAATCGATTGAAAATATTTTTGTCTTACAAACTTAGTAACTTAGTAGATCCGTGTAAATTAGAGTGCTTAGGTTAAATAAAAACCATGCGCAAATCTCGTACCCGCTTGTTTACGCCCTGCACATGGCTGCATACCTCGGTTCCTACGCGTAATTGTAGCATAAACGTTAAAAGAATAAGAACCGAAATTGTATGCGTATGGGTCAATTTTGACCCACGATAACAATTAATGGTTAAATTTGTTGATAATAATGGGATATGTTGATTGAATAAATATATTTGTAAGTGAGCGATATGCCCCGCCCTAGAACAATATGAATATACAGTAGACTCTCGATTATCCGGGGACTTCCTGGGAGGACAAACATGGATAATCCAAATCATCAAATTTCTACTTGGTTTCGATTATAATATCATATTCACAGTACGAGTTTTTATTTCATAGTTTTAATACTCTTTATTTATTAAGAAAAACGCTCATAGTTAACCTATATGGTAGGATGATCGCGTATTTGCGAGCGAATTCCAGTGATTCATATATATATATATTTAAATACATATATATGTATATATTTTTAGATTAATATTTTTCACAGTCAAAAACTTCAGCAACCCCTCAACGAACCCCAATTTAAATCTACAAATTAGCCTATTTACTAATTCAAATATATTGTAATGGTATTTCCCGTTTTATTTAACATTTTTACTGTACTCAAATTTAATTGCTTCCTAACGAGCCTGTGAATGGGTGCATTTAAACGTCATCCTGCAGCATGTGAACAACAGATGCACGGTTGGACGATTCCTCGAATCCTTTGACGATTTCCGTCCCCTATCCCAGTGCGACTAATCATATGACTACAAATGCATTATCTTCTCGGTCGATTATCTTCTCGAAACGAGGACAATTCGAACGATGCAAAATTACGCCGTGGAACGTTTGCCAGCAGGTAGGTTACGAATGCAAGGAGTGGGTCGCAAAATCTGAGCTCCGGAAATAAAACCGGTCCCATCCCGTTCCCAAAGCGCCCAAGAAAAAAGGAAGACGACTTTTTGGCGATTTTTCTTACCTGACATGAGATGTGAGCTCGAAAGCTCCGATACGATTATGTGCTAAAGCTCGCTTCAACTTTGCACGCGATGCTTCGAACTGGCTCCGGCCCATGTGCATGAAATTGCATCCAATTGTGCCAAATACCAAGGCGTTAAAATTCCATTTTGGTAAGCGCGTATTTACGTCATGTATGTTCTGTGGGAACGCTCGAAAACGCATTAAATAAATCAAAACTAAATTCAATGAACAAATTGTCCAATGCATCCTAACCATTATATCATAAAGACAATTTATTTAAAATGTATTTTTTTTTAAATTTTCATGCAAATTCAGAATTTCAACAAACCTGGATTGATTTGCCTGAAATTTGATCAAAGCCCTACTCAATTTTATAATGGATCAAATTGGGCCAGTGCTTGAAATGGAAATTTTACAATCCGATTTTCATCCGATATTTGTATTATTTATACAAAAATATTTGTTTTTCACAATATTTTAAAACTTCACGCTTTCAATTTCAACATTATACCGAGAAATTTGATCAAAAATTACTAATAAGTCCATTTATTTAATACAAAAAAATAATTTAAAGGCGAATTTTATTTATTTAAGAAAATATAAGAATATATTTGCAATAAAGATTTTCCCATTTTCGTATAACACCATCAATGTGACTGATAAAATTCCTTTCTGCTGATACACGGACTAAAACTCCCGATTCTACGACACATTAATGTGATTCGTAATTATATTACGGAGGAATACAAAAATTCTGAAGCCCGTATCATATTTCATATCGATATTCGCATTATTAGAGTCGAGGTGTAGTAAATACATCACCGGTAGGGTTAATATAACAATTTGAAAAACGTATATGTATACATAGATTAGACAGTTATTGCCACTAGGCGTCGATAAAAATTTCAATCTCGAATTTTTCGGGACTACGTTAATACTAATCCCGGGATTCATGAGCACTTACAACTGTCCGGGATCCCGGGATTGGATTCCCTACTCCCCAATATGCATTGTAGGCTGATTTGTGCACGTTTGAGGATAATAAGTAGTTAAACGTCTTCTATCTGATGTTTGTTTGTGAGAACAAACAACAGTCTCGTTTTATTTATTGCACGCCGAGATGCAGTAAATTATATAAGAGTTGATAATACACATTTTCAGCCCCCAAAAAAATAGCTTTCTCCACTATTTCAATGATTTTCGCAGAAAACAAGACGTCGAAGATCTACATGATCTACAGCACCTATATTTATTATATAATCTAAAACCATTTTAACTTTATCATCTGATAAAACATTTCCACCGCGTAACATTCTATAGGTAGATTGCATTTCATGCAGTGTGACGATTCTCTTGTCTTTCTACGCACACTTCTCACCTTCTCTTCTGACGCAAAACCCGCAATATGCCTTAGTAATTGTATCATATTTTGAATTGCTTTTTAATGCCATTTCAACAGAAAACTTCAAGGAAACGCGTATTTCTCAAAAAGTTGTGCTGGTTAATTCCCCGTACTAATAAACTTTAATGTCCCATCAGTGGTGACATCCGAGTGATATGCTAGAATTACAATGTCTCCTGAGAGGGGATAACGGAGTGCAATGGATTAACACTGCAATTCCCTACATGATTTAAATAATGATATCATTCGAACATAAGTTTCTATTAATAAAAATATCTCTTATAAATCAAAATCATAAATATTGTCGAGCATATTTAAAATTTCCGATTAGTGAGTTAAATTTAAATCGACTTAAACATAGATGCTATACACTCAAACCTCTTTTGTGTGATTTCAGAGTTATGCGGTTTTTAGGGGGTATTTCAGTATAAAATTTTGAAAAAAATCGATTGTTTTGCATTTTTTCAAAATTTAGACTTTTAAAAATATATCCTCTAAAGAAATTTCTAAAATTCCAAATTACCTACAGAGTTATAGCTATTTTAGTGACGTAGCAACCAAGTCAGTCCTACCAGAATGACTAACTTTTTTCAACACGGTTGACATGATATCTCAAATTCTAATTCTAATTCTAACTGATTTACTTCAAATTGGGTACGAACATTTTCTATATATAACCCTTTATTGTTCCTAACAGATTTATATCAAAATTTAATTTTTCATTAGCTATTTTCAAAAAAATATGGCCAAAACATGATTTATTTTTAAACAGTCGCCATTTTGCGAAAAAATATTTTTTTGAGCTATAGTGACATCCTTACTAATTATGAATGACAGAACAATGATGACATTGACACTGGGTATACTATTTCTTCCGTAAAAGAGAGTGATTTTGAGTCATATCGAAAATCGCAATGAAAATTATCATACAACGATGATAGTTTGTAATTAAAATACAATAAAACCTTGATATAATGGAGTAATTGAGAGAAGGGGGTGTCGATAAAACGCTGTATTTAGATACTTCAAGTAAACAAGTTGAACTGTTGTAGGAATGCGTGAATCCCCGGCCAGCATGGTAAACATCAGTGTTATGCGTTGAAACCTACGCGTTTTTATACCAGGGAATCCCCTAATATATTATCGCTCTGGTTAGGTGCAGTGCATTTGAGCAGGACGGCATTATGTCTCAAATTCTAGTGCTAGACTTATGATATAATTATCATGGCAATTGTTTACATGCGGCGACATTTGAATTTAAGCATGTATAGTGTTAACAGGACGTTTTTATTTTTTTTACATTTGAAGTCCGTTAAATAAAGGTCTGTTATATCGAGGTTTTACTGTAATTATTATTTCTAAAAAGTTCAAGTGTGCTCGTATGTACACCGCTTATCAACCATATAAATCCACTTTTGTCTTAACCACTGTTGATAGCATATAATATTCGTCAATTTCTTCGCGTAAACATCAGACCATAACGAGGGTATGAAGCGCCCGTGGCAAGTATCTAACTTGAACCCCGTGGCAAGATACCGAAAATTACTCCATAATACTGCAATGTCAATAAACGTGTTAATGCATACAGTGTAGAATGGTCAAGTAAAATAAAAACCGTGTGCAACTCTTGAGCGGGTCGGTATTCTGCGTTTTGCGTTCCAAGCCAAAATGCGCCCGTGGCGGGCGCCTGCTTTGCCACGCTCTTGTTAGGGCCTTGTTACGGTTTTCGACCTCATACGGACGTATTCAGTTATAATTTTATTATTTATTTTGTCATCATCTGTTGAACAATTGATGTGATGACTCTCTTTTTTGTAATCTATGAAATCACTCAAATATTGTATTATTTTATAGAAATACATGTGATCCTAAGCGTATATGTGATATTTGAGAATATATAGACGTGTAGGGGTAACTTTACAGAACGATCAGTTTGTTTCAGTCCATTTCGAGCCCTGCATTTTGAAATACTTTTAATACGATAATAGCTATTACAGATACGCGCGCACGATTGCTGTTTTAAGGCGCAAATTTGCAAATATTTGAATATAATTATCATCAATGGCAAACGGTCATGACTAATGAATTTGCACTATGACGATCGTTGATTTCCATTAATCAAATTGTATTGTTTCAATATTGATTTAGTTTATAATTGGAAATAGAACCATTACAAACAGTGCGATGGAAGTCCGCACGAGGACGGCAGACTTGTGTCGATTCCGCTGATTACATTCAAATCGGATCTCCGGTGAGATAAGTGAATTTTGTTCGTCTGATTTTTCCCGATGGATTTGGGTCGAATTATTAAATTTTACCCTCGCAGTACAATATCAACGATGTATGCATCCGATGAATCATTTCACATTCCCATCTCGGTAAATAATTGCTTTGGCCATGGTCCTCGATGGATAATCCGAGAATGATCAAATCATTCTATATAGGTCGGAATCATCACTTAAAATAACTTAACAATCAAGCCAATTGTCGTCTGAAAATCGTATTTCACCCGGCTATTTTTAAATGGAATCTCACTTTTTAGTATCAATTTATTGATGACATCCTCTGGACTCATACCATATCTGAATATATGAAATAGCGAACGGTTCTAGACTATCATCGGGGTGTTATATTCAACGATTGTCTAATTTTTTCAAGAAAATCAAGCGAACGACTTGTGTAACGTTCAGATAATAATTCCGACGAATACAGATATATATTTTGAAAATGAAAGTTATCCGTCATCAAAGCATCTGGATTTTTTAATCTTGTAATTGAAGATATGTGTGTTTAGGTGATGAGCTTGGGAATTTGAAATTGGTTATGTATTGTGATAGTTGTGTGGGTTATTTTACAGAATTTGAGAATGATGATATTAAACAGATGCTGCGTGCTCAAAGCACTGCCAAATGGCTACAGGTGCTCGGATTTAGGTTATTAAACCGTTCAACTCATGATCGAAGGATTGACTTTTGCAGGGTGACTATTTTTAGAAGAGATTACCTGTGCTTCGTCAAAAGAGTTTAAAATACATATTTTCAGACGTGCACAATTCAATATATCAAAACTATATATTGTATAAAAAGATTCCAGATTTTTGTCCCAGATCCTATTTTTATTTGCAACGTAATAACTATTAAATACATTTTTATTTTTTTTACAGATTTTCATTGGAAAAACGTTTACATCTCAGCTCATTCCATTGGTAAAACCATCGGAAAAGTGGCGTGCTGAAAAAATCAGCGAAGGCGCTAAAAGGCATATGTTCTACGTGCGATAAATTCTACAACAAATCGCAGCTATGGTTGGACATGTGAATGGTGAGTAAAAAAAGCAACAATTGATTGAATCAACTTTATACTACGTACGTTTTATACGTGAATTATTCATCGCCTATAAAGATCAAAAGTTCGTGTATAAATTTGTAATCATTACTTAATATGCTCGGTAATGTTTATTCATACCGCATTAATAAAATACAATTGAATCCCGTAGACGCTCGATTATGTCCTTTATTAATTTTGTTATTGTTTTAACATTGAGATTCGCACAGTATTCTATAAACGTTAGTCAGCAGTTTTTGACGGATTGTCGTCGGCGTCTCAATTTCGTATATAAAAATTCCAGTATAAGATTTGATCGGAAGATGCTTATAAATGTTTACAAAATGATTTTTCCCCCCCCCCCCCCGACATAAATGTTTATAATATCTGACTTACTTCCATCTATGCGCTTGAATGAGGTCAATCTTTTTCGAGTCACTGTCAATCAAGCAATATATTTTCTTGCTCTAAACTGGAGATATCGAGTTTCTCTGTGCGTTTACTGAATTAGACTGTACTGTCTCTCCTCAAGTCCGTCTGCTTGTTCTTACTCTTGTTCTGTCTCTAAAGCTTTATATTATTATTATATATTATTGAGTTAAATAGATAAATAAAATATTAATCCACCCTATTCTTTAATTACTAATTAGTATATGTGACATCATGTGGTCACCGATGGTCGAACCCGCAATGATGCAGCATATGCATCACCGGCCACGAAAGTGTTAATATTGATATCTTTTAAATAATGCTAACAATGTTTTAAATCTATCTAATATTTCATTTCAGGCTATGAAGGCTACAACTCAACTCCATCGTCTCCGACTAAGTACACCATAAATAGAACGGAGCGCGAAGATACCAGCGGAAGATGGATCGTATCGAGGCTTTGTATATTTTTGACCGCCGTTTTAATTTTACTATCTTTGATCACCGTATTCCTCTGTACGTATTATTTACACCCAAGAAAATGCAATCTGGCGCATTCGGCATTACCAAACAGCGGAAATGCAAAATATCAGACTGACATACCGATCACTTTCTTACCGCCCAACTTTGATCTCTCAAACGATCAATTCAACATCAATATAGTGACGGATGACGACTTTTTCACCACAACAGAAAGTATGTTCATCTCGACGGAATTGTATATGGAAAAAAATATCAATCAAAATAGACTACCGAGAAGCTTGGTTCCCATAATTTACAGGTAATTATTTCGGCACATATTTGATGAAAGTGCATAAAAGTGAATAAAATCATTTGTATTTCAGTAAATATTCAATTTTGCAGCGTGTTCAAGCTGAATATTTTATTAAAACTGCTATAATTTTTATTCTGCGATTTGTATGTAATTTATAAAACTGCATTGTTGGTAAATATGATGCGCTATTATTGCAACGCGTCGATTAAAATTGATTTCAACGAGTGTGCGCCTATTCGTATTGATGCATTGAAATGAATATACGTATTATTGTTTATATATGATAAATATTGTAATATTTTGATTAAACGGCCATTCTTTAGCAAAAAATGCATCATTATAAATTGAATTTTAGATTGAAAATCATACCAGTGTTTGAGGATATCGATATGTTAACGTACGGAGACATTAATATCACGCTGAAATGCCTCGATGTAACAAATCAGATTATAATGAATGCGAAAAATCTCGACATAGACCCAAAAGGCTTACAATTATTCCATGGCGATTCGTTATCTAGGCTAGATATTATACAAAGCTTGGAGGTGGATACAAATAATGAACAGATCGTTATAAATTTGAATAGCGTTTTAAAATTGAACGAGATGTACATCATAAACATCAAATATACCGGCCAAATCCGAAATATTCCAAACGGCTTATACCGAAGCTACTTCATAGATTCAGAATCGAGCAGCAAACGGTAAGAAGCGTCGATCTAATTCTAATTCACGTTGATTATTAAATATGTTAATCGTACGTTTAATTATTTAGATGGATGATCAACACTCTTTTTTCACCGGCGTACGCACGCTACGTATATCCATCCTTCGACGAACCATCGTTCAAAGCTAAATTCATATTCAGCATCGGCAGATCCGCTGACATGATGACACTGTCGAATATGAAGATTTTTAGTTCTGAGCCTATGTGAGAATAAATTCTTCATCAATACCAATACAATTAATCCCTTAATCAATATTTTAAATATTTATTTTTTTTATAGACACAACCTGGACGGCTGGATATGGGATCATTATTACGAGACGCCTGTAATGTCGACATATTTGACAGCATTTTTAGTTTCACCGACGACGATGTTGATGCGAAATAAAGCAGAAAATGTGTCAAATCCGGAAATAAGCTTGTGGGCACGCCCCGACGGTGCCTATCAAACCGAAATTGCATTAAGCCTATCGGAAAATATATTGACATTCTTTGAGAAATATTTTGATACCAAATTTCCGCTGTCTAAAATAGATATAGTAGGCGTACCGGCTCATGATTATAATGCTATGGAAAATTGGGGGCTAATTATTTTTAGGTATATATATTTTGAATGCTATTATATTTATCATCATAATGCAGCCGTATCATACATCTCTATCATACATTCACCTCCTCATACGCTCGATATTGAAGGTAGCATTACCATTGAGTTTCATTTCGAATGCTCACCAAGCCGATATCCTGAATGAACGCTTTCGCGACCGTCTCGATATGGAGACAGTGAAAACTGGACTCTAGACGAACTTTTTGATTTTACGGGAAAGGGCTTTCTGGAGTGCAGAGTCCAGTCCCTCCTTACTTGAACATTCTACTTTACACGAATCAACTGATTGACTCTGTCCGTTATTATTATAATTACTAAGTTGTCTAATCTCTCTTTTCTTCGTTATTGCTTAAATATTGGGTTGACACAGCCAGCATAAGCCCGCAATAAAATAAAGACAACAATATTTTCGATCGATTGTAAAATTAAAACAACCCATCCGATCAGTCTTCTTCGGACAACTTCGTTTTGTAATGAGTGTTCTGTAAAAATGTTCAGATATGGCGTTCGATCGCGAGGTGCTCATTCGTCATGTCAGCGGTCCGAAAAGCGGACCAGTTGGACACATAGACCCTGTGGCCTCTCTAGGCATTTTTCATGATCTGTATGATCACGGAAGCTCCTTCAGATGCTATCTTACATAGGTGACTCACATCAAATGCGATCGTGAACGAATATAGACTTCTCCCCACCCATAAAAACTACATATTTATCTATCTTAGCTATTTTTTTAATTTTGTTTGTGGATTTTCTTCTTCATTTCTGGAGTCGTTAACTTATTTGGTCAATCATTTTGCGCTGCTCATTTTGGTAGCTTGAATGGCCTCGTTTAAACTCTGCCGCCAAACATCTTACTATTGGGTCGCGTACTTTTATAACTATCTTTGTATATTATTTTAAAATATATATTATAATGGGGAAGGGTGCAATTAAGATACTTGCCACGGGCGCTTCATATCCTCGTTATGACCTAATGTTTACGCGAAGAAATTGACAAATATTGTATGCTATCAACAAAGTAGGATAAATACCCATTGATTATATTATATTTATAATATGTTTTATAATAATAATCAACAGAGAAGGAGCGCTGTTGGTCGATCAAGGAAACAGCATCAGAATTCAACAATCGTTGGCGCTTATGATAGCGCACGAATTTGCTCACCAGTGGTTCGGAAATATAGTAACACCTTTGTGGTGGGACGATCTTTGGTTGAAAGAAGGTTTTTCTGCTTATTTTCAATGTCTCGCCGTCGATCAAGTGAGTTGCAATATTTTCATATTTCACGTTAAATAGGACATTTTACATGGAAGTGTTTATCTTTTATTTTAGATCAAGCCGAAATGGAACGTCTTTGATATCTTTGTTTTAAACGAAATGGATTCGGCATTCCAAAAAGATTCTTTGCTATCATCTCCGCCAGTCTCAAGAATAGTGAACAAGCCCAATAAAGAAATGTTTGATGTTATTTCATACCACAAAGGTAAAATTAACTTCATATCGAATTCATCGTCTAGATCCGTGCTCGTTGATGATTGATGACTGTTATCGTTAGAATTTTATTTGTATTTTTACTCGTCAGGCACGAGACAATAGATGTTCAGCTGTCAAGCCAACGATTGACTGCCGGAAGATTTTATACTTAATAATTAATACTCTGACTATGTAATAATTTTTTTGACGATTCAGTCAGTCAAAATTCAGAGCTGGCAGCATAAATTGAGGGTCATCTAATACACGTGAATCATTTGATTAATTGTGTTCTGGCATGTTTCAGGACTATCATTATGACAGTCTGGCAACTGAGTTCCGTTGGGTTTGGGGAACCCAACAGCACTCAGTCGCCAGACTGTCATAATGATAGTCTAGAAACACGCCGGAACACAACTGTTAAATTATCCATATATGTTAGATGACCCTCAATATATGTAAATGTCTGCTGAGCTATTTTTAAAAATGATTTGGCCTTTGCCAAGAAAAGTTCACAAAACTCCGGCATCAGTTAAGTAAATTTCTTATAAATTTGCAATGATATTAATTTCAGGCTCGGCTATAATTCGTATGATGGCCAATTTTGTTGGTTCTGCACCGTTAAAACTGGGATTGAAAACATACCTAAATAAGTACGCGTATGCAAACGCCGATCAAAATGATCTATGGGAGTGTTTATCAAAAGAAGGTTTTCGTTTCAATAAAGATCAAACCACTAATTTGAGCATAATAATGAACAGTTGGATATCGCAACCGGGATATCCAGTTATCAACGTATATCGTAACTATGAGCACGGCACTGCTGACATTGTCCAGGTTTGATAATTTCTCGGCGTAATAATTGAAATTCAATTGGATATGTTCATATTAAATTTGCTCTTTTTTAATAGAAACGCTTCGTTCTGAACGGAGACAAGAATAATAACACTCAACTGTGGTGGGTTCCCATATCTTACACAACGCAAGATGAGAAAATATTCAACGACACATCGCCCAAGATTTGGTTGCCCGAAGAAAAACAAGGATATTTAACAAATTTACCTTCAAAAAATAAATGGATTTTATTGAATTTGAAAAGCACCGGTAAGTACATATAATCCTCCATGAAAATATTTTCAATCTTCGACAATGTTATTATGTTAATTGTTGTTTTTACAGGGTTCTATCGCGTTAACTATGATAAAGAAAATTGGATCATGTTAATAAACGACTTTGCAAGTCTTTCAGCAATTGCCAAAGCTCAAGTAATAAGTGATGCCCTGAATTTGGCACGTGGCGGCGAATTAGATGTAAGTTTATCAATGGAATAATCTATGAAAGTAATTATTCAACGTAAAGATAACATATATTTTTTTTCTTTTGCATTCAGTACGACATAGCTCTATCTTTGGCTAATCAACTCAATCATGAAGTCGGTTTTCTTCCATGGCACGCTGCAATACATTCATTCCTTTACATAAGAAACTCGTTGATAAAAATGCCAGCATATGGTTTCTTTCAGGTAACATAATTATGCAATATTAGATTGTCCCGTTAGGTTTGCAGGTCCTACAGGTCCTGAAGTGGAACCTCTGACACAACATAGCAGAATTTCCCGATCGGCCTCCATGCCTGGACATGACCGTAGAACGTGATCCGCTGTCATGTCCGTATATGCGCAAGAACACTCCGAGAAACTGCCTATACCAAACCGAAAGAGAGATGCCTTGAATCGCTCGTATTCCGTGAGGAATTGGGAATTCCAATAACATGTAACCACCCAGAGAATTCTCCAGTGAAACTCCAAATGGATAATCTATCATGAAGTCCTTCCATATGATCAAACCATAACTTTGACGGCGTTGAATACGATGAGCCAAGTGTAGTGAATCGTTCCCAAATTCTTTAGCAACATGATAATACGCGACCTTATAAATCAAAGATGAACAAAAACAAATTAAAGAAATTTGATTAGCAAACGATTCCGCATCCACCTTATTTTGCTGTCCTTGCACTTTCCGATATTTCTAACGGGACAATCTATTATATCAAATACTCTCCGTCCTTATAACTGTGTATGCATGATAAAATGTTTATGTTTTTAGCAATACATCAATACGATGTTAGGAAAAGCGTATGCATCGATTCTGATTGAAGATACTATACCTTGGATAGTCAGCAGTGATCCGATGCAACAATTGCACGCTGAAAACATAATAGGAATGGCTTGTCTTTTCGGACATAGGCATTGTATTACAAACGCACAACGACTCTTCTTCTATTGGCAAAAGGCACCCGACGATGGAAACATGTAAGAATGATTAACGCTCGGATTAATTTCCAATTTATCACATTGTTTTTTATCGTGTCATATTTATAATTGATTTGGAATGTTCTGTTTTAGAATCCCAGAGGCAATTCGTCCGATTATTTATTGTACAAGTGTTAGAGAAGGCGGTAAAGAAGAATGGGAGTTTGCCTTCTTTAAATTCCGACAAGCTGCGATTAAAGGCGCTCGATTTGGTCCCGAACAAGCTAGTCTAATTATGGCAATGGGTTGTACTTCAGAACAATGGCTTTTGACTAAGTATGCAAAATTTATTACAATTTTAACTAATTAAAAAATATATAAGGAGTTTAAATAGTTCAAAAAATACATGCAATTAATAAAATAATGTATGAATATCAAATTTTATCAATATTAAAATTAACTTTATGATTCTCCAAAGATCGTTGAGTCTCATAAATCAACCAGATTCGGGATTGACCAAAGAAGAAGGCATTCAGTTATTCAAATCAGTCGCTGCAAATAGCTTGGGACATGGAATTGCCGTTAGCTTTGTTCGCTCGCAATGGAAAGAATTGATCAAATAGTAAGTCAAAATATTTAAACGCGCACGTAAACTTTTTCGGTTAGAACAAAAATAACATTTTCTTTTATCTTTCAGTTATAATACTCCATCCGTCATATATGAAATGATCAACAATATTGTGAATTACATGAATACGCCGTATGATCTTAACGAGGTATGAAAAAGATGAAATATCATTTCATGTTACTTGGTTTATTATATAAATTGTCGTTTTCGCTCTTATAAAAAGGGTATATTTTAGACTGCTTGTATTCTAAATAGCCTCTAGACCAATAGGGCGACTATTTTATTATATATCACACAAACACAGCTTCGTCTTTTAGCCAACAATCTCCATTTAAAATCAACTTTCCAATTAATCAAGTCTATTTTTCTCTTGGGAGGGGAAAATCTTCGCGTGGGATTCCTATTCATTAAAACCCCCACCCTTTTTTCTCCACCGACCCCCTAGAAATCTGCTTTCGCATTGCTTCAAGGGGGTGGGTTTGTTTTTCTATGAACCGGTGTTCACTTTTCTAGTTCTTTCTGTTTTCTTTCTTTCGCATGACCTCATTAGCGAGCACTAATATTCGGTTCTTGAAGTAGTCGCTCATTAATCGAAGGATACATCTTGGAAGGTTTCTTTCTTCAGTGGCTTTAAGTATTTTGGTCCATCAGGTGGTGTTGAAAGCATTAAGGTGACAAAGACTGTCTTTTTGTTTCGCTTCTTTGCACTGCTTCGCTTCACTGATCCATTCCATGTGCTTTTGATAAATTCTACGATGGACTGAATTGCATCTATGGTCGATCTACCCGTTCTGAATCTGGTCTAACCCTTCTGAGAAGTCCCCAGAGATCAGAATTTACTTCTTCGCAAAGTTATGCCCAGCACCGTTGTTCGTTGTCTTATATGTTTATGTATTTAAAACCACTTAAACAGAGTGAAATCGGCACAGTTACGTTCACAAGAAATGCATTATTAATGCAGTGTGGAGTGCATTTACTTAATGGATCCACGCTGAGTACTGTTTACTGCCATCTAATCTCACTAGAATTTAAATGGATGACCTCCTGCCCCTCTCACTATTTTCATCTTACTGTTGTTGTAAAAATAATGAAAGAGAGGAACCAGAAACGCATTGACTGTGTATTCGACATGTAGTGTGAATGATTCTACATTTATTTTATCGTGTGGGTATGATTTTACTCTGCGGGGCTTGCTACGCCAAGTCTCGGATCGATCCAATGTTTGGCGTAGTAAACATTGAGGGGGGCGCTATGCGCCGAAACTATCACAAAAAGCTGAAAAAGCGCTGAAGGCACCGGGACGAATCACCAGATCTCTGTCGTAGAAGCGCCTCTCTCTCGACCCCCATGCCTTCACATGTCCATCATCATCATGGTCCTCAGATCCAATGGTAGCACCCCAGCCAGCAGCGGCAGGTTGGCCGTTGCCACCGTTCTGTAAGCTCTCGTCATCTGTAGGAGAGGTGGTCGCTGTGCCGAATTCAAACTTCCCATGATGGTCTTCGTTCGGCCTGCTTGACGCAGGCGGATCGCCCAGGCTCCGGCTCCATATGTTATGATACTGGTGAAGATAGCCTCGTAATGCATATATCGCGACCACTGAGTCCCCAACTCTTTCCACCCAGTCGTACCATTTTTGCAAATGCCTTGCTTGCCTTTCTTGCAGCGATCTCTATGCCTCGTCTCTTTACAATCTCTGACTGACTTGGCGGAGACCGTCATGATGATGTCGTCGGTGTACGCGAATAGTTCTCATCCCTCCGGCAGTCGGATCGCGAAGACGTCGTTCTGGGGGCATCCCTTTGTTAAACCTCTTCTGATCAACTTTCCCCCTGCTTGCGCGACTATCTGCCTGTCCGAGAGGTAGCTCTTGATGAGGCCGATGATGTTTGGTTGTACTCCTCTCATATACAGTTTTTTGATGATCATCCATGTGTTGTCAAACGCGCCCTGGAAGTCCAGGAAGATGGTGTATATGTATCTGCTCTTGCTTTGGATCGGAGGATCGGTAGTAGAACTATAATGCAGTAAGACTTAGGATCGCACAGTGGCTTATTGGACTTTGCCTTCGAAAACTGTTTTTCATGGCGTATATATGTTTTTATAAATGTGATCGCCGGCCATGCCTCCTGTAGATTCGAACCCAAGATGAGTGAATTACTAGTCCAACCGCTTAACAATGGGACTGCCTACAGATTAAGTTAGTTTATTATCAAATAAATGTTCATTTTCAAATTTTAATATAACATTTTTTATTTCAGCTGAAACTATTAGTTGCCGATATAATGAACTACACAAATGAAGACAGTTCAACCTTAAATCAAGCTATCGAAACAGTGGAAAACAACGTATACTGGATGGAGAACAGCTATTTGATAGTCGACGACTATTTAAGGCTGATTCTATCATCTTTCGAATAAAAAAATGACAAGTAGACGCAAAATATAATATAAATTATGACATTTCTGATAATGAAGATAACATGTATGATTGATGTCAATTATTTAAGGGTATGCAAAAATTTAACCACTTAGTCGTAAAGATGTGAAATATGCCCAAGTTATATTTTTAAATTCTCAATTGAAATTTTTGAATCTGAAAATTACTTTCTAGTCTTAATCATATAGATTACTGATTCTAATCAAAGGTTTATGTCTTTAACAAAACTAAATCACAATATGTGTGAAATGAAGAAAAACGCTTGTTAGTTGTTAATGTAACATTTATTTATTCCTATGAATCAACTCTTCAGATAAAAATAGGTATCCAAATATAGCTTATAACCTCGTTATATATTCCTTGATTTTAATAAAATTCACGACATTGTCGTGAATATAATGGCATATGATATGGAATATATTATATATTAATATTTAATTTATAAGTCGGAATAATTTATTTTTCCTGTCTAGATTATGAAATTCCCCATGTTTATGGTTAATATATTTTATTTTGCACATTGGTGTTTAAAGCTACGTTAGAAATGATATCAGTAATTAATTACATAGTCATTTATAAGAATTTAAATTTTCTCAAACGTGCCATTTTAATCAATTTTAACAGAGAGTATTAACATATATAATGTTTATATAAATATATGTATTAGTGTAGATGGCCACGTTTACGTGTATTTAATCATCTCGATGATTAAATACATAATTATTTGCTTGATCGTCGTACTATTGATTTGCTTACTATTTAATTTAAGAAAAAAATACGCGTTTAAGTGAAGGTGGAAAGGGCAAAAGGGGCTGTGATTTTGTGTATGATTTCATCAAATCATTGATTGGCGACTATTGAAATTAACCTTATGTTTTTGTGATAAAATAAATGCCAATATATCCGAACAAGAAAGACATGAATACAAGATTCAAAATCTGCTCATGCGGGGGCTGAACGTATGAGTAGATTTTAGAAATCGCAAACAACGCCGGGACGTTCGACGAGTAAGAATTTAAAATTTCGTTACATATCTTACATAACACACTTTCAAGACGAGGGGATTATATTTAAACATATCAATATTTATGTATGACATACGTACACAATACAAATATAGACGGCGTCATTCGCAGAATACGCCTATTTTTTAATATTTAAATACGACAATGCCGCGGCTAAATGAACGGCAATTATATCGGAAATATTTTAATACGCTTATAACAGCGATACATTGTAAATACATTTGCAATGATCACCATTTGACGGAGAACCGGCGGCATAAATTGAAGATCGTCTAACGCGTGCGAATCGTTTAACAGTTGCGTTCTGGCGTGTTTCCGGATCATCGTTATGACAGTCTGGCGGTCTAAATCCAACGGCAAACGATCTGCATACATTAGGCGACACTCAATTTATGCTGCCGGCGTTCGGTTCGGTTACATGATCTAATTGTATAATCTTCTGTGATCTCGATAACTATCTACTATTGCATGAACTCGTATTTAATTATTGGCAAAGTATTTATTGATTCCAGAGTTCTTTGATTATAGCATATTTATTTTTGTCTCAGATAAACGACTAATCGTAAGACGAAACATATTTAAAATATGGCGTATTTGACTCATAACCGAGTACTGTATGCACTATAACGTAATTAAGAAATATCAGAACAAAAATAGTCTGATAAAAATATTATTTTTAAGATGCTTTTGGAGCTTATTGTAATTTCGCAATGGCGGTTTGAGTTTCATTATAATAGGCGGTTTTGTTAAACGCGTTTTATCATGTGCTTCTTTGTGAATAAATATATGTATCTTAGATCGTAGGAAGTTTAAATTTAAAATTGCATTAGGTATAACGTTATATTACATTTCTTAATTCCTCCAATAATTCATATGGAAATTAATTTTAATCCATACAATTGTTATACATATTAATTATTCCGGGAACGGAATCGGCAACTGAACGTTGCCGTTTTAAATAACTTTATTGCATTTATAATATGATGCGTATGATACAATTTCAATTCGTCAATGTTGCTTCAATATATTTAAGGATAAGTCTTGAAAGAATGTAACTGGTTCCTAAGAAGTGATTATCATTAGATGATTGAATGAAAAGATGTTTTTATTTATAACAATACTATAAATGTCTAAAAATATATGAGTATTAACATATTATCTTAGAAAGTATTAAAGAAAAATAAAAATATGTATGTATTTAATTTGTGCCATCCATAAGCTATTATTGTATAACATCTTATTTTAGTTTTCAGAGACCTCGGTCTTGATGAAATGCACCATTAGATTATATTTAAATAAGCCGTATAATAAATAGAAAGTGTTTAGTTACTTTTGCCATATTTGGAACTCGGAACTTTTTTTCACGTCGCCGTTATTTAAAACGAATATCCATTTTAAACCGATCTGAAATCAAAAACACGGCATAATAACATTATTATGTAATGTACTTTAGAAATTCAAATACAATAAATTCACTTTATGATTGATTAAAAATTAATAAACCAACATAATGTATTATTTTGTATGTTGTGTATGCACTTGTATTGTGATTAGCATTTATTGATTTATAGGCTTCTAAATACTATTATAAAATATATTTTTTTTTTATTTAATTTTTTTTTTTTTTATAATTTGTACAGGCACATCTAATTGTATCCTTAACTCCTGCATATCCTTCAAATATTATACAAAACTAATTAATATAAAATACTTAGAAATCCAATAGCTGAAGATTTTAAACAAACACCCACTTTTATTTCCTTCACTTTTTCAAATACAGTTTACAATAAATTTTGTTTTTTCTTCTTTGCTCTGTGAACGAACGATGAATGTCTATAAAATTGCAGATCATGTGGATCTATGCTTATTTTTAAAAAATCTGATTGTACTAGTAATTTTGAAATGTAGATTTAAAACATAATTATTTATAAAGCTGCAGTGTATAATTAATATTATTAATCGTATTAAATAGTGGCAAAAAATAAACGCATTTTAAATTTTTGTAACCAAAACGTATCCTTAATATTAGGCTCCGATCCAATTTTATTCCACCCATGTAACAATGAAAGAATAATTTGTTTAAACTATGAGAATATCTTATTAATATTTTTAAGTACAACTATAATATATATTTTAATTCATTTCCACCGGAAATATCCGAGTTATAAGCTGCTGTAAATGGAAGGTCGCCATCAGAGTTTGCTATTGGCGGGAATTGTATAAATCATTCAGCGGCTAATCAGCTATTCCAGCAACATATAGCAACTCTTCGTCTTCTTCATACGCATAATTTCGAGCTTGCATTTCCTCTTGTCGAGCTTTCTCGGTCTAAGCTGCGTCTATTCTGTCGATTGATCCGTTTGCCGTACATAATTAAAGCTCTGAGAACCGACAACTACTTTCAGCTCATTCATAATCATTACAAGTGCTGAATTCCCTTCATTCAAAAAGACCATAAATGCTGCAACCTTGATTATTTTCAGGCCAGAATGTATTTGATTTGGACCCAATTGCCAAACGTCGAGTTGAAACATTCCTTTGCATTCCGCGTATGACCACATAATCGGAATTTTGTTGTACAACATATTCTTGAATAGTTTTACTAATAATTTATAAAATAACTGCACTAATTGGAACTTTTGACGACAAACTTACCCCTCAAAATGAAAAAGAACCTCACTGACACAGTTGAACTTTTTAAGTCTACTCTGTGGAAAGCACAACAACCATTTGCATCAAAAAAATCACAAGGCAAAGCGTCAGATCAGTAATAACAAAGGTTGATACAAAAGAATCGTCTGGTTACGATCTTATTACGGGAAGAATGGTAAAGGAACTTCCTACCGAAGGATTTATGTTCAACGCGGTACTAAAAATGGGCTATTTTCCTCCACAATGGAAAGTGACTAATATTATTCTAATCTCCAAACCCGGCAAGGATATATATGACGTCAAATCATACAGATCATAGACTTCACACATAAGATAAAAGTAAGTTAATTGGTATTAACACAAAAAAGTGTAACCGACTGACTGATCTCCACGTCATGTCCACACGTTTTTTTTCAATATTCTTATGTACACAACGGTCAGAGGTCAAATATTTTAATCAAGAAATTGACAAAAATAATTTGTAATAATTAAATTTCAAAAAGACTTGATTGTAAATTTGCAATAAATTGTTCGCCAGCCAAAACAACGCAGAACACATAGAAATGATCTTATACAAATTTACGCAAGAATGTATCAATATCAGAGATAAATGAATAACAACACTTTGTCGAGCCACGAGATATTACAAAGTTGTAATCGGCCAGCTTTATGATGAGGCGAAAACAAAATTAATACATTAAATTGATAGCGCTGCACGTGTATTCATCGCCTACATAAGAATTAAAAATACGATTGTGCGATTTAAACAATCAGAGTTCTATTTATACGCATTTATTCAACTTCAACGAACAAGGTGCACTTTATTGTGTGCATGCAAAATGTACATTCATAATTTATGCGTCGGCTGTTTCGCTTTGTGTGGCATTGTTGGATTTTATTCGATTGACCCAATTCGATTCTAGACTGACCGCGGCCAATATTTTTTACATTGGTGCTTAAAAAATTTTACTAACAATATTTTATATGTGGATGGCCTTTCTAGCATAGGGTTGTTTTTAACTGGAGTGCGCTTCAACAATAGTACACATGCCAAATAAAACAGCTTTCGATATCCTATTACAGATTTCATTATAGAACTTACCAAGACTTGATCCTGTCATTTATTTTTGATGGATCTATTAAATTCTATAACCTGTAAACTCTAAAAACAAATAAATTAACGTCCTTTATGTTAAAATATCACATTATTATATATTCTATTTTATATTAAGATTTATTTCATTAGGATTTCTACCACGACAATTTCTTATATTAAAACAAAAATATAAATGATCAATAAACGGAAACAATGGATAAATATGGATTATTTTATGCTTTCAAAGTTTTGCCGCCACAAATTATGACATCTATTTAAATAAAAGTCGATAGCGTTTGACAAACTTGTCGCCCTAACCGCATAAAATACGACCATCTACCGAAATATACGACGATTCGCCCTGACGACATGTATTTTTATCATACATAATTATATATTTATTTTTTTGTTGTTATTCATATATAAAATATTTTTAATCAACGCATAAAATTAATGATCGATAATAAAGCGTCGTATTTATTCATATAAAATGATAATGAAATGATTTCAACTTTATAATGAGCTGAAAATATTAAATACTGTTTGCTGATGTAATTGTGCAATTATATAACCGCATTGTTATTAATGTATTTGCATTAATTGTTGGTTTGTTTTATATCGCACCGTTTGCTGATTGCCATTTTTATGCAGTGTTAGATCAACAGAGAATAGAATTGCCAGTATAAAATGTTTCCTTTTGTGCCTGGAGATTTTATATAGCGCAAATAATGCATTAAGAATAGTTTTAAATAATTATGCAACACTATTGATATTACGTATATGCGTTAAAAAAATTAAATAAAATGATAAATCATTGATTTTCCTAAATAAATATATTAGATGAGAATTTAAACCACAATATTAAAAACGCCTTATTTATATATTTTTTTAATACGCATTTATTAATTTAACGTTATTAAAATGCAAATGTTGATAATTTTTTTAAAAAATATGACATGTCTGAGTACGTATTTTTATGCTGGCAACACTGACGAAAAGTTTAGTTAAGTGCTGAGCGCGATTCTGGGTAGGTGCTTTTTATATTTAAATTATAGTATAAATAAGGAACCGGCTTGCACGTCCTATATAAGAGGACTTGCGGATAACATATTCTTCAGTTTTTAGCTGCCATTCTCAATAACAATATCGTGGTAAGTTTAATTCGTGTGTATTTTAATCTTCAGACCTAAATAAATTCAAAACAAATTTCCCATATTTTTTAAATATATATATATATATTTAAATTTATTATTTAAGTTTTACATTTTATAACAAATTGGAAATAATCTGCTTTATATTTGTAGCAAGCGAATTATAATAGCCATAAAGATTTAAATATATTCATAGCGTTTTATAGCAAAATCTTGTGGATATTTAAATTATATCATTCAAGAAAATTTGCATGATTTTTTTTAGGCATGTTTCATAATTAACACGCTGACTAATTGCAAACCTTTTTATAAATGTTATCATCCGGTTTCAGATAGTAATGCACATTTCAACCTTTTTAAAGGTTATCATCAGCCTGTGGTTGATTAATCATGACTCGCACTGTATTATTCCGCTAATAGCACAAAACATTCAACAAAAGTCATTTCATCGCTTATGTGCAATTTAAATTCACGATAAATTGCGTTGAAATCTTTTTTAATATGTCAAATGATTTATTATTGGGATTGCAAACATATGCTTATGTTATTAATGATTGATTATGCAATAATAATCGATGGAAGTGCAATTTTGTTTTTGGAATGCGCAACTTTTATCTCTTACACTGATTGTTGAATCGCCATAAAATGTATATAATTAACACAAAAATCAATTTAATACATACCGTATAAATTATAAAATCTTTTTCAGAAGAAACATTTGTTGTTTAAGTTGCTTGCGTTTGAATAAAATCATGCCCGGAATACTTCTGGATGGATACGAGGAGGTATATTTGAATTGCATTATTAATATAATATTTTAATTTGCCAACTTTCATAATAAGATTATAATACACTCTATAAATCTACATAGAAAATTTTTATACAATAAATCCACGCGTTCTGCGCTATCTCAATATTGCTTATTATATCATGCGGCCCCCCAAATATTTTTAACGCTATATTCAGTTCAATATTATTGCGTTAAAATTATAATACACATTTGTGTTTATTATATTTTTTAGGTACATATATCAATTGTCAATGCAATGTTCTGTTTAAAAAATGCATTTTTATCTTATTATGCAATAATATACAAACACTGAAAATAAGACTGATGAAATTCCGGACGTCCTGGTTAATGATGTGTTTGTAAATTATTATATTAACATACATGTAATGTTACTTCGGGCATATTTTCAAAATAATATTTTAATTTTTTAGTATTTTTGTCTTTTCTTAAATAAATAAAATTCTTTCGGCTTCAAGTTATTTTTTATATTAAACAAATGGACTTATTAGTAATTTTTGATCAAATTTATTAATGTAATTTCTTAGGATTCAAAAGCATGCACGCTTTCACTCTCTCTTCTATCTCTACATCCCGCGGCCCCACTGCAATTCGCCAGACCAATATGCGCCAACATGGTGCATCCGTTAAACGTCTCACAAAACAAATTCCGCCCACAAATAATGCTTGTACTAATTAAAAAACACTTTTGGATACACGCCCAATAACTCACCAAAGTTTCATCGCAATCGGATGAACCGTATAAGAATGTATCCATAGCAACCGCACGACAGCACGCTGACACACATTAATTTGTATATATATATAAATGTTTAATTATGATTATTTTCAATTATCCAGACTACTTTCATCCCCAATTAGTCTGGATAGTCGAGGTTCTACTGTATTCGGATATAACGGATTTTTTTTATAATTTTTCAAAAGCTAAACTACGATAGTATCAGCGTCTATTATGATTTTTTTCAGCTCAACGAGTCGAAGCCGCACCCCAATCTTCGCTTACTTTCCAAACATTCTCAAAATCTAATCGATGTCTATAATATTAAGTTGCCAAAGCGAGCAATGGATGATTTGCATCGTGTACCTGAGCGTAGTCGAGATTCTTTCATAGAGCAATGGGGTAAATTATTAGCAATAATGATACGTATAAACTAACACCTATGCAAATATTCCGAAAACTTAATGATCAAGCGTTGTTATAGTGGGTTATTTCCTAGACTCGCTATAAAAGCTCAGGTCCAAATCAAGATCCTGAAAAATAAATTACTGTATTAATAAATTATAGACTGAGAGCTGGCAGCATAAATTGAGGATCATCTAACGTATGTGGATCTATTTTAAAAAGTTGGAATGAATACCTTATAATAAATAATGTGTTAGGTGTTAAAAATATCATCGATGCTGATAAAGCAAAATTTCAAATATTTTTAAACACCTTGCCAAACTGAATTACATCAGCATTTACTATGGGTGCAGTATATTATCAATTGTGGTGAAATATACATTTAAAAAACTGAACACCATTACACCCACATGATTGTGGTTAGACAAATAATAGTGGAAAATATGACTTCCTATGGTTTGCTGGACAACAGCTACCAACAACCTTGGGTGAAATTGTACTACAGAAATTTTATGGCGTCAAGATATTGCATATTATGATCAATTCCATATATTTAAGTAGCTATCTGCATGTTCTATGTTGCCCAAAAGTATTATCAAAATATCTGTGTCATTATATTCGTTTATAATAAGGTATTTATTCCAAAATTAAAAAAATTCAATGGCACTCAGTCGCCAGACTGTCATAATGATAGTCCAGAATCACGCCAGAACACAAATAATTAAATTATTCGCATATGTTAGATGACCAACAATTTATGCGATAAAAATTAATACTAACCCTATCATTCACTCAAATATCCTAGTTCTACCATATGCGTGGAAGGTGATTCATAGAAGTCGCCTAGATTTGATGATGGATGCGGCATCTTAAGATGACAAATTTTTTGAGACAATGTCTTAAATTTTATTATTTTATTTTTCAGTTACGACTATGTTGGAAGCCCAATATTGCACATACATGTGTAAAGTACTATCAAGATTAGAAGAAAATGATGCTCGTTTATATCTATTATAAATAAATGCAACACGACAATGTAAAATTTATTCTTCTATTAATTAATAATGATTTAAGCTGCATATTTTTTTATTTGCTCATTTATATCCGTTAGATAAATTTACACTATTTATATAGAATCGTCAAGCGAGGCGGCGTGCTCATTTTGTAGTATTTTTCAAAATATATGTTTGGTTTTTTACTCGGGTAAATAAGATATAATAACAACGACTTCTCCGCTATCGCCATATTTTATCTGAGTAAAACGCGTTGTAAAATAAGATTAATCAAAGTTGTTTATGTTGGCGTTTATTCGCAAATGATGCTGTTTTACCTACTGCAGCTCTTCGGATTTTATAAATGCTCCGCAACGCTGATAACATGACTGTGCATATTTATTCATGTACTTTTTTACTTGGAAATTCACAACGCGCTGGAGGTTTGTACACATCAGGAGAAGCGAAAATTAATCCAAATTTTATTTTCACTGATGAAAAAATTGGGTGTGTGAATAAGTTATTAATCATACATAGTCGCATGATGAACCTTAATGGTAAAGCTCCTATCAACCTCCAATATTGACATTCTCCAATGCTTTCGGATCAAAGTGCCGTGTGCAATAACCGACGCTCCACGGTTTGTGAAAAGCAACACCGTATATAAAGAATTAAACATCACCACGGTGAAATAAAAGATTTAAAACTACAAATGGGAACGAGTAGTGATGAATTACAGACTACAAAACATATATTGGTCGGGATACAGGATGTCCTGGGAGAATCACCTGAGGTTAACATAAATGATATTGAGATTACCTCTCCGACTTTGAGTGAGTTTGAGACCTGCTTACGGTGTCTTCAGGGAGGGAAGGCTGCCCCATCCATAAGAAAAGGAACGTGCTGCTGTGCTCCAACTACAGGGGCATATCCCTTCTAAATATAGCATATAAATTATGTACAAGAACTCTCATCGGACGGCTTTCTTCCATCGTGGAGGAACTTCTCGGAGAATACCAGTGTGGTTTCAGACCCGTCTATGGACCGATTATTTGCAGTCAAAATGTTTTCATAAAAAATGTGGGAATACGGTGTCGATCTCCACCGCATATTCGTAGACTTTTGCAAGGCATACGACAGCATCAATCGGGAAAAACTTTGGAGGATCATGTTGGAGATGGAAATTCCGGGTAAGCTGCGTTGTACGTTCCAACGACCCCCTATCGAGTTGACGACGGGAGTTAGACAGGGGGACGCCCTCTTCCCGATTCTCTTTAATATTGCGTTGGAAGCAATTTTGACGGAGGCTAACAGATCGGGATACACATTCATGGAACGAGGATATAATGTATCTTGCCTTTGCTGACGACATTGACGTCGTGACGAAATCAAGGTTGGAAGCTTTGGCGGCACTTACGTATATCGATGAGGCTGCTGCTACTTTCGGTATATCAATCAATTATGAATTAAATTAATGACGGTTTCGAGAGTGAATATTGGAGGATGTTCCTCCGTGAGTGTCAATAACAATGTAATTGAAAGGTTTCAGGATTTTAAATATCTATCATCAAAATATATAAAACATTGATTATGCCGGTAGTGGTTTACGGGGGTGAAACATGGACCATGACCGCTCTGCATCCGAGGATGGCAAAGCATCAATTGGAAGACACAAGTGTGGCAAACGAGAGAAGAGTCGCCGTGGCTGTTTCTGAACAATGATAGACTGTGTTTTTGTACAATATAACAAATATAAATTATATTCCTAATCTGACGTAGACTAATTGAGAAATAATTATAAACATATATTCAATATTAAATGAAAACATACCTCATTATTTTCTAGAAGCTCATTCATTTGTGTAATAAGGAACATTCCTGCAACAAGTTGTTTTGCCAAATATCTTGTGTCTACGATTTTAACAACGTCTAGTTTTATGTATGTAATTTTAGTGCCATATGACAATTCCTGGTGATGAAAATATAATTTATATTATCATGAAATCTGAATTTTCTCATCTTGTATAAATACAATACGTTGATAAATTAATACTCACATTCATTTAAATACCATATCGAAGAATTTCTTCCCTTATATGAATCTTTTGATGTTAATATACTCCGTGTTGTCCATTTTAATT
Source organism: Stenopsyche tienmushanensis (assembly GCA_008973525.1). NCBI lineage: Eukaryota > Metazoa > Arthropoda > Insecta > Trichoptera > Stenopsychidae > Stenopsyche > Stenopsyche tienmushanensis. Next base: position 279,900 of record WACJ01000285.1, on the reverse strand, counting down.
GACAAGCCGTCCTGCAGCGAGCAAGCTAGAAGATTTGCACAAATAATATCTCAGCAGGAGATAAATTAGATTTAATCTGTTAATGGAAAAAATGAGTTACTCACATTTAAATTGAATACCAACAGCGAAGTGTCGAGTTGCGACTTTCAAGCGTTATACGTTATAAAAACATACATTGGACCAAGTGTCAATTTTATAGACTATAACAATGCACAAAGTCAAATACGGAGATGTGATGATCTGAAAGTGCAAACAATCTCCAATAAAGCAATGGACGAAGGATGCTCACAAGGAACACAGAAGTCGAGGCTCGATTGATCGTGTCGTTTTGAGAACAGGCGTTTGTTTTTATAATTAAGATACTCGTATCATTCTTATCGCTGACCAATTTTGTTATTCCCCTTTGACTGTTCTGGAGTGGCGTCATTAGCCGAGTATCACCACTCTTTGGCAAATTCTACTTCTTCAGAAGTAAACTTGCACAGCAACCCATTCCTTTTATTTTCGCAACACATTAATAGGCAAAAATAATTGAACAACAGCAAGCAGTTGCTATGCATGTTGGATATTAAGAAATTGAACATTCTTGATTGATCAGGACTTAGGAAGCGGGAGTATAGAGGAGTCGCCGGATAGCCTTGACTGCGGGAGGGCGTCCTTCCCGCAGCCAGATTTTTCTCTCGTGTATAATAAAGAGGTTATCAAAGCAGTCATTCTGTTCGACATCCGTCCACCTCATCCCATCCGCCCATCCCAGCCCGCAATAAAATAACAATATTTTTGACCGACTGCAAAATTTAAACAACCTATACGATCAGTCATCTTCAGACAATTTATCTTTGTAATAAGAGTTCGTAATAGTTCTGTAGACATGTTCAGGTATGGCGTCCGATCGCGAAGCGTTCCGAAACGGTCTGAAAAGCGGACCAATTGGACACACAGATCTTGTGGCCACTCCGTTCTCTTTTAGGGCTTTTTCTATGATCATGGAAGCTCTCTCAGAGGCTAACTTACATAGATGGCTCGCGACAAATAAGGTCACGGATGAGTCTAGACTTTCCCCCAATCATAAAAACTGTATATTTATCTATATTATTAATTTATGCCGCTATCTTAGCTAGTTTTTAGTTACAAAATCTATCTAGCTAATTTTAAATTTTGTAATTAAAAGCGTTATTCGAGGGCTGTTTCTTTGTGCTAGGGAAAAATTTAATGTAAATAAAAGAGTGATTCTTTGGTAAAACAATAATATATTCTGTTTCATAGTACAATATTGATATTTACGAAAAATACACAATTAAAAATAATGTTTTTCAATATCCTCAATTATAAATGCATTTTCCCATAAAAAATAATCACTAATTGAATACATTGTGTATTTTTCGTTCAGTCTAATTTTGAATGCACATTCAATAATCGTATTAAATACTAAAGAATGTGTGCAACATGAACCACAATAAAATATTCAATCCAAATAATTTACTCAGTCATCAATTAAAAGCTGATTTTATTAAATTCATGAAATTATCAACAATAAAACATTACTTAAAGAATTAGATAACAAAAAATTATGATGATATACAACAATCGTAATAGTGATTTAGCACGCATGTTAATAGATATCTGTCTGTACTACGGTACAAAATTCTTACAGTGACATTGCGTTTTTAGACGGTATTTTATTTAACGCGAATCTCATTGTTTTCAATCATAATAAATACCTTAAACAAAATTAAGAATAGCTTTATACACCTCGATAATCAGTCATATCGCCACGCACACACACACACACAAATTTCTTCCTAAATAGGTTCTACTTGTTTTAAATTTGACAAATGTAAATTCGTTTTCTAATATGATTAAAAATTCAAAATATACAATCATAGAACATAAGAAAAAAAAAAGGATTACATCAAACAACATACAATTGTATTACGACAAAATTGTTATAAAAAACTTAGCTGCGTCATGCATAAACATTATTTTATAATTGGACACATCATTATTGCATTCATTGCCAACATTATTTTATTGCCAATTTTATTTTACAAAATATATATTTAAGTTTATACAATAATGAGTAACTTACTATCAATACTGAATAAACTTCTAGATCTTTGTACGTTGAATTTAAAAATAGATGTATCTGTACACAATCACAGCTTTGGCTTCCAAACAAAAGAGCCTTTTTGTTACATTATTTAAGATTCGATAACTAGGAACGTTACTCAATAACAAGAATAAACATCATCATAATATAACATTTAGCCGAGAAAATATTCCGTAAATTTGTACATAGTAAAAAGCATAAATATACATATATCCACCGCGGACGAGAGCTCTCTTCGTAGAACCGGGATGTGGTTTTGTGGCAAAATAAACAACTAAAAATCGGGGTAAAAACACGCTTAACAAAAAAAATTTGTATATCTTACACATTCAACTTCTAGATCAGTATTTTGCTTATCGATTTTCTTACGCCGAATACTTTCACATGAATCCATTACTTACATAATATTTTTCTAATGTAAAATAACAATCATTATGCTGGCATCGCTGAGCATTATTCAAATAAAATCATATCGTTCATATAAATCTAGAGATCTTGTCAAAATACAGGATCATTTGGTGGTGCATCATCACTGTTATTGCTATATCTATAAAATAAAAGCAATCTACTTTTAAGATTTGCTAATATCACTTTCATAATTGTAATCATCGATGATATCCATTTCATGGGGGATTTATTTTTCGTGATTCTAGACAATAAGAGAAGACGGCTAATGCTTTCGATTTATCAACGTGACGAAGTGCGAGCATTTGGGGAAGAATTAAATAACGTCTTTGATGATAATATGTTTTACTTGTTGATACATTGTATGCGGGTCCGGTTTGATGGCGCGGGGGTATCACTTCAGGGGGAAACCAGTTTAGATAGTTCGAAAAATATATTTTTATTTTATTTTAAGAATTATTAATAAAACTATTCAAGAATATGTTTTCAAAGTTACATAACAAAATTCCGATTTTATCCGATGTTATGAGTACTATAGTGAACGAAAATCGGTGCTACACGTAGTACGGAGTGGCCGCACTATACCCCTGTATTAAGGGAAGAATACAGGGGTATAGTGCGGCAATACAGGGGTATTTTTAAAAAATATATTATTAATAAAATCAAAATTTTGACCATTACAACTGGGTTTCCCCCCTTAAGCATTAATAGATGTCTCCAGTCAAACCAAGAGGACTGGGAACACAGTCACCGGAAATCGTTGTGAGTTTTGCGTGAACGGATTACAATATCTCGGGCGTGTGTGTGTTAGAATATATTTTCACTAATTTTCTGACCCTCAAAAAGTTAACAGCTATCAATAATAAATAAAAACAATCCAATTATCTGGATCGTATCGATTAAAGATAAGAATGTGAACAGTTTAAGACACTACGAACACATATTTTCTATATTGGAAGCAATATTTTTGTGATTGTATCCTAGTTGAAAAAACATGAAAATGAGCAATTCCTCATAGTTTAAAAAACACTGATCTAGATAATAATTATATTACAAAAAAATGTAATTTAAACAAAACTATGATAAGAAGGCCGCTAGCACAACAAAAAATAGTAAGAGAAATGACTCTTCCATTTTCTTGATGAATTTTATGAATGTGTTTCAAGCTAGAAGTCAATTCATAATTTAACAACATCTGCAAAATTAAAAACGATTATAATTCACAATCAACAGATTAATTCTAATTGCACGAATCCCAAATAAATACTCACAATTAAGGTATAGTCAATTGCTGCGTGTCCTTAATGGTACAAATATTTGTTCTATCTTGATATGAATACTGAATTGTTAAATGTTTATTTTCACCAATGCACACATCATAAAATCCTGGTAGTTGCGACTATAAAATAAAACATAAAATGAATTCAAATCCACGATATCACAATATCAACATTGGTATTGAATATTTTTTCAAATAAACATGCCACACAATTACTGAGTTGGAAAGAAGCCGTTGGTCTAGGACCAGTAGCTTCAATATATAACAAGATCCAGTAATGGTGGCGCTTATAGTCTTATATAGCCTCCTCACTCCGATTTTCCAGACGCAGCAACATAGCCGAGGTCTTCCGACAGGTCTACTGTCATTCGGCCCCGAAATCAGAATGGTTCGAGAGACGGCATCCGTGCCACATGGCCTGCCCACTGGAGACGACGGGTTCTGAAGCTTGTTATTGGACGCCTCGCCAAACATATCTATGACGCATCGCATCGCAGATGATCATGATCCATGTTTCACCGCCGTAAAGCACTACCGGTCTTATTAATGTTTTATAAATTTTAATCTTTATTCTCGCTAATAGTGATTTATTCCACGAATTTCAGGCCACGATAGCATCGATTACTGTGTTAAATCCTGGAGGTGTCTTCATTACTCATTAAATTCTTTTCCGCGAGGATTCAAGGTATTTGAACTCTTTGATACTATCAATATTTTCACCATTAAGCTTTTGAGGAGCATCGACATACATGTATGTCCGAATTCTCATGTCCTAAAAAGAGCACTCTTGCACATTGAAGCTCGGAGACAGACAGAGAAAGAGAGAACTTCGGGAGACTGAGACGGATAGCTTCCTCACATGCATTGCATGATTGTATAGATCGTTAAGCCCAAATTTATCGACTTATAATGATTTTGATTTCAAGTGTGTTATTTGTTTACGCAAAGAAACGACCGAATATTGTGTGTTATCGAGAGTGTTTGTTTATTTAATTGCTTGCCGTTTTTCTCTGCGTGCGTGCGTGTGAATCTTTGTCCAATTATCATTTCTTTCTAAAGGAGGAGCAAATGAATCGATTTTTTGTGCATTGTTTATGTAAAGAAATGACGTGGTCTTGTATTCACTATCAAGTGTTCATTTACAATTGAAGATTGTCTTACGCTGATTAGGAGCTGACAGAAAGTAATCGGCGTAAAGCGATTATGACATCAACGACTTCATCGATTTTAAATTTGCTCGCTCCTCAACAGGTTAATACTCACAGAGGTGTAACCCCCAGCATTCACCCTCGATACCATCATATATTTCATTTTAGCATAGTTAGTTAGGAGTACTATCGGAGATCCTCCGTTTCCCCCTCCACTATTCAGAAAGAGCACTCTTGTACATTGAAGCTTGGAGATAGACAGAGACAGAGAGAACAGAGACCGAATATTGTGTGCTATCAACAATGCTTGTTTTTTTAACTGCTTGCCATTCTTCGCTACATGTTGAACTGAGTCTTTGTCCAATTATCATTTCCTTCTAAAGGAGGAGCAAATTAATCGATTTTTTGTGCATTGTTTATGTATAGAAATGACGTGATCTTGTATACTATCAAATGTTTATTTACAATTGACCCTGCTTCGAATTGAAGATTGTCTTACGCTGATAGGAGTTAACAAAGTAATCGGTGTAAAGCGATTATGACATCAACTACTTCATCGATTTTAAATTTGCTCACTAACGAAAAGGTTAAGACACGCACATCCACGGAACGAAGATATAATGTATCTTGCCTTTGTAGACGACATCGATGTCATGGCGAAATCAAGGTTGGAACTTTTGGCGGCGCTTGCGTATATCGGTGGGCCTGCTGCTACCTTTGGTATGTCAATCATTTATGACAAAACTAAGTTAATGGCCTAAACTAAGATAATACCTCCGTGAGTCCGTCAATAACCAAGAAATCGGAAGGGTCCAGGATTTTAAATATCAAGGATTGCGAGGCATCAATTACTAGCTAATCGTCATAGGGAAAATCATGTGGCACAGATGCCGACACATCCAGTCCCCCAACTTTTCAACTGTCGCAAGACCTCGGCTACGCTAGTCAAGTAAAAAAAGACGGCGCACATCTGGGCCTGGTCAATTGGAGGGAGGAGGCATAGACGATATGGCTGCAAGCGTTGTTGGTGGCCGGGGCTCTACCATACCATTTTTATGATTGTCGTGTAAAAATTACATTTTGTCCCATTAATAGCATCAAAGCCTTGTGATTTAGTATTTGGGTTTGTCCTTCAAATATCTCGAGTTTAAATCTATCGATTATGTTTTTAAAAACGTGTGCTAACCTTGGAAGAAGACTGTAAAACAAGTTTTGAGTTTTTGACCAAGCACTGAATTGGGATCGTTACATCTATCACTTCTAGATTAGTTGTATCCAATTCACCATCTAAGATGTGTTGACTATGACCTAAAACAATCCGAAAATAAAAAAATTAACCACAATACAAAGGATAAAATGACCATTGTTTGGAAATATTTGATTGCTAGAGTCACTGCGCAGCGAATGAAAATAAAATCACAAACAATACAAATTGATGCGCTGAAATATTCAATTATATAAATATGCACAATCGCTCATTTCGCATAAATTATATATCGCAAGGCAAATAAACGAACGCATAAAATAAAATTTATATGATAGCGCTCTTAAAAATGCGTTGCATTTAATAACGAATTTTAAAGAGCAGAACTGTAAAATATTACACATTTACCTTGTGGTAATTTTCCATAAAGTGCTTTAGCTATAACCAGTCCCTGCGATCGATATTCTTCCGTTACGATACGATGATAGATTTCATGCATAAGATCAGTTGCCCATTTGGCTTCTCTTTGCATTTCCAGTATTCTTAAAAACACATTTAATTATTAAAACAAATATACGGCATTATACAAAATACGCTATAAATAATAAATCACCTCGCTCTGTTGTTTTCTCTCCTCTTTTCAATCTCTCGGTTTGATTTTTCTTGATTGATTGGGTCGATTATTAATTTTTTAATTGCTAACCACGAAATGGCCGGTACTATTGTTGCGTAAAACACGGGCGCCATTAAAACATCTTCGCAGAGATGAATAGGAAACACAAATGTTTGAGAACCTCTAGTTAATCTGTAATTTAATCGGGGCAATAAATTAAAATAATTATTCATAATGCATAACCGATGAAATGAAATAAGCATACTTGGCTTTAAATATTACTCCGCTGGGTACACCGACTATAACAGCACCCGACAACGACGAATGTTGAGACAATTTTTTTTCTGCGCCGTATTCAGCAACAGCGCCAAATGTTCCCACTCTGTGTGTGATTTAATTTTTTAATAATTTAAGGCGTTTAAATTTTTATGTAAAATAAGTAAAAAATGATTTTACTTTAATGCAAAACGAAGCTTTAATTCTCCCTCGAGCATTCTTCTCGTATATGAGGCAGATATAAACGAATGCGGTACCCCAAATTGTATAGACATATTGCAAAGATAGTTTTCGGAATCGTGAACTATCGTAGTGGTCATAGATGAAGCCGTTCCGGCTTTGTACGTTAAGTAACCGGCCGAATTACTATTAAACTGATAGGCCATTGCTGCAAAACGTCGATAAAGAAATTTTAAATTTAATATTACAAAATAAAAGATCTAATTTTATATACCGAGAGATGGCAGCATAAATTGAAGGTTATCTAACACGTGGGAATAATTTAGTAATTGTGCTCTGGTGTTTCCGGACTCCCATTATGACAGTCTGGCGACTGAGTGCCGTTGGGTTTGGGAGGCGACAGGGTTGAAATCTATTGAAAATTCAACATAATTAAGTAATACTATACAAGTATTTAATTTTTTTTTTCTATGGATGACCGAAACCGGTGAAGGCCACGATGAGGCTGCTGTGTATGTTGGACGGTCTCGACTGATTCAGACCGGGCCGATCTACGCTTGGTGCGATACAGAATAGTGGAGATAATCCGGAAGGCGTGGAGAGGCTCAGTCAAAAGAAGCAGAGACGTTGTGATGGTCACGTTGGACATCAGGAACACGTTCAACACTGCCAGCTGGAAGTTGATCATTGGAAAAACTTCAGAGTGTCGGAGTACGCTGCCGAGCTCGTCAACGATTACTTCAGAGACTGATGTGTCTATCACAACATGACGAAGAAATTGGAGATGCGTGTTCCGCAAGGATCGGTGTTGGAACGCCCTCTACAACAGCCCGCTGGAGTTGAAAATGCCAGAAGGAGCAAAACTCATTGCCTTTGCGGACGATGTTGCATTGCTGTTGACAGCTCGGCATCCATGGTAAATGGAGGCGACGGGCAAAAAAGCCCTTGCCAGAATCAACGCCTGGCGGCAAAGAAAACGGAGGCAATGATCTGCACCAAAGAAGAAGACCGAGGGTCAAACAGTTTGTTGTCAATGATCACGAGGTTGAATACAGCAAAACGCTGAGATACTTTGGGATTCTCATGGACAACAAGCTGATCTTCAGTAAGCACATTGAAGCAGCTGTGCAGAAGGTAGCCAGCAAGCTCGAACAGCTCATGTCCAACATCAGAGGACCAAAGCTGTGCAGAAGAAGAACCATAAACGAGGTTATACACTCAATCCTTCTATATGGAGCCCCGATATGGCATGAGTCGCTCAGACATGAGAGCTACAGAAAGAAGCTAGCAAAGGTCCAATGGCAGGGAGCGCTCTGAGTCACCACAGCATACAGAACAGTATCTGAAGAAGAGGTGCTCGTGATCGCTGGAATTCCAAGCAAAGAAGAGGGCCTGGACTTTGAAGATCCCAAAAACTACAACAAGCATGACCAGACACTGAAGGAAGCCTGGCAACAGAGATGGGATCAGTCCAGCAAGGGAAGATGGACCCACCGACTTATCCCTGTTGTAAGTTGGCGGAGGGTCCGAAAACATGGAGAAACAGCCTATTGCTTGACCCAGGTGCTAACTGGATATGGATGTTTTGGTGCGTACCTGAAGCAGATTGCAAGAAGCATCCGCGGCGTTCCACCACTGCCAAGCGGATGTCAATGATGCCGAACAAATTATCGATGATTGTGAGGCTTGGATACCCCAGAGAAACACGCTGAAACAAGCACTCGGGGTAGCCGAGTTCAACGCTGAGAACATGGTACACAGCATGATGGTGAGCAAGAAAAACTGAGATCTTTGGCGAGATTTCGTTGAAGAAATCATGAGCGCCAAAGAAGTCAGTGAGAGAGAGATGCAAAGCAGCTCTCCAACATTAGAATAGCGCCAGCTACTTAAGGCCAGACTACCTGCCTTCCTGAAGGCAATGTGATGAACAATACCAGGGGAATAGAGAAAGACAAGGGAGGGGTTTAGTCAGTAAGAATCTGACACTACTCTGGGATCAAACCTGGGGTGTCTTTATGGTAGATACCCGTCCTACAGGAAAAAATAAAAATAGTCTGGCAATCCCCTTTCAAACTTAATGGCATTCAGTCGCCAGACTGTCATAATGATAGTCCAGAAACGCGCCAGAACACAACTATTAAATTATTCACACGTATTAGATGATCTTCAATTTATGCCGCTCGCTCTCAGTCAATTCAGTTTGATCCTTACTCGATGCAAAGCTAGGTCTGATACCGTGCGAAGAAAATTGGAGGACACCTATGCCGGTACAAAATATTTTTCTAGTAAGAGTACGAAATATTTTAAGACTCGTCATAGGCCCATTTCCGATACCAAAGTCCAATTCAGCCCATCCCTTTTCAGATGTCACTCTTCTTGTAGAAACGAGCAGCGATCCTGTGCCTGTTTAAAATGTATCAGAAGCGTGCGTTAACCATTTAATCCATCACAAATAGCAGTTCATTCAAATAAGAAACAAAACATACCCGTTCCATTTTGAGTTGATAAATTACACGAGAGCGTGACCGTGTCGTTCACGGTAATAGGGCTTTCGATCGAATGAGACGTGGTGATTCCGGAAACTTCAATCGAAGGAAATCCATCCATAGCTTCCCTTAATGATTTCGAATAAGTTTGGAAAAAAATTACCATGATTAAATATTTTATTATGCGCACACAGATGATCAAAAGGCAATTTTTGAGCGCCACTATAATATATGCTTAAATTTATGCTCGCTATCATTTGAAAAATATATAACATTTGCAAACACGTAGCACTACGAGCTATGTAAATATTAGAATAACATTTGACACTTACTCTTCGTAATCGTCACCGTACTGATTGAACAAGTCGGTTGCATTTATTGACACCGTAGTTGTTCCTTTAGGATTGGTACTACGCTGTAACCTGCGCTCTTCTCTCTCCCGATTCAACCTGGATTCAAATATAATAAAAGCGCATATTATACACGCACATCAATAGTAATTTCGACACAACGATTTTTTTAATCGAGCTTCTCTTTTTTTAATGTGTTTATTAAACGCGTCAGTCCGAGAGATAGAAAAAGCGAATAAATATTTGAAATTGTAAAATGTATGTCAATATCTTTTGATTTAAAATATCGATTTGAAGTGATATTGAAAGCGAATATAAATTTAAAGAGCTACCGTTCATATTCATCACGAATTTCAAGGGGTGTTTTTGTTCTTTGTACAATCTCCCAACCTTCAGTTTCTAATCCTTGGGTTCCTGAGTGAAAAAAAAAAGAAAATGTTGATTGAAAAGGATGATTCTATCAGTTTATATATTTATTTTATGATATGCATAAATGATGTACATTACAAGCCACTAACATATAAAGTAACACAACTCCATACTTTTCTTCATTAAAGATATTGACAAGGAAGGCTGGTAGTAGTTTATGGATATGAAATGCAGATCATGACTGTTCATAATGCGCAACGGTTTAAAGAGCAATTTTAAGACAAATATTCATACCTAAACGAGACAAAAGAATTGATTTTAAGCTGGAAATTTCAACAAAATGCATGAATCAACGTAAATCATTTTGATAGCAAATCGATTAATAGATATCGACTGATGAAAAAATAAAAGATACAGGATATCTGCGATACAGTGATTGGAGAGAGACGGATCGGGATTTTATAAAAGGAAACAAAATAATGAAGAAATAAAAATTAACATGTGATTAAGTGGCTGAACTTTTAACACATTCCCGTCGGATTATGCATCAGTAGACGCGCATAATCTAATAATATGTACGTCTTTCGCATACCATCAGTAGACGCACATATGCGGAATGCCTTAAGCTAATATACCGAGAGCTGGCAGCATAAATTGAGGATCATCTAACATTTGTGAATAATTTAATAGTTGTGTTCTGGCGTGTTTCTGGACTATCATTATGACAGTCTGGCGATTGAGTGCCGTTGGGTTTGGGAGTGAAGGGGTTTGAAATCTAGTGAAAATTGGGGATAAAGTTGTAAAAACTCGACAAGGAAGCTGACACAAAGATCATTCACTATGTATACCAAAATAGTAGCTGCTCAAATATATGGATTGAAAATGATGTTGGCAATAATATGCGATATATTAACGTCAGGAAATTTCTGTAGTACAATTTTAACCAAGGCTGGTGGTAAATATTGTACAGTAAACCATATGAAGTTATATTTTCCATTATTATTTATCCAAACAAAATCATGTGGATGTAATGGTGTTGGATTTTTTAATGCTAGATTTACCAGACCAGTCATTTTGACTGGTCGTGAAAAATTCCTACTGCATGTAATATTTGTATTCCGAAATGATGTTACGACTTTTATAGCTATAAGTAGAGAAAAAAATTAAAACTATATGCTGTGGTGACTCGACTGGTTTCAACACGGCGAGGGATGAGAGCGGAGCTTTGCCAACCACTCCCAGACTGATTTGAGACCTACTTACGTGGGATCTACCGCGGGCGTGGATGGCGCCCCGGCGGAGGACGTCTTCTACTCGAGAGATTATATGGGCTCGCGATTTCAATATAGCAGAGCGAGGTCATGCCTTTTGAGTGGAGGACTTCAGTAATGTGCCTCATACATAAGAAGGGGAATAGGCTTCTGTACTCCAACTATAAGGGCATATCCCTTTTGAATATCGGTTATAAATTATTTGCAAAAGCTCTGATCGGGCGTGTTACTACATGTTAACCTTTTTGTGAGTACTTACGGAAATATCCGTTTTGACCTTCACTATTCAGAAAGAGCACTCTTGTGCATTGAAGCTTCGAAGCGGACAGAGACAAAGAGAACTTAGCGCAGTTCGGGAGACTGAGACGGATAGTTCCTCGCATGATTGTATAGATCGTTAAGTCCAAATTTATCCACTTAAAATGATTTCGATTTCAAGTGTGTTATTTTTTTACGCAAAGAAACAACCGAATATTGTGTGTTATCGAGAGTGTTTGTTTATTTAACTGCTTGCTGTTCTTCGCTGCGTGTTGAATGAGTCTTTGTCCAATTATCATTTCCTTCTAAAGGAGGAGCACTTGAATCGATTTTTTGTGCATTGTTTATGTAAAGAAATGACGAGTGTTCATGACAAGTGGCTCTGCCTCGAATTAAAGATTGTCTTATGCTGATTAGGAGCTGACAGAAAGTAATCGGTGTAAAGCGATTATGACATCAACGACTTCATCGATTTTAAATTTGCTCACTAACGAAAATGTTAATTGACTTTTGCAAAGGCATACGACAGCATCAACCGGGGAAAGCTTTGGAGGATCATGTGGGAGATGGGAATCCCGAGTAAGCAGGTGAGGCTGTCGAGGATGTGTGTGTCCTGATCTGTTTGTATAGTTCGCTCCAACGGTGCCCTGTCGGAGCCTTTCGAGGTGATGACGGGAGTCAGACGGAGATGCCCTCTCCCCATTACTTTTTAATATTGCATTAGAGACAATTACAAGGGAGGCTGGCAGATTGGGACACGCAGATCCATGGAAGGATAATACAATGCATTTGGCCTTTGCTGACGACATCGACGTCGTAGCTAAATCGAGACCAGAGACTTTGGCGGCGCTTACGTCTATCGACGGAGCTAATATCGGCATAAAAATCAACTATGCTGAAATGAAATATATTATGGTATCGAGGGTGAATGCTGGGGGTTACACCTCTGTGAGTATTAATAGGCAAAGGGCGTACAAATTAAATACTTTGAGGCTTCAATATTTGTGGAACCACAAGTAATGATAGTCCAGAAACACGCCAAAACACAACTATTAAATTATTCACGTATCTTAGATGACTAAGTCGAATGACTTACTAGTTAAAAAGTTAGAGCATTTTTTTGCAAATACACCCTGTGCGAAGCAAAATATAATGCTGTATAAACCGACGGCAATGTGTTAACGTAAACATCTCGAGTTCAAATTTAAAGTTGTGGTCAACGACTACATTTACAAAGCAGTGCTATGAAAGCTGTGTAAATTTGATCAGCAATGATCCCATAGAAGGGACTGCAATGAATCGATTTAAAATCTAAAAAAACAAATGTAACATCATCGTCATATGACGGTCAAAGGTTCATTTTTGTTGAATGGCACTAATACAAACATATTCACACACTGACCTAAAGTATCATATATTGCTCTTTGGTGAGGATCCGATAATACTTCATATGCTTTTTTTGTTTTATTGAAAATATTTTCCGCCGATTTTTTTTGTTCAGGATCGGTATGCTTGTCGGGATGGTACATAAGTGATAAACGCCTGTAGGCATTGTTAATTTCTTCTGTGGTCGCCTGCAATAAAAACGATTATTTGTTACTCGTACATCTAATTCATATAAAGATATAAAGCACTTGATAAAATAATTTGATAAAAGTAAATGATAATCCAATGAAGCTTTACCAAAATAAGTGGTTAGCGTAGTTAGTATAAAGTCAATATTCTAGCATTACCATATTTTTAGATAATTATTGTTATCATCCTAATCTAATTGTAACCACATCCTTATCATTATCCACCCTCGTAAATTAATTACAAATCGAGATAATATCATCGCTGTAATTGTGCATTAAATTGCTCCCTCAAAACAAACTTTTCTATCAAATAAGAGTTTCATATAACATTTTGCACGTTGATTATAAAAGTGATGGACATACAACATGTTAATTATTAATAAATTATATGAGCCTTTTATTGCATTATAAAACGTATAAAGTGTCAAAATGTAAATTTTATTATTATAACATTTGAATCATGAATGAGTCTTACACAATTATTTTAATGCGAAAAATATTTCACGTTATACGATTTTCCGTTCTGTAGCACATGCACAAACGCAAACAATGAAGATAATCATCTATAAATGCAGGCAAGTAAATTAAGAGGGACCAAAAGAATGACTAATTAATTTTGAAATCCGAATTGATAATTTTTACATTTTACATAAGGAATATGGCATCATTAAATTATATATTGCGTTTGAAAATGATGAAGCTTTTGAGTAATCCAAATTTAAAGTTATATTGCATTGAAACAACGTGCATTAATTTATTAAATAAATTATGTAGAACACCGTACTCAAACAGGTTATCAGTGCTATAACATCATTTTGAGGTTATGATTTTTTTGACAGATATTGCATCATAAAACAGTATTTAAACGATCTAACGAGAATAACCGATCCTATAAGATGGGAAAAAACTACACGTTTATCAAGAGAGATTTTAAAAGTTTTAATAGGTCACTATTTTAGTGTGACATTTGTCGAGAAGCAGTGTTTATCATCTTATTGAGAGAAAAAATATGAATACCTCTCTAGAAATGTTAAGAAATGAATAATAGTCTTCTTCGATTAATAAGTTATCGGAATTGATTTCCATGATTGAATTCGAACGATGTAACACTATAGATATATATACATATACAAACAAACTCGACAACCAAACCGAACAAGGCAGCAATGCAACTGACTTGCGCCGCCAAGCAGTGTTGACAGCACAAAAATATCGGCCGTCTCTGCCCTTTTTATAATAAAAATGCTCCACATTTTATAAAACAATTAATACTAATTTGTTATCAGTAAATTTAAAAATTACACGCGCACCTACAGGTAAATTCGCGACAACTTCTACTACATTTTAAATTTACACATTCAACTGACTTTTGGCTAATGTAGAGCCTTAACAACAAAATACATGGCCAGCTTTATTTCGATCAAATTGTTAACAGCGGAATATTTTAGTTTATCAAAATATTTCAATTAAATTTAAGCAAGCTCTTTTTAATAAGATCCATATATTTTCAAATTGTTTGGCAAAAACGATAGGTTTTTTTTTTATATATGTTATAATTTTTGTTATAAATAAGGAATCCAATCCCAGGATCCTGGATAGTTTAAGGTCCTCACGAATGCCGGGATTAATAAACGTAATCCTGAAAAACTCAGGATTGAAATTTTTATCTAACAGAAATCGTACACCTCACCAGCACGACGAAGGCTATTAAATCGAAACATTCATTGATGTAATTGTTGTCATATTGATTGTCACAATGATATTCAACCTTTTTATTGTGACAGAGGATCCTGTTCAATTTTTCTTGTATTATATTTGGATAAGATAAGAAGTGCTGCGAAGGCGATATGTACATTTATCTGGCGCAATAAGCAAGTATTGCCTGCAAACGAAGACGCAGGGGAACCCTTTGCAAGATACCGAAAATGATTCTATAATACTCCTATATCAATTAACGCGTTAATGTATTTAGAGTAGAATGGTAAAGTAAAATAAAAACCACGTGCAACTCTCTCAATCGGGTCGGTATCCAGCGTTTTGCGCCCCAAGCCCAGTTGCGCCCATACAGTACATATATGTTTTTCAAATCGTTATATTTAACCTTTCCCTACCGGTAATGTATTTACTACACCTCGACTCTAATAATGGGAATATCGATATGAAATATAATAGATACGGGGTTCAGAATTTTTGTATTCCTCCGTAATATAATTACGAATTACATCAAAGTATATAGTATACAAGTATTCATCTGCAGTGACGGAAATAAATAATTTGTCGAGAAATCGGGATTTTTCGAGTTTTAATTCGAGTCTCAGCAGAAAGGAATTTTATCAGTTACATTGATGGTGTTATACGAAAATGGGGGTTCACGCGGTCATCAAATCGAACTAGCACTTAAATATCTGATGACGATACCTCCAACGATTGTGGAGGTCGAGCGTACATTTTCTGCAGCAGGGTGCCTGGCTTCCAAAATTAGATCCAGGCTAAATGACGAACCACTCGATGCTTTAATGCATATTTTCAAAATAATTTTTGAATTTTTTAGTGTTTTAATTGCGGACGAAATTATTTATTTATAAATCGACTAAAAATAAATTTAAAAAATTGCTGTCTCTAAATTTTTCATTAATTTAATTCTGATCTAATTTATTAATAATTATTTAAGTAACTTAATTTATCCTGCATTAAAAATATTGAGACTTGTCAAGGCAATTGAATTAGATAACACATTTTACAAAATAAATGGACGTATATATACGGTTTGGGCAGCTAAAATAATAATTGTTAAATGATTTGTGACATTTGCCGAATGGCAGCACCGCGTTACCCCCTCCACTCTTAACGTGGTGGGGCAGTGACGTGTTGTATTGTCAGTTGTGGGAATGCTGGTTGACGTGGTTTACAGCTAACAACCTTTTTTATCTACCTTCTTCTACATTGAGATTCAACATTCGGCATTCTATGTATGTATTCATATATTTTTTAATCATTTCTATTCATAATATTCTTTATAGCCTTATGATATCTTTGAAAACATCGATTTATTTATCATCAAAAAACAAAAAAATAATTAGCTTATTATTCAATAAAAATTGCAAGTCAATCACTTTTAAGCATCATTATTTATTTGTCCTAATTGGCATTGATTATGTATAATTTAAATGAACTGATTTTATTCATTTTTAATCAATATGCGATGCAAATTTGTAGTTGTACAATATAACATCAACATTTTAAATAAGATTGAAATTAATATATATAAATGTAATATTTTACATATTTATATATATATAGCAACAAAAAAGAGATGAATGCGTTAAATATATTGAATTGAGACCATTATTCTTAATGTGCCATGTCCGATATCAGACGTAGGCGATCTCTATATGAGATTTTACTATTATTAAGGTATTATCATTATATATAAATGATAATTTAATTATCGCTGCACGACTTTATTAATCACCTCAGCATTTACTTTTTCAAATTCAGGAAATCAGAATAAATCTGCATCAGCAATACTATATACGAGGATAGTATTAATACTTAATAATTTAATATAAATCCGAACTAGTGTATATATCCAAAGGATATCAGCAATGTAAATGACCAAAAAACGAAGACATGTTAAATTCAACGATTTGGTTTACGAGCAATATATTAAATTTAATCATTTTGGTTTTTATTATATCAAAGTAACGTTTATCTTTTGATTTAATATAAATCTTTATCAGATCATTTATGAGTCTAGATATCTTAATCGCTCTTATGATTTATGGACTACTGTATGATTGGCAGTTGTGCATACAATATGTTTTTATATTGATTGTTTGATATTGAATCTATAATACATTTTTATGGTTTTTGTCTGGTTAATATTTTCAGCTCATAAGAGTTAAGTTTTTTTTAATCGTATCGCTTACTTTTGCATATTTGAAAGTGGTTAAATTTTCTATCTGCCCATCGGTTTCATGTAAACATAAATTAACAAACAAAATAGAAGGGTTGACTCCAATTATATTCCAATGTTTTTTCCGTTCAGTTATAATATGATTAACAGCAATTAAGAAGTTTTTTAATTTCTTATTTAACTACACAAGAGACGTAATTTGGAATGTGTTACATGTGTATGTATAACTTAAAAGAACCATCTCGAACCATCATCTTCATTGGAATAATCTAAATCTTCTTCTGTTTCAATGTTTTCTGTTTCCGTTTAAGTTTTCCGGTATAATGTTTCAATTATAGATGTATAGCGTGATTTATGCAAAGTTCATTGACGACGGGACACAGGCGATTTAAGGCATCTCTCCTTCAGTTCGGTATAGGCAGTCTCTTAGAGACGGACATGACAGCAGATCACGTTTTATGGTCATTTTCGGGCATGGATGCCGATCAAGAAATTCTCCTGCGTTGTGTCAGAGGTTCCACTTCAGGACCTGCTGGACACGCAGATCTAGTGGCTGGTCCCTTCACATACGGCGTACCTCTATTGAAATTATCTAATTTCTTACGGTTGGTGTCATAGACGTTCAAGTTCATAAACATTTTTACAAGCAATTTTAACATATTTCGATATATTTTTAATTTAATTCAATTTCGCTCCGATGTCTCCATGTTTTTTTTTAAAGTAACGTTACCGTATTAACACATTTGATGATTCCATTTGTTTACAGAGCTGTTTTATACAGGTGTATTTTAGTTATTCAAGTATTTGAGCTCTTTAGTAATGTGTATTTTTTAAGTTATATTTGTCAAGAATTCCGTACGTAGAGTATAATTAATATGCTGGAAAAAATTATAAACAAAATTCACTTCAATACACGTATACGTATGTGTACACAATGTAACAAATTGGTGGCTTGGTTTTTAAATGAACGCCTTGCGTATGAATAAAGTTCGGGTGCGTTTGTTCCATAGATTTTAAACATGGTTTTTGGTCACTCTGTGTATTGGGGAGGGCTGGCGGCTTTGGGGGGCTTTCTTCCATATTGACTGATAACGAGCTTCTCCTGTTTAAGACAGTAATTCGTCAAGCGTTCACATACGCTGCGCCCGTCTGGAGTAATGCATCCCAATCAAACATTTTAAAGCTGCAAGTCGTGTTTATATGAATGATATATATAAGGGAAAATTAATTTTTATTTATAAGATCTATCGTAAGTTAATTGTACTATATCTATATTAATAAGTTGACAAGGTTTTTTCGCCGTCGAATGAACGGTATGGCAGCGTATA
This sequence comes from Stenopsyche tienmushanensis, assembly GCA_008973525.1. NCBI lineage: Eukaryota > Metazoa > Arthropoda > Insecta > Trichoptera > Stenopsychidae > Stenopsyche > Stenopsyche tienmushanensis. The sequence goes on along the minus strand of WACJ01000285.1, from coordinate 261,133 downwards.
AAATACGAACGAACAAATTTTTATTTTTGTATATTAGACTATGCCTATGTAACTCGCGCAATCCTTAGCAATAAGCGGGCGAAGTTTTATCGCAATCTGATGAACGGTATGGCAGCGCATTAAATACGAACAAACAGATATTAATTTTTATATATTAGATTATTATTATGACAACTAAAATATTTTAGATGTTAGAATTTATCTTGTAATTAGGATAAGGATGTGAATATTTAATTTAATTTAAATTTAAAAACACTATAAAATATCATTTATGTCATTCCGCAGGCATACTTTCTGATGGAAAATTTCATTTTTGTTACAGAGTTTTGAAGATCGCTTATTGAAAATATTACAAAATGCAGACCAACGCCAAATTTTTGTTCTACGCCGCTGGTATATTTTTTTGCTATTTCTATTTCGGAATGATCCAGGAATCAATAACTAGGGGAACGTATGGCGAAGGAGAGGGTGAACGTTTTACATGCACGTTATGCTTTGTTCTCATACAATGTCTTTTCAACTATGTATTTGCCAAAGGAATGTTGGTGAGTGAATAACAAATTTATATCCATTTATCTATTGCCCTTTTTGTATTTTAATCATGCGTCATAAATGTATGCTACACGTTATAATAATTTCTGTTTATAATTCCAGACGTTTTCAAAGCAACCACCAGACGATACCAAAGTAGTTTATTATTTTAGCTCAGCGCTTACCTATTTACTTGCTATGGTTTGTTCAAATATGGCTCTCCAATGGGTCAATTATCCGACTCAGGTAATTTAAATTCACTAAAGTTCTCATTATATCATGCATACGAATATGATTGATAGTTTCGTTGTTTTAGGTCGTCGGAAAATCTGCAAAACCTATTCCCGTTATGATACTTGGCGTATTTATCGGACATAAAAAATATCCACTGAGGCGCTATCTATACGTTTTTATGATCGTCATTGGCGTTATAGCATTTATGTATAAGGATCAAGCTAAACCGGCTGCTGGTGGATCATCCGGCTTCGGAGTGGGAGAACTTCTTCTTATTTTATCACTTACGATGGACGGTTTAACCGGAGCTGTTCAGGTTATGCATTTATAATGAATTTATCGGCTCCTTCTGTATATAAGAGTATCTATATTTGTGTTAAATTTAGAATTTATTCATATATTTTAATCAATAATGGCGTAAAGTTTGTAAAATAATGCAGCGATTATTTATTATATTTGTTGTAATATTTATAAAAATCACATTAGAAATTATGCTCTTTGCTTGCAGGATTCATATAAAATTTATTTGTTGTATTAAAACTCATATTTTTTTAAATTCTTGATCACCGCGTTTCAAGTGGTTGTGAAATATAAGTTTACATAAAAACAGATGGTATTGCTTCCAGTTAGAAGATTTTAACAATCGATACGTAACCGCCTTATCATCGATACAATGTGTTTTTTATTTGTTTTGGTACACTCATTTAACATTACCTAATTTCCTTTACAAATTTTCATAAACTCGCACATAATTGCATATTAAGAATATTTGAAAGGCTAAATACAATCAAAATATTATTTATCTCGTTGCATATAATTTGTATTAAAAATTTTTTTTTTAGATCAAAAACGGATTCTTTGGGGTTTTATCAAATTTATTTTAGTTGTTTTAAAATTGCTCTGCGATTAATGCTAATTGTGTAAAATTTATATTGTTACTCTCCCATATGATTTGCAGCGACTATATAAAAAAAATTACATACAGCGCCTATTTGTTATATTAAACCTTTGCACTTGAGAGGTGACTCTCACTCACCACTCGGTTTGATGCAAAAAATCGATGCACGGCAATAACTGTTTACGTCTAGTTCTTTTGAAGTGGGTCCCTATGTTCTTGTACTGTTTTATGTACTTCCATTACAGTAAACAATACTGGAATTGTTCATGGGGGTTACAAAAGTCACGATCAACAGAGGAATTGATCACCCCGAGAAATTATTAAAAGATCTTTCTCGATGATTATATATTGAATATCACTTTCATAATTGATCTGACCGTCGACAATTTCTCTGAACAATTCCTTTCAATTATCCTATTCATATTCACGTTGACTTCATTCCATGATTCGTCGATGTGTCTGATAGCTTTTATGACGTTAAACTGTTTTCCTCAAACCCGTATGGAATTTTGGATGATTTCCACATAAATACAAAAAAATTTAAGGATTTCTACGCACCAAAACCTTCCTCCTATTCTGCTGCCACCCGGCTATTAGCTAAGTATTGCACAAGGGCGACAGCGATGTGTCCCTCTTGGGCTCTTGCATTGTCGTAGTTCAGTGTCAATCCAGTGGGGTTGTTTCCACTTGTCTTTTTCTAATTCGTTCAGCGTCCTCTTTCTGCTGCATAACGCACTATGTATCTTGCATAAGACACCCTGGAACGTGATCCCAGGGTAATATCAGATTTCTACTGACTAAACCCATCCCTTGCTCTTAGACAGATAGTCTGATCCTGTGTTTGACTCTCTGGACCGTTTCTGGTGGTGTTTGCTGTGATTTTTGGGATCTTCATAGTCCAAGGCTTTTTTGCACCTTCTGCGTAACTGCTTCTATTTGTACTTGTAGTACTTTATGTATCTGCAGCATGCATTTCATGCCCTAGCATCTTTGAGCATTGAAGGGATCATGTTGTTGGGTAAGAGCGAGTTTGATCCCAGCTCCTTGCATAGGTTATCCCTTTTAACGTTCCATGCTGGGCAGATGAATGTTGTATGTGCGGCAACATGATTGCCAGTTCCACAGTGATGGCTTTCCAGGCTTGTCTCTTTTCTTATTCTCTTAAGGTGCCAAAGCAGTCATGCCTGGTGAGAATCTGGGTCAGGTGGTAACACATTTGGCCATCGACAATTTCAGGTTTGGTATTAGTTCATATGTCCACAGACTTTTTGTGGAGCTTACCCAATGAGACTGCTACACCGCCATGGCCAGTCTTCCCTGAGCGAGCACTTCAATTGGCGGTATAGCGTCTTCCGAATCCTCATTCATCTAGGTCCCAATAAAGGGATGATTACCTGTAGCGTATTTATGCTTAACCTTTCCTTTACTATGATGTATTTATTACACAGTCGAGTTGTAGTAAGTAATAATGGAAATTATTACAACATTACTACATTGAATCTATCTATATTGATATTGAATATCGATTAAATATAATAAATACAGGATTTTAGAATGTTTATATGGCGTATTAAATATGTAGCATCGTAAAGGAAAGGTTAAATATATACATTGGCATGTGAGAAAAAAGTCTTCCTTCATTTTAAATTAAACCGCTTTACAATTGTGGTCTAAAATCTAGCCTACCATATTAGCAAATTTCTGCACTTTAAGAAACACTAATCTAAATTGTTTTGTTTAAGATTTTCAGCTTCGACTTTAATTTTCAATTTGAATATTTTTACTTTTAGGATCGGATGAGGGCTGAATCATCACCGACCGCGCAACATATGATGTTGAATACCAATTATTGGTAAAGATAACATTCGTTTTATTCAGATATGTCTACGATCTGTTATTATAACAGTGGTTTTTGTTTTCAGGTCCAATATAATTTTGGGAACGGCCGTCGTATTGAGCGGTGAAATACACACCTTTGTTCAATTTGCATCGCGACACCCCATCGTTTTGTGGCATCTCGTTACGTTGGCCATAGCCGGTGCCTTGGGACAACTTTTCATCTTTCTCATGGTGATTATTACGCTTTTAAATTGTTGATCAAAGATTGATTTAAAAATCTAATCTGGGCGTGATTATTTTAAGGTGTCTCAATTTGGACCATTGGCATGTTCTGTCGTCACCACGACTAGAAAATTCTTTACCGTTTTGGCTTCGGTAATTATCTTCGGTAACGTTTTGAGCTCACGGCAATGGGTGGGTGCCATCATTGTCTTTGCTGGTTTGTATAAATCTTGTAAATAATTAAATTTTTGCTTCGATGTGTGATACTTGGATATTGATATAATTTATTTTTCAGGTTTATTTTTGGACATGTTCTACGGGAAAAAAAAGGAAGTAATTAAATCATAACCTCCTATATATAATAGGTAAATTTATGCTTCTCACCTCTCTACTTTGATGGATCAGACTGAATAGGAAATTTATAAAAATCCATTCAAGAGGCTACTGTACAACAGATTGCGCATAATATTTTTTACATTTATAATGTCTCAGTTTATTTTATTAAATACAATTAAAAAATTTACACCATATAATTGAATCTAAAAATGAGGATACTCATGTTTTATTTCATGTTACAAGATCAATATATTTAAATTACACGTTTTTTTAAGTATAGGATTACAATTGGTAGATAATATGATTCTGTGTGCAATCTCATGACCTGATCATCAAACGACGAATTAATAAATCTATGCTTGTTATTCATATTTTGTTTTAGCGTTTCCAGAATTGTGTATTTATAAGCCTTCCCGTTAACATGATTTGCACAATCTGTTTTAAATAAAATAAAATATCAGACGTACAAGGTTCAATATGCAATGCTATTGAGATGGAGTGGCAAAATTATACATATTTATTTAGAATGTCAACGGTATGCTTTAATATCCATCTCGCGATGCGAGGACTGTAATATCAAATATAAGTACTTAAAAATAGACAAAAACGAACCTCATATTTTCTCGCTTATTTTACGATTGAAGTCCGAAGATTCAAAAAAAAAATTAGATTGTAAATTAAGCATAAACAAAATGATATTCAAATTCTCTTTATTTTATTTAAATTATTTTATAGGTGTGTTTTTGTTACACTATCATATTTTTATCATGCATAATCGCAAAGATTGATATACTTTTTGAGACTTTTATTACATTTTATGCGCCGATACGGTTGAATATTTTGTTCTCATTGTGTCGTATTATACGTTTATTTAGTATTTATGTACATATAATGTATGTTGAAATTAAATATTTGTGATAAAATGATATTTGTAAATGCAAGTTTATTATGAATAAATGGAATTTTTACAAATATTTAGCGACTCACTGTTTTCAATTAAGATTTAGAGAATGCTAACATTTTACAGCTGTATCTTTAATCAAGGCATCCCATCCCTTTTGATCTTCCGCTTTTTGCATCCATCTTGCAGGGGGTCGGTCCTCAATACAACACTTTTCTTCCCCATCGACTGTCATTTATTCGGCAGATGTGTCCCGCTCATTGTCACTATTCGAGTTCTTCTTCGGATATCCTCGTTTCTGATTTCATCTTTTAAAGATAAGTTGAATGTCTTAGTTATTAAGCACTGCGGAATTTTCATTTTAAATATGTACTTAAGTTTTCCAAATGCTGTCCATCCCAATGACCTCAATAGATATAAATATCGTACCAAGTGTCTGAAAATGGTCACTATTTATTATGGATTTGGTTTCATCGGTAGTTCTTAAGCAGTGACTTGTCTTCTTTTTAAAAAAATATTATTACTCTGCTCCTACTCCAGACGTCTGGGGTTTCCCCATGTTCTATTAGATTGTTAAAGGTACATTTTACATAAGAATTTTTTCAGGATGAGTTTTTAAAGTTGTATTGTAACCAAAACATTGTAAATATAAGAGAGTATGCTAATTAAATAGTTTATTTAATGTAAGATTATTATAATTTTTACAATATAAAGATAAATTCATAAAATACTATATCATAAAATATGCCATTATTAATCGCTGCAAATTTATATATTCAAAAGGCTTCGGTGAAGAGTAACGTTTATTCTTTTATCAGAGCCGTAACGAGGGTATAAAGCGCCCGTGGCAAGTATCTATCTTTTTTTAAAAGTTAAATAATACTATTATAAATGCAAAATAATAAATATTATTATAATGATAGAAATTCTCTACCTTTTAAAGCTTAAAGTTTCAAGATATTGTTTAATATTTTTATTTATTTGAAAGGTCTTGATCCAACTAATATCAAATCCGAGCTAGATTCTACTCTCGAGGGAGTCAGCTTCTTCGTTTACAATACTAAGATTGGATGGCAGAGCTTAAACGAGGCCGTACGAACGGCCAAGACGAACAGCGCAGTGGTCGACCAAATAAGATAACCACCCCAGAAATGGTGAATAAAATCCACAAAATGTTATCGGATGACCGTCGAATGTAAGTGCACGAGCTGGTAGACAATTTAAGCCATTCAAAAAATGCTGTACATCGCATATTGACCGAAAATTTGGACATGTGAAAGCTGTGCGCAAGATGGGTGCCGCGTTTGCTCACAATGGAACAAAAACAGCGTTGGTCCCGCTATTCAGGATCATATCAATCCGCTCAACAAAAATGCACATCAAGGTGCAAAACCTGCATTTAATATCCATGTCCGCAAGGACACTAGGACAAGGACAAGGACAAAACTAAAAAGCTTCCGTGATCGTACAGATCATAAAAGACCCCGGGTACGCATTTATCTCCGAAAATATCGCATAAAACCCCTAAAATGGACGGAGAGGGTCTGTGTGTCCAATCGGTCCGTTTTTCGGATCGCTGACATGACGAATGGATGCCTCGCGATCGGACGCCATACCTGAACATGTCTATAGATCGATTACGAACTCTCATTACAAAACGAAGTTGTCCTAAGAAGACTAATCGTTTGGGTTAATTTAAATTTTACAATCGGTTAAAAATATTGTTTTTATTTTATTGCGAGCTTATGCCATCTGGATCTGCTCAATGTTTGCCAAGAAAAGCCAAGAAAATAAGGATTAGACAACTTTGTGTATATTATAAAAACGGATAGAGTCAATCAGGGAGTGAAGTAAAATAAAAATCATGTGCAACTCTCGACTGGGTCGTATTCTGCGTTTTGCGCCCGTAGCGGGCGCTTGCTTTGCCACCTCCTCGTTATGGCCCTATCTTTGATTACGATTTGCCCTTTTAGTATCGACCGAAAAAAATAAATAATGCCCATATGAAAAGGTTAGAGAGAAAAAATCGTTAAAGAAGAACAAAAATTATATTTACAAAATTCAAAAAGGTGAAAATTAATTCCAATATTTATTTAAAATCGTACAAATAATATCAATTGAAAATCATTAGGAAAAAATGGACTTGGATACAAAATAATCATGGACTAAAGATAATCCCATGACAAATGCTACAAAGCGTGTGATTCGTGAAATCAATATAAAGTTAAAATTATAGTATTATTATACACTCAAACATCTTTTTGTGCGATTTCGAAGTTATGCGGTTTTTTTTAAAGCATTTTTTATTTCATAAATAGAACGTATCGAGATATTTTGGATAAAATAAGAAATAAATCATCAACATTAACCGAAATTTGGAAAAAAAATATAATTTAGGACTGTGTAAATCATATTGCATCTGCTATCGCTGAATTATGACCACGCCCTTTATTCTGGTTTAGATTTTTGAAAAAAGTGATTTAGTGATTTTGCATTTTTCCAATGTTTCGACTTTTAAAAATACATTCTCCAAAAGAATTTTCAAAATTCCAGCTACTTACGGAGTTATAGTTATTTTAGTGGTCGGTTCTACCATTATGAAATCTTGTAACGCGTTTTTGTCGAAATTACTTTTTTCAACACGGTTGTCATGATTTTTTTAACAAACTTTTTTTATGCGATTTTGGATATATTTTATATAACCGTTTTAAAGTTATGCGGTTTATAAAACCCACGCAAACGCATCTTCACATCATCTATGTTAGTCATTGCTTTTTTTGTGCGATTTTCTGCGGAACGCATCTACCGCACAAAAAAAGGTTTAAGTGTATAATAGTTTTTACTACTAACAAGCATTCATCCCTCCACCCAAATTCTTAATTTTGTATACCACATGAACGAATGTAAATTTGAGACACTATTTTTGTAAATGCCAAAAATATCATCGAGTCATTAACAAATAGAGTGTTACACTTTACAATCGATAATACTAGTTAAGATCTTTTTAAAATGCCTTTTGTAACGACATTAAGATTTTTCTTGCTCCAAATATAATTATTTATTAAAAAAGAGTTGCACATATAGTTCTATGTGAATATTAGGGCGCCACCGTATACGCAACGATATATCGTCGTTAGCACTTTACGCTAATGTTACCAACGACGATATATCGTTGTCCGGTTGTAAACGGATTAATATGCAATAATTTCGTTGACGGTTGTGGATCTCTCTTGGTTCTGGAAATATTAATTTCCTAAAATATTAGAGGATCATATTTCAACGCTTGGGTATCGTTTTGAAATTTAAAAAGGTTATGCTTCACTGCCTTAGATTAATGGCTTGCAGTTGCAGCCAGCTGCTAGCATACCCGTGGTCGTCTGCCGAAGTCCATCTGACAGCATTTCCATGTAGGTATCTATGAAAATAGGTACGTTTTGTGAGAGGATCACTCGGAGAGTTGCTATATAATTCCTGGCCAGCCTTAGGGTCTCTATTTTGGACAACTTCTCTGTCTGTTGATGTCCATGACTGACGTGCATATAGCAGAGAGGTAAACATCTGAAAACAACAAAGAATATTTCTTTACCATTTGATAGACTGATAATACTCAAAATGAGAGAACTATGGTTATACCAACACATTCCGGGCCGCTATGTAATATATAAAGCTATAAAGTGTCGAATATAATTTTCGCGAGTTTGAAAATTTTAAAGAATTATAAGACCTTTGTATAAAAATCGCTATAATTCTTAAATTAGCAAGTTAAAACGATTTTTTTAATTGTCTTCAAAAAAAATGACTGCATATACTATATTTTTTTAATGCGATTTTTGGTACATTCTATCACACTGATTTGAAGTTATGCTGTTTTTAAAAATAATGGAACTTATCCTTCAGTTTTCTTTGTAGTTCAAGTCTTTTTTTATGCGATTTTTTTATACGCGACTCCCCGTGGAACGTACCAATCGTTTAAAAACAGACCCAAGTGTAATTTATTGGTTCTTAAAATGTGGATTTTAATAACAGTCGAATAAGTAATTCAGTTTCTTCTTGGAAAAAGGCTATTATAACCAATGGAGATAATTTTGATTGAATATATCATGCTTTTTCGAAACTTTGACTTTTTAATTCTTACCTATAAATTCTCCAATAATATGATCAAAATTGTATCGAGTTGAATTGTCGAAAAGGCGATAAAAACTATAATTATTGAACGCTTGCACAACAAAAAATGTATAGGCGAAAACATCAATTAATTCATAAACATGCGCAGAAAATGTACACGTACATGGTTTATTTGGCGAAATACAATAATGTATGCTATTTAACATGTAGAAAAATCGCATGCATGTCGAAAAAACATTTTGAAATCGCTCTGTAAAGATCTGTTTAGATTTTAAAACAGAAAATAGCTTAGCCAAAAACATAAAATTGTACCTCCTGAGTCTGTCCAATGCAGCGTTCAGCCTATGCATTCTATTTCTTTCCCTTTCATTTGTCCTGTTTCTCTGTAGTTTGACTTTGTTCACCCTTCTGTCATTCTGCATGGTCGCCTTTTTAACTCCACCATATTTTTCCATTTTCATTCCTATGGTCAAACTGAGTGACAATGGAAGAGCGATATCTAATATGTGATGGTTATCTTTGTCGCGAGGGAATTATGGGGGGAATGCGACAAATGAGACATGTCGGTAATCAAGGATATGTTGCATCATCTGTCATATAAAATATTTACTGTAGTTCCTGGATGTCATATTTGGAAGAATAATCAATGAGGTCGAATGATAGAGTTGAAGCGATTTGTCTTTGGGGGGTTGATGATGATATTTGATCAACCATGTAAGGCATAATCAAAAACTAATAGAAATTGTTCTTTAAATGTATGTATACACTCACATCTCTTTTTGTGCGACTTTTTTTGTGCGATTTCGAAGTTATGCAGTTTTTTTAAAGCATTTTTTTTAAAATTTCATAAAGACTACATACAATTTGGGACTGTTTATATCATATTGCATCTGCTATCGTTGAATTACAACCACGCCCTTTATTCTGATTAATATTTTTGAAAAAAATGATTTAGTTTTTTTACATTTTTCCAATGTTTCGACTTTTAAAAATATATTCTCCAAAGGAATTTCCGAAATTCCAACTATTTACGGAGTTATAGCTATTTTAGTGACGCGGCAACTTGGTCGCTTTACTATTATGAAATCTTTTAACGCGTTTTTGTCGAAATTTCTTTTTTCAACACGGTTGTCATGATTTTTTTAACAAACTTTTTTTATGCGATTTTGGATATATTTTATATAACTGTTTCAAAGTTATGCGGTTTTTAAAATCCATGGAACGCATCTTCACTTTTTCTATGTTTTCTCTCTCTATGTTTTTATGATTTTCTGCGGAACGCATCTACCGCATAAAAAAAGATTTAAGTGTGTATATGAGCATAATAATAATGGATTTGCATATAAATCATTGAGTAATAATGCAATATGCCTGAGTAGATAGTAATGAGGAGACATTGAATCCATATAAATGGAGAATGTGGTGAAACAACCCAGATAATTTATAGAATTAGAGTAAAATTTTGCATAGTCGTAGAAAATAATCACTACCTTTTGGTTAATAGATTTTAAATGCTCCTTATAGATGAATGTAATTAATTCTTCAAATTGTTTTAAGAAGGGAGGAAAGAAACTAAACATTTCATGAGAGAGAAATTCGGCCCTACTAGAACATTTTTTTGACGAGGAATGGATGAGTAAACTCGCATATATGGCAGACGTATTTAGTCTACTTAAGGACCTTAACTTTTCTCTCCAGGAGTTTTTTATAAATACTTTTAAACTGAGAAATAAGGTCAATGCATTTAAAAAGAAGCTGATTATTTGGAATTGTCGCGCACAAGAAGAGGATTTAAAAATGTTTCCACTTTTGCAAGGTTTTTTAATTGTTGCTAACGTCGACAGGAGAGGTGTTTTATAAGTCAACACTTGAAGGCATTGGTACTAAAATTGAATCACTATTATCCCTAAAATGAACATCGTCATAAGGTAAATCTTTGTATTAATAATCCCTTCAGGGAATATTCAGAAAGTAAGTGTACTAGATTTTTATATTATTTTAGAAAAATTGTATTTGAAAAAATGGGGACAAGGAAGTGAATAGATGATTATCTGAAGCCGCTAAGTCAGCGGAATACGGGAAAGTGGTTCAAAATATCCCAACCAAATGAATCCAACAACAACTTCATGGTTGAAGTTGTGTGAGAACTTTCTATCGTTTTGAATGCTCCTTTTTTTTGCAATGATGGTCTTCTCCTGAGATAGAAATTCGATCAAAATGATGCCTTTTCGGTCCCGAAACACAGGTCATGAATTTTTTGCCCGAAATTGTGGTTTTGAATTTTGTCCGTTATGATCACAGTACACTTACTTTCTGAACACCCCTCGTATCAGCAAAGATGCAATAGTAGATTTTACTTTAATTTGTTGAAAAAATCTATTGTTTTTCTATTGTTATGCCCATCTGTCCCCATAAGAGATTAAAAAAAGATTACATAAATAACCATTTTTATTTTAGTATTAGTGATCTGTTTTTTTTGTTGTTGGGGAACATTGATCTACCCTATGCGAATTTAAACAGCTTTTAGCAAGAAAATTTAATGCAAATTGTGTCAAATGTTCAAAATGAATACTGAATGTTTGAATAAATTATGCATATAAAAAAAGTATAATTAAATTAAATATGCACATTTCTCACCCCACTTTCCTTTTTACGAGTATCGATTTTCATATTGTTTGTTGAAAGCTTATAATTTAGTTAGGAGATATCTAATCTTTACACGAGTTTAGAAGTGGGTGATAATCTAACTAATAAATGTTGCTTTCATTACATTTACATTGAAAGGAAATGAAATTAATTTTGGCTTTGCTAAACTGATAAGAACCATTCGTTCAATCACGTCTGAGTTTTGAATATATTAAGTTTAAAATACGTGCCAATATTGGATCTAATCGAAGCTTTTAATTGATGGTTTCTTTCAGAAAATTCAGATTTTAATATTGTCCTTTCAGAGACGAACGCAACCGTATGGTAACGATGAATATCACCGTTGCACGAAATTTACATTTGGTCTTAATTAACTATTGCTAATTTAATTCATTTGAAAAAAATCGTATTTGATTCGCGAAATGGAAGTTGTTAAGTATAAGATAAAGCTGTGTTTGTGTAATATATAATAAAATAGGCGCGCTACTGTTGCTTTATGCTATACATAGACACATGCACAATAAAGGCGGCGCATGCGTATAGCGTGTATATGGTATATGCGATGAGATAAAGACACTATAAACGATTTTCCCTCTCTTTCTTCTCATTTGTTGGTTGGAGTTTCACTCCTTGTGACGTCCAAACCAATTTGCGCCTTTGATTGATTAAAACTTGGTAAATGCATGCATTTATACGTCATACAATTTTTTGTCTGAAGTATTGATATGCTCTTTATAAAATTAATGTATTGCTGATCATTTCTTTATCAAAAGCAGTTGAAATCAATAATTTTTTGTCAATGTAATGGATCGAATCGTTGATGGTTGTACATTTTAATTAGCATATAGCCGTTTCAAAATTTATTAAAGATCAATGAACTAGTACAGATTGTATCGGGATGAAACTTTATATTACATGCAGAGAAAGGGGGAATTGGGAAATAATGGCCATTATGGAGGAGGAAGGACGAAGAGTTCGATAGTCATTCCTTTCACTCGCATATAGCTTAGAAGCCATTCACTGGTGAATGTGTGTATTTTGAGACATTCAATTCAGCAATTTCTTAGCTTAGGAATTGAAGAGAGTATCTTCTTCTCCCCTAGAGTTCCTCTCTCTTCAGGCGTGGCTTTCAATTTAATGAAAGTTTCTAACAACTTTATCCTCAGTCGACTCTTCGGTTTAAGTGCTGCTTTGATTGTGGCACATAAAGCCAGCTTGCATCGCGTGGAATTTCAAACTAAAAGATAAATGCATATATATTTAAACAAATATTTCATGGGCGTATAAAGATCCAAACATGATTAAAATCACGCTTACAACAACCTAAATTATTAATCATTTAGATTTAGAAAATATATAATTTTGAGCTTTTTTTCGGTAATTTTCAATATAAGCACAATGTCTTTAAAGATAAGATTTGAGGATTGGTCCACAGATAATTTTTATATTATATTTTTTACTCGGATCGTTTTAACCAAATATTCTGAATGTAAAGACATTTTATATTGGAACAATATACAGGATGTTTTGCACATGAACCGAAATATTTTTTTTTTTTGGGATAAGGGCCGGGGGTCTTTTGCTACTAAAATAGCCAAAATTTCATCTTTAAATCGTCTTTAAATTGTAAAATAAAAAATTGTCTTTGTATTTTGCAATGTATTTCTGATCTAAATAAAAAAATATTTAGATCAAAAATTCGAAAAAAGAAATCCAATGGTGTCAGATCTGGAGACCGTGCGAGCCTTGGAATAGGGCACGTTCCTAGATAAAGAAATCCATTGGAGTCAGATCTGGAGACCGTGCGAGGCACGAAATATGGTCGCCAAAATAATTAATCCACACCGTAAAGGTAGAAACTAACAACTATTTTGAACTTAGTTAAGTTTTAAAAAGTTCTCTAGATTATACCCATTCCAATGTTATACAAATCATTTAATTTGTTAAATTTTAAGAGGTACCAGGGTCAGGGTTATGAAAATACTTTTTATGTTTATGGATTTCTTTAACTAGGGACATCCCCTATTTCGTGGTTCGCAGAGTCTCCAGACCTGACACCATTGGATTTCTTTGTGCAAGGACGTTCAGACGTTTCTTTTTTGTTTAAAGAATTAAGTATCTCATTCGTTTTCATTTTGACTATGCGATGCAGATGCTATTATGGCAACTAAAAAAGTAATGACGATTTAAAGGTGAAATTTTGGGTATTTTTGGGTATTATGTTGAAAAAAATCTATTTCGACAGCCCTGATACTTACATGTGTAAAATATACTAAAAGACCACTCTAGTCCATAAAAAAAATTGTTGGTCCATGTGTAAAACCCCCTGTATATGTTGGATATAGAAATATATTCTATTTCAACCCCCATAATATTCATGTAATTTAATTCGTTTTTTATTTGTATTAACTATTGATTATTCCTGAAAATTTCGATTAAATTGAATAAAATCGATTTACATTACACATGCTATTCTGCATTTGTTTGCGGGAATTATTTAGTGCCTGACCGCATAAAAAAAACCGGGAACGCAAAGCATATTTAATATAATAAGTATCGATAAGAGGACTAAAAATATGAATTTTCTAAAATACCATAACTTTTTAAAATAAATAAAAAAAATAAAAGGAATCTTCTTAAAAAAGGACTATTTCAGATAAGTTGACATTTGTGTCCATAAAATTGTTTATAAAGAAAAATATGCAATACAAATTTTTAGCTGCCATTTTGATTTGAAAGTGATATTTTTGTGCACGTTTGATCCATTAGAACTAGTCTATAATTATTGTTTTAATAATATTTTGGCTAAATATAGTATTGGTGATATGCTATGCTCTAATGTAAATCCACTTTTCTATCAGCTAATTAATGTGATGCGAAAATAAAAGGTTAGGTTTTACCGTGTAAGCCTGCTAGTCCACTTCTGAAGGAGTAGATTTTGCAAAGGAGTGATGATACTTAGGTAAAGACGCTACTCCAGAACAATCAAGGGGGAACAACAAAATTGGTCAACGATAAGAATGATGTGAATATCTTTATTATCAAAACAAACGTCTGTTCTAAAGACAACACGAACAATTGAATTTCGACTTCTAGATACCCAATCTGTTCTTAAACCTTGTTTGTAACAAAATGAAGAAGTGCTTTTTGAAAAATACAGTATTTTAATTTGTGTGTATTTACATTTATATTTTTATTATCATACAACTTTACTACTACAACCACTTTTCAACGAGCATTTAAACGTGTATGGGTGCCTTTATAGTACGACCTCGCTACCGATATATGAGCGTATGATGAGATGCAAGACACCCGTCTCTGTATTTGAATTTCCGCACCCATAGGGGTAGATAAAACTATATATTCAATTTATTCCAATATTTATTCCTATTCATCGATTTCTGTATATTTGCACATCAGCAGAATTAAATACAAAAGTAGCAAATTTAATTTATTTCATTAGGAGGTCTCAATACCGTTGTCGGTATTAACTGCAATGTCATTGGATGCCAATAAAACGTATTGTATTAAATTGTCAGTATTTGAAGTATTTAAAGTCCAGTTGAATCTTTGTCCATTGTGAGGAGTGTCTGAGGAGTTTCGTGATGAGTTAAATGATCTAAGAGGCGTGATGTGATCCAGCAAATGATCAGTATTTAAATGAGATTATGCTATTAAAAAATGTATAAGTGGTATTTATTCAGGATGAATACGAAGGAAAGTTGGAAAGACTTTTCTGTTGAATCATCAGAACTCACTCTTAACACTAAGCGTACCGAGCACAGTCAAATGTACGATTTTATTATTTAATTAAAAATTGTACGATAATTGTTTTTACTTTTATACCAAGAGCTGGCAGTATAAATTGAATGTCATCTAACACATGTGAATAATTTAATAGTTGTGTTCTGGACTATCATTATGATAGTCTGGCGACTGTGTGCCGTTGGGCTTGGGAAGGGAAGGGGTTGAAAACTAGTGAAAATTCAACACTATATGTGTTCCCTTCCCTCCCAAACTCAACAGCACTCAGTCGCCAGACTGTCATAATGATAGTCCAGAAACACGCCAGAACACAGTTATTAAATTATTCACGTGTGCTAGATGACGAAACGAAAATTGTGGAATAAACTTCCGATCCGAGACGAGGCAATTCAAGAGTTCAAAGAATTTATTGGATATTAAAGTGTAGACTTGATATGAAAATGGAATAAACAATTCTTGCCTTCGAGTTGCGAACGTTCATATGATATATTCATATCCTGTTAATGATTTATTATTGAATGCTGCGACACTGACTAAATCTCGCAAAATTCCCGATTTCTCGACAAATTATTTATTTCCGTCGCTGCATATGAATACTTTTATACTATAATACGTTGATGTGATTCGTAATTATATAACGGAGGAATACCCAAATTCTGAAGCCCGTATCTATTATATTTCATATCGATATTCCCATTATTAGAGTCGAGGTGTAGTAAATACATCACCGGTAGGGAAAGGTTAATATAACAATTTGAAAAACATATATGTACTGTATATGATTAGGTAACTAGGTAATGATGCGCCCGTGGCAAGAATCTAAATTGCGCCCCCCCCCATTTTTAGTGATATGAAGAAGTTGTTCATTTGTCGGATTTTTTCTATTTATCTGAAAATGAATTTTTTATATTTAATATATGTGCAGGAGAAGAATATATGTAGATATCATCATCATCATAGTGCAGCCACTAACAGTCCACTGCAGAACTATGGGCCTCTTCAATATCCATTCACAGGAAGGGGTTACATCCATTTCGTCTGTATCATACATTCACCTCCTCGTTCGCTCGATATTGAAGGTAGCATTACCACCGAGTTTTATTTTGAACGCTCACCCAACGGGTATCCTGAGTGAACGTATTGACGAACGCTTTCGCAATCGTCTCGATAAGGAATGTGGAAGGTTTGTAAAGACTGAGCAGTTTTCATAGGAGATGGTGGAAAACTACTCTAGACGACCTTTTTGACTCTACTGAAAAGGGCTTTCTGGAGTACAAGGAGTCCAGTCCCCCCTTTCCTCGCTAGGGCGTTGCCGGGGTAGGGTGAAGACAGACGTGACGCTTGAGTGCATCTCGGATTCGCTCCTACACCAACTGAGGGTGTCTCCCCGTCACCGTACAACTTACCCGAGCGAATTCGAAACTGAGTGGTTTCGCCATCATTTCAGGTTGCCCCTCTCAGTTCGGCGATTACAAAACGATATAGAAGTCAACGGAAGACAATTTTGTTTACGTTGCAAAGTGAAGTTCCTCATATGCATCTCTTCGAGGCCGTCTCTTTGATGTTCTTCTTGTCCTTGTTCTGTTCCTTAAAAATCTTGGTTCCGAATCGATACGGTTCATCATGCTCCATTTTTTTGGGTAGGGTCGACTATGTAACGGATAGCGAGTGATAAGCAAGTCTTGATTTGTAAAAGTAGCAGTGAATAGTAGTTAAACTAAGTATTAGCTTGCTGTTAAAAGAGTATTTAAGTATTTACTCTGTAAATACGTATAAGTAAAGTGGCCAATAATTAAAATACATAAAATCGTATAAGCATAGTAGTTAGGAGTAGTCAGATGTCGTTAGGCCTCAAAGAAGTATTAGTCAAATTGTATTAGCAAAGGGTAATTATGTCGCATCAAAGTATTTGAACTTCGGCGTTTAGTGTCAACTGGGCACAATCAAACAATATTTAATTGGTCAGACTGGGAGCAAACTGGAAAAAAATAGACAGAGCTGGAACAAACAAATAGGTTAAAGTAACGTATTAAGTAATATCAACTAGTCAGGTCCACATCAACAAGATCAAATGGCTCCACAGTCAAGACTGTATTATGGGAGCAGTTGAAACAGCACTTTGGCGGTCGGACCGCGAGTCTAGTTGTGCAGGTTTGTCTTCTGGTCCCAGTGTTCCCACGTTTATGTGACAATAGAAAGCTGATGTGTGCGAGTATTTGTTAATTCACTTACCTTGAAAGCTTGGATTTTTATGTCTTACTTGCGTTATTGTCCTTGTTGCAGTTCATCTCAAGTGATGCGGATGAGATGTTCCATTTTTTGTGCAGATGTAATATGCACAAAAACAACGTTTTTCGGTGTCACTCGCGAATTTTACACATAAGTGTAGTCGGCGTTTCGTCAGAGCGTATGAATCAATTATAGTAATATAAAAGTAAATTAATAAATTAAAATTAAACGATTTTTGATTTTTTTTCAAAATTCAAATAAATAAAAACAAAAGCCAACTTGGTACGATACAAATGTACATCGATAATGTTGCCGAAAAGGCTATTAATTATCCGTTTTTTTACTGCGATTACACACTGTTGGGACACTGACAATACAACCGACTGCGAGGAGTACTCGCACAAGCCCTAATAGTATATTTACCGTGTACAACTCGTGGAATTCGATTTTTCAAAAATTCAAATAATTAAAAACAAAAGCCAACTTGGTAAGATGCAAATGTACATCGATAATATTGCCGAAAAGACTATTAATAATCGGTTTCAGGCGCCGCGCTTACACAGGGTGGCACAAAAAACGGTCGCCGACACAGTCCGATATAGATATTGACGCGAAAATCACTATTTACTCAAAAACAGAGCAGATGAGCGGAGCACACAAAATCACGACCGATAACAACGGTTGCCAACCGGCCAATCTCATATGTAGATATAAAAGAATAAAATTAAAAACTTTCATATATTATTGATAAATTTTATCCCAAAAAAGTAATTTATTTACGCAAAAACCTTAAAACTTTAAGTATATCCAAACAACAATATTATAGTGAAAAACCTCCCAAAAATTCAGCCAGGTCGTTCAAAAACTTTTTAAGCCCCAATTTAGGTCGTTTTTGATAATGTAGTTTCGAGATAATCTCATTTAACCCATTCACGCACAGTTATCGTCAAATACCGTCATTTGTCAGCAGATAATACCTGTTTATTCCCAGATAAGATTACGTGATTCATGAGCACCTAAAACTGTCCGGAATCCCTAATCGCACCGACCGTCCATATTCATCAGTAATTAATGAATACGATGAATGAATTTTTATATCTGCAACTGCTGATGCTAATACATGTATTTGAAATATGTTCAATGGTCTGATCATTTGATGCGGCCACGATGGTGTTAATAAAGAGATCTGACGATAGCGAATTTGACAAATTACTTCTACATTTATGACAATTGAAAGATTGTTTAGAATGCATTTTTAGGTGTAAAAAAAATACGAATGGAATTCAAAACCTTTTTGGCGACACAATGTCGACATGCGAGTGTAAAGGGTTAAATGTTTTAAATACTAAAATAATGAGATTTATATGCAATATTGTATTGTTTTACATATTATATATTGATCTGTATATCAAAAGTTCTTGAGAAATTAGAATCTTGTCAGCCAAATGATTGCTTACTGTATGGTTGGATATGTATGAAATGCTGGTACGGTTAGTGTTGAAGAACTTGATGCAAATGCTTAAATATTGGACGCCATCTTTAATATCCGCGTAAGACTTAATTTGATGTCCGTCTTTAAAATTATAATATCTTCCCCATTCAAATAATGAGTAAAAAATAAGTAGGGTAGTTTCATTCATCGTTATTGCATAGGGGAAGAATTCATTAATTTGATCGCGTCGCAGAAGTAATGTGGAGCCCGCTCCCGTGCCATGGTAACCGTTTCACAATCGTTCGAGTGTGTTAAGACCATTCCAGCCCTGTCCTGTGTTTAATTGGACTTTCTGCTCGCAGATGGCGTTGGCTTTCTACAGCTTAAATTACTTTTTGAATCGATATGCAGCTAGCTGCAGAAGCACCTCTGCATTGCGACACCTGCGTGCTTCATGTCCGCTTTGATCTTCCCATCGGAAGCCGGATCATATGGGCGCATTGAGACGCATCGGAAGTGGCTGACAGACTCCATGGACCGAACGGGGAGTCCCAGGTTCCGAATCAGTGATCCTATACCATCGTTCCTCGAGATGGATTCCTCGCCAATCTATTCAACATCAGCGCTGAAGACTTCTCGAGCGGATATTCAACAGTTTTGCTTAAAAGATACTTTTAAAAAGTCCAGCGAAGAATGTCGAGCCAATTTGATATAATTTGATAAAGATTGAGAAAATTATCAATAAAAAAAAAGTAAAAATATACAAACCGACAATTCATTCAGGCTTTATTCCGTGACTTGCACGGTCTCCAGACCTGACACCACTAGATTTTTTTGTCTGAAGATGTGCCCTATTCCGTGGCTCACATTATATCTCTAGACCTGACACCAATGGATTTCTTTGTCTGAGGATGTGCCCTATTCAATGGCTCGCATGGTCTCCTGATTTGACACCACTGGATTTCTTTGCTTGAGGACGTCCCGTATTCCGTGGCTCACACTGTCTTCAGACCTGACACCACTGGATTTCTTTACCTGGGGACGTCCCCTATTCCGTGGTTCGTAACATGTAGCATATCGTCGGAAAGGCTATAATCTAGAAAACGTTATAAACCTAATCTAAGCTTAAAACAGTTGTTAGTTTTTTATTAAAAGAATTTAGAAGATGACATTTCTCATTCGTTTGCACATGTTATCCAAATGTTTTACCTATTTTAAATAACTTCGACGCCTTGTACGACAGTAATTGGTGGCTTCATGCGGGTCCGTCCGCTATCGGATCGTGGACGACACGAGTAAGAGAAATCCAATTATTGCGGTCGCCCAGGTTCTCTTCGATTGGCCGATATTTTTTCGATAGTTGTTATTGGATTACTTCCGGGTGGCTGTTAAACTTCACGATGCTCACCCATAAAACTCCAGGGGCGGCGGGGAACCAACCCCAACGCCCGTGGGCATCGGTTGAACCCTTGGGGTAATGATGTGGCGTAGAGGTGTGCGAAAATAACCTCGCCGGTTTGCTCATCAAGCGCTGCTGGGTTAGCCCAGTTAACATGAGTTGGGTGCGCAGGTCACGCTGTGCTGCGTACCCATAAAGCGGTGTGTGGAACAGCCGATTACAGTAGTTAGGGGAAGGGGTAGCCCCTGCAGTCCGTCATCTACTGCAGTCCCCTTTAAACAGAGGTTAGACTCGTGGTGGCAGTGGACCAGCGGTAGTATTCCCTTGAACCCTAGTCCTTTCTCCTCCATCGCACCTTCGGATGCACACGGTCTGAAGCTGGTCTTTCCCGCGGAAACCTTGCTTGAATCTTTGTGGGGCAACCCGAAACAGACCATACAGCAGCGCAGAAAATGGGTTCGATTTGTTAATGAATCCCCAATCCAGTCAGTCGCTGTCTGATGTCTGTCGTCTTGTGTTGGATTACTTTCGATTTCAACAGTCAGTGTGGCGGCATCCAACTTACGCATTCTTCAACTTCCAGGGCAATTTTTTAAATCAAAATTTCCAGATCGAAATTTCTGCAACCAATTTTGACATTTACAAATCGATTTTTTAATGCGAAAAGTATTAAATATAGAATATGGATATTTATTATGTTGACTGGGCGTTTTTTATTAAATACAAACATATTTTTTAAAGTTTGATAAAGTATGGTAGTGGAAGTAGGAGGAGCCACGTATGTCGGTGCGCAAGTGATGATATTCTTCACTACGGAAGTCCTAAGTTCTGAACAGATGATTTTCAACAAAAAAAATAAACATTTTTTAATATTATATAATATTGTGTATAGTTTAGACTAAAACTAAAAAGAAATATTGAAAAATAAAAAAATAGTCAGCAATTGAAAAAAAAAAATTGTTTTTACCAACATATTTTGTAGTTTTTTGTTTATTAAATAATTTTTTTTGAATATTTTTATATAATTGTAGTCTATACGATGAAGACGTATATTATACATCTGTCTGTAAAATTTTATAAAGAATGCTTATCTAAGACATGTAGGAGCACTTCCATGAGCTTACAAAAAGTAGTTTCGAGAAAAACGCGTTTAAAGTTTGTCCTCGTTGGCCTATAACTTTGCGAATTTCATTTATATCGACTTAAAATTTACTGAATATATACTTAAACATTGTTTATTTCCGATGTACGAAGAAAAAAAAAGATTTTTTTGAACCAATAAGGTAGAAACGTCCCTTAATTGTTCTTAATTGAAAAATATAAATGAGGTGTTCAATCATTTGACATTCAAAATTGAAGAACCGTCAAAAATAAGAACGTTAAAGGTTGATGCATTTTGGCAGCACCTTGCAATAATAGGGTCTGGAAACCATCCACAAGGGTTGTAGGTGTAAATATGACCCAAACCGAAACAAATGTAAATATGTAAATAGCCATTCTAGGAGATAGATAACTCCTTTATACTTGTAAACTCCGCAGGGAGTGTGAAAACAGTTATTGCATAATAAATGGTATCCATATAACCTCAACGCACGCGGCACCTCTGCCGCGAAATGGAAAATACGTATTTTATTTCGAAAATGTATTTCCCGAGGGGCTCCGTTTCGCCACCCCGGGCGCTTTATTTATGTAAAAATAAACAATAAATAAATTACACGGAGACAACAGCGCCGTCATTTTTGTATCCACTTTGAGAAAGTTGTCCAGTATCGTTCCGTGTTGGATCCAGAGCCGTGAAGAGATTCGTGTCGACACTGTAAACACGAATTAAGCAACTTTGTGACGCACCCTTAAAGCTCTTCTTGCGAATTTTAATAATATTTATATCTAGTGTATCCTCTGAGAACAACAACGCATTCGAAATTATACCTAATGATCGATATCGAGGATTGAATAAATTAAGAAATCATTTTATCATCATAATAGTGCAGTCACGCATGGTCTACTGGGAGACCAGGGCTTCTTCAATGTCCATACATATCTTGTGTTTCATAAGCAAACTTCGTCATGCGCTCGATATTGAATGAAGCATGAACGTAGAGTATTAATTATAGGCGAACGTAACCCCCATATCATACACTTAACCCCCGCAAATTCGATAATGGGAAGACTTTCTCTTATGAAGATTCACCCTCAGAGCTCGATAATACCAATACAATGTAGATTCGAGTGGTGGCCATACTTTTACATACGATGTGCCAATATGTAACAATAAAGCATCGAGTGTTTCGTCATCAGATATTTAAATGCTAGTTCGAGTTGATGACAGCGTGAGCCCCCATTTACTATAACACCATCAATGAGACACGCACTAAAACTCGCAAAACTCCCGATTTCCCGACAAATTATTTATTTCCGTCGCTGCTGATGAATACTTATATACTATAATACTTTGATGTGATTCGTAATTATATTACGGAGGAATACAAAAATTCTGAGCCCCGTATCTATTATATTTCATATCGATATTCCCATTATTAGATTCGAGGTGTAGTAAATACATCACCGGTAGGGAAAGGTTAATATAACAATTTGAAAAATATATATGTACTATATATATGTATGCATAGATTAGACAATTACTGCCCCTAGGCGTCGCCTAAGCTCGTCAATTAGTAGACTTTAATTGTCTTCGATTGAATTCGAATTGAGCTCCGAACGTTCATGTAGTATGACCCAATACTAGGTATCTCAATTATGTTTTGTTTGCTTAATAAAAAAGGATTTATTAATGCAAGAATGTACGAGGCTTGTTCAGAAAGTAAGTGTACTAGATTTTTATATTTTTATATATATTGATATTTTTAATACACTTATTGACTATTTTTCACGCATGATTCCGTTCAATGCATGTGGTGAGCTGTGGCACAAGCTTCTTTATATCCTCCTCGAAGAACTCTCCCGCGTCAGCTTCTTCCCCCACTTTCAAACCCCTTTCTGCACTTGCTCACCGGTTAGTATTCGCCTTCTTTTGGCTTTAATTTGAATGAGTTCTTAGGGTCTCACAATAATTTGACCAAAATGATGAGCTTTCGGTTTAATAACCACTCAAATTTCATCTCTAGTCACAATAGAGCTCAGAAAATCCTTAAGTCGCTTCAAATGAATGGGATCACAGAATGTGGCTCGCACTTGGCGGTTTTATTACCGACCGACATATTTTATGCAACTGGACACTACAACGTGAATTTACGTACTACCGTACTCCTGATGCTCGCTCTATCAGGAGATCTCCCTCTATGATTCAGTATTACCAATTCTGAAAAAACCACAGCCTGTTATGGTCACATTACACTTACTTTCTGAATATGCCTCGTAGTATAACATATTAGGCGGTCTCGGTTAACTTCTCGAGTTGCTGTCGTCACTGCGGCAGTTGCTAATTTCCGCGCTATTTGGTTGCAAAAATCACACCGAGGGGTCACTTGGAGCATAAGGTACTCTGCACTATTCAACCTCGATGATGATTTCAGTGTCAATAAACATAAAATAGAATAGATTTGTGATATTTATGATAAAAATTAAAATAAAAAACCTTACATTTTTTTTGTAAAGTGCAATAAATCATGTCATTTAAATCAGGATCTTTATTTTCAGGGTAGTAGTAGTTTCGTCGAAGTGAGATAAGATTTGAAGTGTCCACGAAGACGATATGCATAGACTTATTTGGCGCAAAAAGTAAGCATTATCTTCTGATGCATGACGGGATTTGACGGCTGTGTACGTCAAAGTGTTAAATTGAAGAATAGTTGAAGATGGTTTAATCATCAAGACTAAAAGTTTGAATTATTTACATGTAGGCTAAATATATTTTTTTTGTAAGAAGACTTTGTTGTTTAACTACAAAAAGTATATAAAATACGACAGATTAATTATTTTGAGTAGATAAAGACACAATATTATTGCTAGTCACTCATTGATCCACATGAGTCGGTGAATGCATTTCACTGACTGTAATACAATCCAAATTAAATTATTAACCTCTTAAAGAGATTAAGTACAGAGTTGTGTCCGAATTTCAGTGATTCAGAAATTCTTACACGTTGAGCTCGGAGACAGATAGAGACGGACAGAGTATCTTGCGTGCATCGTACAATTGTTAACCCAAATTTATCGATTTCAAGTGAATTGTTTATGTTTACTTGAAGAAATGACCAAATATTGTATGAAATCAACAGCGTTTATTTATTAATGTACAAGTTTCATACACGCTGCGACGGTCCTGACAGATAAGGGTTAAAATCAATTTTTTGCATTAATACACTATAAAAGCAAATCAGAGTGGTAGACCAGAATCGTCGTGATCGAGTTGGTTGCACGAAGGTTAATGGCAAGTCATGCTAATTTATCAAGTTAACCAATTTGGTCTCCAAGACCGACATAATAAATGAGCAGATTAAGATAAAACACTAGCAAAAGGACATTTGTGACGGTGAATGTGTTTTATAAATAGATTCATGCTTTTTATCGCAACTTTGACACAATGGCGTGATGATATCCTTCAAGCCCAACTTATGCTCGAGGACTTAAAAATTGTTTCAATGACTGTCGATTAAATTTTAATTATATTAATAAAAATAGTTTGAACGGATGATCATAGATGGCAGTAGACGCTCAAAAAAAAAATTATACTAATTTAACAATCCGATACATATTTATCATTTATTTAATATTATTTAAAAATAAAAATATTATTATAAATATTAAATATTTATTTTGCTGCAATAATTTTTCGATCGAATATTAATTATATTTTTAAAAATCATATATATATATATAATCGCGAATATAGTCAATCCGTGAACATGTACCCGACAGGAAAATCGATATATTGGATTGGGACATAGAACTTATGTATAAAACGTAGCAAGAGCCCCTAAAAAAAAAATCTCGGTCCATGTGCAAAACACCCTATATATAGATATATATTTTGATTTAGTAATTTTGACATATTTCTTGAGCCAAATGTATGTCGTTGTATACGAACACAATGGTTGTTTGAAACGAGGATGTCGAAAGCGAAGAGTTGGCCCGCGAAGAAAAGTTTGTTGCGCATTAAGAAATATGGTTTCTTGTAACGACATCTCCATTAATTATTCACTAAAGTGTTTTGTCAACAACTGTAATTCTAAAATGAGGATAATAACAAAATGGGGCCCGTCGGAAAACTGCCCCTTATTTATTAGAAATAACCACGGCAGGCCTGTTCATTTGCAAAGAAAGTGGAGAAAGAGGTCGGCGACTTTGCCAATGAATCTTTTTATTAGAACAAGGGCGCCGTTGTTGTGGAACCGAGCACTTTTTTTATTTATTTCATCGACGCTAGATGGCAGCGCGAACACAGTCGCTTTATACCACCAGGGGTGGCCAAACTTTCTATCACTATGGGCAACCTGTTTTTTATGTTATAGGTGGTAGTCTACCAACATTGCCAAGTGATCCTAATGGAGTTGTATTTTGTAAATCGATGTATCGAAATCATTGCCAGAAAACTGAGCTTGGGCTGCCCTCAGGCTTCCCTACTGGGATCAGTCTAGTAGAATGTCTAAGCTTAGTCTCCCGGCGGAGTGTGACGTGTTCGCATATGCGAACGATCTTACGCTATTGGAGAAGGTTGGCTCGTGGACCCACATCGAGACCCTGGCTAGTGATGCCTCAGAGAGAATCAAAGAATGGAGTCGATTGAACAGATTAACGTTATTGGCATCTAAGTCGAAAGGTCTCCTCCTCAAGAGGCGGTTGTTGCGACCTCCCGGTATACGCATAAACGTCGCAAACGACTGGAACGTTAGGAGATGCTCTTTTCTGACAGCTTACAAGAGTATCTTCATAAGCGTTACGGTATATGGTGCAGGAGTGTAAGCAGCGTATGAGCATCAAGCTGATACAGTGTATCCTGCTGAGTGGTCAGCAGCCTCTCATCCTAATAACTAAGGCGTATAGAACGGCGTTTAGCGATTGTCTATCAGTGCTTGCCGGCTTACTGCCGTTGGATCTTGAGGTTCAATATCGGGGTGCAAAATTTTTCGTCGAAAATTCGGTGAAATCCAGATGATTCAGATGCACTCGAGATCTTCGTCGTCGCGCCAAGGAAGCGGCATTAGTTATTTGGCAGGAGAAGTGGACTGCGTCGGTTGTTGGTCGCTATATCTCACGTTTCTTCCCCTCAGTAAGGCACCGCCTGAGATCCCGAATTACTGGACGTCTCAGTTCCTCACAGAATACGAGCGATTTAGGGCCCCGTTGGTTAAGTTTGGGCTTTCAACAACTTTGGAGTGTCCATGCGGATATCTGTTCATGGACGCACCTCCACGTTTCTCACCTCCACATGCTCATCGGAATAATTACGCAAGCGCACGGGCTTGTTCTTCTATTGGGCCATGCTGTTGCTAGATAAACCGATGGGAATAGACGGGCGTCGAATATAGAAATACTTTCTTCTCTAAATAACTATTTATTTCACACAAGAGTGAGAGATTTGGCTGCAGGAAGGACGACCTCCCGCAGCCAAGGCTAACCAATGACTCCCCCGACTCCCGGCTCCTACGTGTCACTACCCAACCGATAACGGTGCATGCGCAAGAAGCAATTCGTCGGTATGCAGGTGCAATGGCTCCGTAGGGCCACAAGAGATGGCGCTGTTAAAATTGCACCTGAAGATAGACGGAAGATGTCGTTGATAATCTGGACAATTACATCTGCTCAGACTAACGGCGCTATTACGTGGGGATGTTAAAGCGCCCATGCTACAAGTTTAAATCTATACGTGTGGCTTGCGATCTGGCCACATTTTAAAAAATTAGCAACCAAAATTCACCCAGATATGATTAACTTCTTTGTGGTCCTATGAATCGCGAGACGAGATGACGGCTTTAGCATACCCAGAGTTTGGCTACCAATTTTATTGAAAATGAAAATGAATTTTATAGAAAATTAGCAAAAAAATCTGAAAGTGCAAACAATCTCTAATGAAGCGACGGCAATGCATGGCCTAACAGCACTGGATGAAGGATGCTCACAAGGAGCATCATCAAAGCGCCGGCAGTTATTCTGCGTCCATGAGTCTGACTAGAGACTCGAAATATCGAAAAGAGGTACATTTGAATTCTTAATTTACCTCTCAAATAATTACTAAGCGCGATCGTATACTTTTTTATTTATCGCAACGCATGCCGGGTAATCACCAGTATTGAATAAAATTCGAATAAATTTAATATATCCGTTAGATTAGTCTTATAATTAATATTTTTCTTAAAACCGAAAACCGGTTTTGTTCGAAAACTGAAAACAGAAAACCGGATTTGATCGAAAGCTGAAAACCGAAAACCGGTTTTGAAGTAATTTATTTTGAAAATAGGCTTGGTATTGAACCAACATATTTTAATGCCAGAATTGAATTGAAACTGAAATATGATGAAAATATGACTGCAGCCTCATTAGTTCAATTCGGTCAATGGAGCTCGTATTGCGGTGCAATTTCTATTAAAACATTAGCACGCTCGTTAGAATATTTCCAATTACACAAGCTCGGATATTCACGAAAGTAAATCATCATAAAAATGAATGATTACTAAATTTCTAGTTGTCTACGCAATGCTAATAAATATCGGGCAGGCCGTGAATATTAGCATGTTTTGATCGTTCATAAAAAAGTGGCAGCGCTGTAAAGTCACATAATGGCCAAAGTAAGCTTTATTTATTTACTATGAAAGTAATTTATTTTCATAACATTGTAGCAGACTTCAAAACAATATAAATCATTAAATATTCCCCGGGGGAATCTCCCATTTTTTCGCGTCCCTCTTTGCACATCTCGTTTTCCGTTCGCCTCCATGCTAAGCTTGTGCGGAACAAATATTTTAATTTCGATGCACTAATAAAAGCAAATTTGAATTCTGAATATTCATGAAGTAATTTATACCGGCCCCAGTCCATAGGTTCGCTATTTATTATGTGCATCCTGCTGGAGGACATCGGTGGGAATGCAAATCAAGATCATAATTGTCTTGCAATTGACATGTTGATCTTGGAAGGCATTTTTCGAGTCCCTCGTTTATACCTCTTGTTTTTAAATTTGCCAATTCCATTAGCATCTCAAACCGTTGCAATCGAAGACGGTGATTCACGTTACAACCCTTGCCTTTTACTAAATATCTTAAATTAACAAACTAATCATATCAACGTATTGATGTATTTATTGGATTGTTTCTGGGACCATCTTGGGGAATAAAAAACGAAACCTGGAATAGAAGCGCCGAGAAAATACATCCAAAATTGCATAGCTTTCTTCTAATACTATTCAAATATGGGTGCATCTATTCTAGCCGATGAATTATGTGATATATTCCGAAAAATGTCTTAAAGTGCCATAATGCAAGTATTTTGCGGAGAGATTCTGTGGATTCCAATTACTCTAATGCATTGCACGATAAAAATGTAGCCCATATAATTGCCAAATGCACTTCATCTACAATTTATTTGATTATTGTACAGCCAAACGCAGTTTACGGCAGGACTAGAGGTTTTTCGATATCCATTAATGGGAAAGGATTGCACACATATTATCTGTATTCATACATTCACTTCTTATATTGAAGGCAGTGTAGCGTGGGCGATTTACCATCCTCATAGCCCAGTTAGTCTAAGCAGATTTAATTCGTCTGATTAACAGCGACATATTCCGTCTCTCTTTAGATGCAATGTACTATTTTGACGCGCAGAAGGCGAGAGTCGTCGGTTGGCCTTGGCAGTGGGAGTACGTCCTTCCTGCAGCCATATCTCTTTCCCTCGGGCTGAAAAAAGTTACCTAGAGAAGAAAGTCTTTTTTCTGACACCCATCCATCCTCGTCAATCCGTCCAGTTACACATGATCCGAAGGAAGAAAAGATTCGTGCGTTAGCGCGTTATGTAACAGCAGTATGATCTCTGTTATGTACACAGTGAGTTACCCAAGTGAACGTATCGAAGTACATTAAAAAAATATATATAATTTGGAGTGTGCCTACTTTTTAAAAATTAAACAATTTTCTTTGGACGATAATAAACGGACGAGAAGAAAAACCAGTCAGTATAAGCTGTGAGTCTTAAATGAAATAAAATGTCTTCTCTCCATTATCCTTGAGTAGATCTTTAGCATATTTGAAGAATGGATTCACTAGTTTAAATTGTTTTAATTAAAGTCTCTTCTCTCAAACAGAACACATTTGTGCTACATGCTTGTACCACGGACTAGTAAACGTAATTCGAGATTGAAATTTTTATCTAACAGAAATCATTCAGTGACCTAACCTAACCTAATCTTTCCCTACCGGTGATGTATTTACTACACCTCGAATCTAATAATGGGAATATCGATATGAAATATAATAGATACAGGGCTCAAAATTTTTGTATTCCTCCGTAATATAATTACGAATCACATCTACGTATTATAATATAAAAGTATTCATATGCAGCGACGGAAAAAAATAATTTGTCGAGAAATCGGGAATTTTGCGAGAATTTTATCTATTTTATTTAGGAATTTATATAATTTCAGAAAGGGCTTCCAAAATCAGATTCAAACTAAATGAATTTCTTCGGGCATATATACAAAACAATATTTAATTTTTTTAGTGTTTTATTTGTCTATTTTTGGATTGTATTTTTATCTTTTCTTAAATAAATAAAATTCTTTTGCTTCAAGTTATTTTTTATATTAAACAAATTGACTTATTAGTAATTTTTGATCAAATTTATTAATGTAATTTCTTAAACTATCGACTGGACTGATCCCAGGATCGAAATTTTGACTCGGGATTGGATTTCCTATTTATATCCAAACAAAAGGCTTACTTTGGTAGGATTTGTTTGCAATTCGAATAAATCAATATCTAACACGGAAATCATAACCAATCTGCTTCATATACTTGGTAATAAATTTAAATTCTATAAATTTATTCCACAAACATATTCCACAAGAGCACATACGCTGCATTTGGGAGATAGCATGAACATTCGTACCTGCCGACGACAGTTTTCGAAACTTCCTCTTGGGAGTGTCAATACGACCAAACTTTAAACCGGACAAACCACAGAGACAGTTGATATACGAACACTTATTAAAGTTCATTCAAGCCATTACCTCCATAAAGTGTATAATCTGTTAGACTTGTAGAATAATAAGATTATGGATTAAATCTTATCGTGCTAGCAGAATTTAACAACCATTGACAAAAACAAATCTGACCATTGTTGATTAATACGTGTCAATAGGAATGACATTTTCATTAATTTAATGAATGTGCTGAACTTCATCCTCTTCTATCTCACAAGACCTTTTTATATGATATTTTTATGGAGTTATGTCAATTTTAATTATTTGCCTTGGAGCCAAATGAGAAGTTTCATCCTCAATCATAATGATATTACCAAGCTAAAACCATTTACTTATACAAATTCGCTCTACAAAAATAAGATATAAAACATAAAACAGAATATAAAACGACTTAGCCACAGCGAGGAATACGGCTTTTCTATAATGCCCCTTTGGAAAAATGTCGACCAAAACATTATTTCTTGGCAACGTGATGCAATTTCTCGCTTAAAAGAACTGAATAAAATATTTTGTCTTTGCGAAAAATGAAAAACGATTCGCAAAACTACATGGATCTGTGTATAAATATTTTTTTAATCTCGGAATTTGACATTTCAAGCACAACATTGCATCCAAAGAGTTTACATGCAGTATACTATTTGGCGACGATTAAAGTTGCTATAATTAATTTTATGACCTGAATATGTTCTTTTCACTCACCGCACGCGCAATCAAATATGGCGCCTTAATCCGATTTAAAGTGTGTTGATAGACTGTTAATTTAAACAATGATATATCATGTAAATTCTCCCATTTCTGTTCTTCCCCAACAGTATATTTGATGTCTTTGGAGCTCGAATTAGCATTAATATGAATGATGCCATATTGTTAACACATATTTAGGTACTATCCTGTTAACGGGGGCAAGCATATTGGTGAATTGATATTTAGATCACAATCCTCGGCGTGACACTCACCATATAATAACTAATCGTAATCACGCTCTCATCTCCAAGACCGTCTCGTCCACCATATTGCTGGCGCATCTTTTCTCTCTCCGTTAATTCCGCAAGTGCAGAAAATTCAGTAGTTGTTGCGGAAAAAGAAGGAGTTGTTGCGGGAAAAGCAGGAGTTGTTGCGGAAAAAGCAAGAGTTGTTGCGGGAAAAGCAGGAGTTGTTGCGGAAAAGGCAGGAGTTGTTGCGGAAAAGGCAGGAGTTGTTGAAGAAAAAGTAGGAGCTGTTGAAGAAAAAGCAGGAGTTGTTGCAGAAAAAGCAGGAGTTGTTGCGGAAAAGGCAGGAGTTGTTGCAGAAAAAGCAGGAGTTGTTGAGGAAAAAGCAGGAGTTGTTGCGGGAAAAGCAGGACTTGTTGAAGAAAAAGCAGGAGTTGTTGAGGAAAAATCAGGATTTGTTGAGGAAAAAGCAGGAGTTGTTGCGGAAAAGGCGGGAGTTGTTGCAGAAAAAGCAGGAGTTGTTGCGGGAAAAGCAGGAGTTGTTGCGGAAAAAGCAAGAGTTGTTGCGGGAAAAGCAGGAGTTGTTGCGGAAAAGGCAGGAGTTGTTGCGGAAAAGGCAGGAGTTGTTGAAGAAAAAGTAGGAGCTGTTGAAGAAAAAGCAGGAGTTGTTGCAGAAAAAGCAGGAGTTGTTGCGGAAAAGGCAGGAGTTGTTGCAGAAAAAGCAGGAGTTGTTGAGGAAAAAGCAGGAGTTGTTGCGGGAAAAGCAGGACTTGTTGAAGAAAAAGCAGGAGTTGTTGCGGGAAAAGCAGGAGTTGTTGAGGAAAAAGCAGGAGTTGTTGCGGAAAAAGCAGGAGTTGTTGCGGAAAAAGCAGGATTTGTTGAGGAAAAAGTAGGAGTTGTTGCGGAAAAGGCGGGAGTTGTTGCAGAAAAAGCAGGAGTTGTTGCGGGAAAAGCAGGAGTTGTTGAAGAAAAAGCAGGAGTTGTTGAAGAAAAAGCAGGAGTTGGTGAAGAAAAAGCAGGAGTTGGTGAAGAAAAAGCAGGAGTTTTTGAGGAAAAAGCAGGAGTTGTTGAAGAAAAAGCAGGAGTTGTTGAAGAAAAAGCAGGAGTTGTTGCGGAAATGGTGGGAGTTGTTGTTGTTGCAGAAAAGGAGGCAAGGGTTGTTGCAGAAATGTAGTAGTAGAGCTAGGCGATGTATTGCCGTGGGACAGAGTAAGCGTGTGCTCTCCCTTATCTCGAAATGAAAATTATCACTATATTTAATCTTCGACTATCCTTTTCAGCATCTGAGCTTACTTTCTTTCCTTCTTCTTCGACATAAGTGCATTAGAACCTGATCTTTGCAAATCGGATGAACGGTATAGGAATACATCTGGAATTCAAACATTCTGCCTGACACCTGACACAAATTCATTTTCATATATATATTCTTGATGTCTAAACGAAAAAAAAAATAGTAAAAGAGTTGTAAAGAGAGCAGATTTTTAGATGGCATTTTTGAAATTTGTAGTTGAACGGGGTTATTTCAATTTCGATCTTATGTATTAAAATACAATGTATGGGTTATAGATATAATATTATGAACGAAAATTGATTCAAGTAAATGTATTGTTGTATTAAATAAAAAAAGAATAACGCTGAAATTATTTATTTTTGTGTGATCAATGCCTTTTTTTGTATGCGTGTAAAATAGAGGTCCGATTAATATTGTCCATGAGCTTTTGTAAGTCTTCCGCTATATTGGCTAAGGATACTGTATTGCGAAAATAGGGCAGGTTGTGTATAGTCCTGCTATTAATAAATCCTGTTGCCATTGTTTGTGCTTCAATGTTTTGTTTCGGGCCAATGTCGATCGTGTTGAAGCACATTATTTATGGTGTGCAAGCTTGCTGTGTTACATATTGTGAATATGTGCCAATGGCATGATTAAACTTCCTTCCATTTGAGATTTTTTTTTTTGAAAACGATCGATATACTGTACTTATATAGAAATTGCTAATTAAATTGTTTTTGAATTAGTTTGATTAAGTTTCATTGACCTCGTAAAAGCCTTCTACTATGTATGGGTGTTCCTAAAATTTGAATATCTAATTTATATTTTATCATAAATATAGTAAATAACAATAAAGAGTTTTAAATAAAAGTAAATAAGCTATACCTTATCAAGTTTTAATATAGTGAATTGGATCATTGACACTTATTATAAAAAAATGTCGGGACTAAAGACTGACCGATCCGTTTTTCTTCCGGGCCATTGTGTAACCGGACGGATGAATGGGAGTGGAGTCAAACGGAAAGACTGTCTTCTTTGGATACTTCTTTATTAGTCGCAAGAGACAGGTAACTTAGAGAGATATGGCTGCATGAAGGACGTCCTTACGCAGTCAAGGCTAATTAATTAATTATTCTCGATCCCCTGCGCGTCACCGCCCAACCGTCTCCGATCAGTCGATATAGCGCTATTAAATTAACAAATTGCGCCTAAAGATAGACGTAAGATCTACATATGTGTGCATTAAAAATATTGATCGATTATTGATAAAAGATAACAAAATCATCTTGGTTCACTGATTCTTTAAAAAAGCATGCGATTTTCAACATTCAACACAATCTATTTTTTGAAGGATTACGAGACTATAATCGATGTTTGGTTTACGTGAGAAGAATAATCGATAATAATCAATCGACATAGGGCGTGGATAAACATTTTAGTGTGTGCTGTTGTTTCCCTAAATGTTTAACGGGAGTAGCAGCTCGCCTATGGGACCGCTCTCCCCGCAAAATTTGCATGTTGTAAACAAGCGGTGATTGAAATATATGTGAGTTGCTTTATCAGATTTACGATTTTAACAAATTTAAAAACATTGTTGCCGGAGGGTTTCGAAGAATAATAAATTTTATTTATAGCCTTGTTATTCCAGCCTGTGTCGCCTTGTATCACCCCAAAATACCTGAGGAATATCCGAATCTCGACTATATTTTAAATGCATGGATTTATAGGAGCTACTTAAAAATGAATAGGCCGATTCGCTTTTTATATGAATCGAATTTAATGGCGCATGGGGGGACGAAATATGCGTTTGTGTGTGTGTGTGCCAAAAAACCCTATGACGTTCGATAATCGTAATTGCATGATAATGATTTCAATATGAAGCGTTGAATCTTAAAGAATCTTATATCAAAAAAGTATTTTTCAAAAGCAGCTTTGTATGTTATATTTATTATTCCTCTTATTTTCATGTTGCCGTAAAATAGAGCGAAAGCCTTAGAGCCTCATAATTGATTTCTATTCCCTATGCGCGCTTAAAGATGGACAATGTCGCATGCCAGTCCGTTCGCTATCGGATCATAGATGTGTCAAGTAAACAACGTCTTTATTAACGCGCCGAGAGAAAAACACCTAGGAAAGCCAAAAAGAAGAACACAGTGTAGCAACATTTTCCGTCTCTCTTTAGGTGCAATGTGCTATTTTAACAGCGCCATCTTATGTGGTGCTGCGGGGACATTGCACTTGTAATTACCGACCGATCAATTCTTGCGCGTGCACCGTTGCCGGTTGGGCGATAACATGCAGGAGGCGGAAATTGATGAGAGTCATCGGTTGGCCTTGGCTGCGGGAGGACGTCCTTCTCGCAGCCAGATCTCTCTTTCGTGCTGAATAATACCTATAGAAGAGAATATTTTTGTTTGGCCCGCCCGTCTATCCCCATCCATTCGTACGGATACACATGATCCGAAAGAAGAACAAACAAAAAGAACAAAAAATTAAGATTGGCGCTTATTGTTCTTATAACCATCTCTATTCAACCAGCAACAGACTTCTACTGAGGTGCTTTTTTCCAATTTTTTAGACTTCAACGTAGAAAATTATTTTAAATACTTATTAGAAAAACTCCAGTTTTTTTAGATGTATTAAAAATGTTATAACACTCAAGAAATAAGTGGCTTTTAATTATTTCTATATCGTAACATTTGGATGTTATATTCATCGTCAACCCTGTCCTTGTTGTTCGTTGACTTGTTCAGCGTTGTGCAGATAGCTTGCGTTGCTCTCGTTGATATTACGTCGAGAAAGTCTACCCTAACAAGATATAAGGTGATAAGGAAAAGTTTTCTTTTCACAAATATATTTTTATTCGCCGTTTTTGCGGTGGAAACTATCGCTGGGAATTCGCTTCATTTGCAGTGGAGAACTCGAATTGAAACATCCCAGTATAAAGAAGTAATCACAGAAGTAAGCAGAGTTGTCACGGCATATTAAAAAGGGGTAATGGCAAAAGTAAAACCTAACCTGCTGATAAGTTCGGTCCCGGTGGTATACTTAAATCTGAGACAAGTTTTCATAAAATAAGCCGGTGAAAGTTTTCTTCCCCGGCATGGATGAATCCTTCCCTATCTGTAGGGTTCTGTGAGACCACTGTCTCTCAACAAGCTTGATTAAACCCGCTGAAAACAATTATCGACCCCCTCATATACATAATATGATTCAATACATTTTATATTATTTGCTTTTAACACATCATGTCATATTATCAATACAGCATTTATTAAAACATCTGCCTTACTATTGCTATGTTAAATAACAACAATATTATTTTTGTTTTTGGATAAATTTCAAGATACTTTGGAAAAACTTGAAGCACTCTGTACATCTTCAATGCTTCAAAAGGTGCATTCAGCGTTCCATCTTGAGCCTGCTTATTTTTGTACTTAGGATTTTCAGCATCCAATAAACTTGGATAATGGCAATACTCGTCCGGGAAAGTTACGAGTACCATAGCGCTTTTATACTTCGACTCACTATATCGAAAACTGAAATGAGCATAAATTTGCTAATGAAACTAAAAAATAGTATCTTCTTTATTGAATAGGATTAATAAAAATTAAAAATATGTTGCCAGACTGTCATAATGATAGTCCAGAAACACAACTATTAAATTATTCACATGTTTTAAATGATATTTAATTTATTCTGCCAATTTTCAATCTGTAGCGTGGGATATAATATATGCTGCAGCGGTCCGATAGCGAACGAACTCGCGTGAGGCAATCTATCTTGGAGCGGGTGTTGTGCAGCGCGGGAGCTTCTATGTTATAATATCAATTAATTTTTAGTTTATTAATGGCGCACAAAATTATAAATGGTTGGCTTTTAGCAGGAATTAAAAGTGTTAAAAAATATTTCAAATAAATATGCTCATTGCAAAAACGTTGTTTTGGAAATGCGGCGTTGAAAAATTTAAAGTTATTCTGCATATTGAGGATAGTTGGCCTTTTGTAAGGCGGGCCGACACGTAGCAATTGTAGGGAGATGGAGAGATTGCAACACACAATTTATTACGACAATGAATAAGAGAAAAGCGAAAAAAATAAAACAGGGAAATGAAATAGGGGAAGATAAGGGAAATGAAGGGCATTTAAGCTTTCTTGTTTTGACTTACATTATTAGCGAACACAGGCAGCCCTCTACTTTACGGCATCCTCTCTGGAGATGTTATCGCCCTGTATCGAGAATGCCATCTTCCAGATACAACCCTGATGCAAGTTACTCAACCCCGATCGATCATTTTAGCGGGAGAACTCATTGAACACGCAAGTCACTCGATTCAATCTTGATTCTATTGCGGGCTTATCTCTTATAACATCCTAAAACCAGATGGTGCCTCTGAAGGATGCTGATATTATCTCGGGCAGATTATGCATGTATTGAGCATGTAACAAAAGACTGGAGCGTGTTGCCTTTGAAAAATCACCCCTTATTTGTACGCTCGAAATTTTTAAAAATTAAAAAATAATAGTGCTGCTGTAACGGTTGATGGTCTTTCGTATAACCGGGGCGAAATTTCGTTAAATCCTGCCAAAATTTCTTTGGCAAAGTAAATTTCTTAAAGACAAAAATGGATTAGAGATAAGATCACTCTCCGTTTCTGGGGAATCATTTCAAAAAGTTTTCAGCGAACTCTTTAATTGCTAAAAATATTGGAGGACCTCTGCAGGCAAATTGACTTTTGTACCATATGGCTTAGTTTTTTTTTAACATTATTTGTGTAATTATTCCTATAAAGCTGATTCTTCATCATTTTATAATTTTTAATATCTAAGTAAAATAAACGGCTAAAAATCGCGATGATATAGAGATCTGGCTGCAGGAGGGACGACCTTCCGCAGCCAAGGCTAACCGATGACTTTCCCGACTTCCACCTCTTGTGCGTCACTATCCAATCAACAACTTTGCACGCGCAAGAAGCGATCCGTCGGTATGCAATGTCTCCGCAGGGCCACAAGAGATGGCGCTGTTAAAATAACACATTACACCGGAAGAGAGACGGAAGATGTCGCTGTTAATTTGGCGAATTAAATCTGCTCAGATTAACAGCGCTACTACGTGGGGATGGTAAATCGCCCAAGCTACAATTTCAAAAATTTATATACATATATTTTGATTTGCGGAATATTATATGGCATCCGAAGTATAAATAAATTGACACACGAAAGGCCTGCATGATAAAACTACCTGTTACGTTTTTTAAGCCGTCTCCCTTCAATCAGGGGATGTGTTCAAAGTATCATTTGCAATATGGTGTACTTGAATAATTAACAAAGTCGTCTGTTGGACCCGGATTGCCTCCTCTTTTGCAAAAACACAATTCGGCTTCGAAGGCAGATGCTTACCCCACCAAGTTTGCACAAGATTTTTGCAAGCATTCCCAAAGATCCATCTGTTTGCCTACGAATTAAACTCATTTAGCATGCGCCTTGTTATTTTTAAGCACCCACTTGTATCCACTCTTTTTTGTGCGGCGCTCTCATATTTTAGGATTAAGGGGGTGGGTTCAGTGCTTCGTCGGGTAGCTGCCCACCCTTGTTGTACGGTTTGCTCCGTATAATAAATACATAATTAAATACAAAAATTATGCATTACGAATGCTAAATAAAATTAAACTTTGACAGTGCGACGGAATTTTCACTTCCATTTTTCCCCAGGAAGAGCATTATTCATGAGTCGAAAATTGTTTATTCAGTGAGATAGTACGAGGGTCATCTAGAAAGTAAGGCTACAAGAGATCCTGAGGCCAGGTGGATTTTTTTTTCGAAATTGGCGCATGTACCTGGGGTGTAGAGGAGATCCTAATGGTTAGTTTGTTTTGGTCACGTGTGTTTGTTAAGTCATTTTGTTCAGTCACAGTAAATTGTTCCGATGGAGAGGTCGTCAAGCGCTCTTGTCACCTTGCCAGCATGCCACCCCGCTCGCAACATGTACAGCATGGTGCAAAACCATCAATTTAAAATTCCATGCTCGTAAGGATACGCTCCTTCTCGACTTCTCGCATCTACAAATCGCTGGAGGGCATAAAAAGCCACGCAAAAAATCTTAAATACCATAAAAGATGAAGGAGTTGCCACAAGACTTGTGTGTTCAACTGGTCCGCCTTTCAGACCGCTGAAGCTTCGTATGAGCGCCTCGCGATTGGACGCCATGCTCAAACATGTCCACAGAATATGATCTGCGTCCATGAACGGATCTCCGCATGGACACTCCGAAGTTGTTGAAAGCCCAAACTTAACCAACGAGGCCCTAAACCGCCAATCTCCCCTGAAGAACGTCCGGTGCTATGGAAGGGAGAAGCGGATGGTGGCGAAAGTCTATGATGTTAATATACAAAAGCTGATGCCTCAATTACAGAAATATTTTGATATATTTGTTAAGTATCCTGTGAATTTCAATTTAAACTTTCTTTCTGGATGACCCTCGTACTTGGCTCATTTTCAACTAAACGACGGAAAGATAAAATAGTCGTGGGTGACAAATTTTCTTTATTTTCTTCGATTTGATATGTGTCTGAATTTTTACCATTCAGATATGAAATCACATGAAGGTTCGCATTTGAAATTATTTCCATGTTTAGAAGTACTTATCGATGAGAGCAGTTATTTTCACTTATGAAAGCAAATAAGTCTTCAGTCAGATCTAGCATGAACGATGCTCACCTTTGGGTCAGTTTTTAAAGTAATCACTGCTAGCAATATTGCCTCTGAAGTAGAAAAGATTAGCAGATAACAGATGTCAAGTGTTAGGTACCGCACAAAAATTCTGAAGTCCATATCTATTATATTTCATATCGATATTCCCATTATTGGAGTCGAGGTGTAGTAAATACATCATCGGTAGGAAAACGTTAATATAACAAATTTGAAAACATATATATAGTGTATATATTTATATATAGATCAGAAAGTTATTACCCCTAGGCGTCGCCTAAGCTCGCCAATTTGTAGTTACGCCACTGTTTTCAAGCGTCGAGATTTCGGCGAGAATGTCTCGATTTAGTGGCGTTCAACGTGCTGATGAGTTATACGATTTCTGTTGGATAAAAATTTCGATCCCGATTTTTACGGGATTAAGTTAACTAATATCCCCTAAATTTTGGTAAATTAATAAATACACGTTTTTAATTTTATTTTAAAATTTCTGTTATTGATTTTTTACGAATCAAATATTCAGCATCCGAATATGTATTTTGAGAAGCAACATGTGTATATTGCGCTCGTTCGTTGAAGCCTTTAACATTTTCATTTAGCAACAGATATTTTTCGTACACTGAAAATAATATGAACGTGCAGAGAAACGTGAGGGAAATCCATCAAAGGGCTAAATGGGCTATACAAATATTGTGGGGTAATTTTTAAAGAAAACCATTTAAGCGTGAGGGAGAAAGGAGGAGATTGGTGGGTTGGGAAGTGGTCTTTAATGCGTCGTAAAACCATAACGACGTAAAAATATCATCCTCGTTGCTTTCCTATCTCGAATATTGAACTGGAATTTCAGAAACAAGATTCGACGATCAAAAGGACCCAAGCTGAAATTAAATAAATTTCTATATTGGACATCCATTTTGGTTTATTAATATTAATCAAGGAATATGTATATGTTTTTTTAGCTGCGGCGTTGAAAATTTTTCGCTTAATTGATTGATTGTATTTACGAAAACGTTGTACAACCTATACAAATACACCATATTTTTCATAGGATTTCTCAATGGCTTTGACGGGTGTCAAACAGAAGGATTTTCTTCTCAGAAAATTCTTTATTAAACACGATAGAAAGAGAGCGAGAAATCTGGATGCGGGAAGGACGTCCTCCCGCACCCAAGGCTAATCGACGATTCTCCCGACTCGCGCCTCCTGCACGTCACTATCCAACCGACAACGGTGCATGCGCAAGAAGCGATTCGTTGGTATGCAGGTGCAATGTCTCCGCAGGGTCACAAGAGATGGCGCTGTTAAAATAGCACATTATACCTAAAGAGAAACGGAAGATACTGTTGCAGTTGAGAAGAGTCGTCGTTTGGCCTTGAAAGCGGGAGGATGTCCTTCTCGCAGCCAGATCTCTCTCTCTCGTGCTGAATAAAAAGTCATCCAGCAACACATGAACCGAATAAAAAATGGACCAGTGCGTTAAATGAGCGTGTGGGAGCGGAGAACCACCCAGGGACTATGCCCCGAGAGCGCCCCAACTCCTCTGTAACAGTCAATACAGTGAGCCTTTATAAAAAGCGCCTTGAATCTTATCCAATATATCAAACTAATTTGCTAAAGCCATTGAATAAAGTTTCTAATAATTACACACATATTTTTTTCTAAATTTCCATCAGCAAAAAATTGTATTGGTTAAATTACAATAACATATTTCGCGTCCATTTAGAGTGTATTGGCAAGGCGTATTTTTGCGAGGGTCATATAGAGATCCGCGATGAAAAACGGAACTCTATAGAATGAATGCTCAATCCAACCGATGATCCATCTCGTTCTGAAATTCTCGGATAATCTTTCATCCTTTTATATCCTCGTTCCGGTATCTTGAATAAACTATTATTTTTTCCACGAGTTCATTTTGACGATATTTTTCAAATGGTGTAGAGCAGCGCTTCTTAAACTTATGTGGTCCACGGACACCCTTTTGAACAGATTATTTTGCGGATCCCAACCCAAGATATTTTACGTTGTTCTTGAGACCTAATTTCTGGCTCAATAATCTCACAGGCTATTTTAAAAAACTCTCATCGCAAAAGCAAAGTGGTCTGGCAAGACCATCTAATTAACAGGAGATTTAAGGCAAAACGTTCTGCCAAATTGGATGATAGTATGTTGACGACATTGGTGGACTCAGATTCTTACGCACAAATAAACTGGGTGTTGGGTGGGCGCTAGACTCCAAGATGCCCACTCATAAAGTCCCAGGGGGGGGGGAAACTCTACGCCCGTGGGCAACGGTTGAACCTCTGGTGTGTGAAAGCAACCTCATCGGTTTGCTCATCAAACGCTGCTGGGGTGACCCAGCTAACATGAGTTAGGTGCGCAGGTCACGCCGTGCTGCGTACCCATAAAGGGATGTGTGGAACAGCCGATTACAGTAGTTGGTGGAGACTTTGTCAAAGACTCATTACTATCCTCAACAACCAAGGCTGTTGGGAGAACGGTTTTAGGTTGTTCGAACGGCGACTCATCTCCATGGCTAGGTACTAAGAATGATCGAACTGATACGAGTACCATGAGGAAAGGGTAGCCCTTGCAGTCCGTCATCTGCTGCAGTCCCCTTCAACCTGAGTTTGGACTCCTGGTGGTAGTGGACCCACGGAAGTAAATCCTCCATCCAGGTCCTTCCTCCTCCGGGTGCACATGGTTGAGGAACAGTTGAGTTAAGATGGCAGCTTAAAATTGTACGCACATATTTTTTAAAAAAATAATTTATGTCCATTTTATGCATACAAATGCCAGCCTAATTTAATTTTCTTAAGAGGATTTTTTAAAATTACCTATACAAAACTATCAGGTCAGTCGCAGTCGATTAGCACTATTTAAAAATTTTCCAAAAATGCACACGAATCTTTGGACTGACCAGATATATTCCAAATTTGATTTTAATACGTTGTGTGGAATGAATGGGAATAGACAGGCGTTGAATAGAAAGACTCTCTTCTCTAAATAACTATTTATTCCACACGAGAAAGAGAGATCTGGCTGCAGGAGGGACGACTTCCCGCTACAGCCAAGGCTAATCGACGACTCTCCCGCCTCCCGCCTCCCGCCTCCCGCCTCCCGCCTCCCGCCTCCCGCCTCCCGCCTACCGCCTCCCGCCTCCCGCCTCCCGCCTCCTGCACG
This sequence comes from Stenopsyche tienmushanensis, assembly GCA_008973525.1. Lineage (NCBI taxonomy): Eukaryota > Metazoa > Arthropoda > Insecta > Trichoptera > Stenopsychidae > Stenopsyche > Stenopsyche tienmushanensis. The sequence continues at coordinate 218,334 of WACJ01000285.1, read as the reverse complement.
TCACTATCCAACCGACAACGGTGCATGCGCAAGAAGCGATTGCAGGTGCAATGTTTCCGCAGGGCCACAAGAGATGGCGCTGTTAAAATAGCATATTGCACCCGAAGAGAGACGGAAGATGTCGTTGTTAATCTGGCGAATTAAATCTGCTCAGATTAACAGCGCCATTATGTAGGGATGCTAATTCACCCACGCTACAATATTATAGAAAACTCTTTTTTGAAAGATTTTTATCCAAATTTCATTCCAAAATATTTCAAATTTAATCGTACCCTTTGATTATCATTAAACCATAATAAACCATGTTTAATCGTATAAAGCGGTTCAATAGATAGAATATATATATATATATATATAGAATAATGTTACACAGCTTATCCGTGCGAGGAAAAATAAAATACGAATCGACATGTCTCCAAAAAGAAGCAGCAGAAAAAGAGATGTCATCGGAAGTGTCTATCGCTTAAGTCCGCCTTTCCTGAGACAAAGCCAATTTCCCACAAATATTTGCTTTCACTTTTGGCGATTATTCCGACGGAAGTATTGGATAAACTCGGGAAGTATTTCGTAAATAGTTTTATGACAATAAATTTTTCAACATCCCTCTCACGCCCCTCCATGTGGATTTAAGGGGCGAAAGCGTCAAAGGTTAGGCATAAAGACCTATAGGAAAAATCTTTTTTTATATTCCCTATGTGTTGACAAACTTTCTAACTTGTCCTCTAGGTGTTTACATTCTGTTTATTCGACGAGTTTTGCGTACAATAGCTTATATTGCCAATTTTCCCATAACTCGATGCATCTTAAACATAGTCATATTTAGCGCAATAATTATAGTTGAAAGAAGGTGAACTTTATGAGAGCAATTATCAATTTAATGACGACATATTTTATATTTCCATATGTAGTCTAGTTTTTAAGACAGATATTTTTCTTTTCTTTGTCATCCAGCACAATTTTAAATTCTTCTAGACGCTAGCAATAGAGTGCCTGTTCTTTCGAATGCTTCCAATCTCAGTTTCAATGTCGATACAATGGATTCAATAACATGAAATGGCCATTCAGAAATATTGTTGATTTGAATAGCAATCTCTATCGTTGCCTTCATATATGCCAATTTATTATTATTTATAATATAACAGGAATATCAAAATGTTAAACATTTTTCATATTCTCTTTTTTCATATAAATTTATTTTTCTGTTTAATTTTCCCTTATAAAATTTGTATTCTAGAATGGCCAAATATATCTACGCTATATATAAAGCTGAATACTAAAGATGTGAATAAACTTTCCAATTAAATACTTTCGTGAAAGCGTAGAATCGCAAGAAAGAAAGGTAAATAGGTCGACCAATAGTCTTGGCCGCGGGAAAGCACATTCTTCAAACATGAAGTCATAGCATATGCGAACGACTTCATGTTGTTGACGAAGTCCGGCTCGTGGACCCACATCGAAATCCTGGCTAGTGACGCCCTGGAGGTGATCCGCAAATGGAATCGATTGAACAGATTAACGTTCTCGATAGGGCGATTTAGGGCCTCGCTGATTAGGTTTGGGCTTTCAACTTCGGAATCTCCATGTGAAGATCCGTTCATGGACGCAGACCATGTTCTGTGGACATGTTAGGGCATGGCGTCTGATTGCGAGGCGCTCCTTCGATGTGTCAGTGGTCCAAAATTCGGACCGGTTGGACGCGGAAACCTTGTGGCCACCCCTTCTAATTTTAGGGCATTTATGATATTTTGTAAAAAATTTGAAGAAAAAGGGATTCACAGGACTTTCCACCGAGTCGTAGAGATCCTTCCTAAAGTCACACCTTTTTTCGGGGCCGCGAGCGAGGCTCAAAAATCTTCTCTACCTTATAGAAAACATATATTTATATAATTATTTATTCTAAAATTTCAAACAGAATCTATTTATTTATCCCAGCCTAAGAATTTCAGAGTTAAATTAAAATCATTAGTAAGCTTCCCTCCCCGCTTAGAGCGCAAGTGGTCACAAGAAGTGGAGAAGGAGCGGGCGATGTGCACTTCATGGTCAGAGAAAAACCCTCAATATTCACAACCCACTGATTCTGACACCAGTGTAACGTTGAGGCGGGCGCGCTCTCGGGGCAGAGTCCCCGGGCGGCTCCCCGCCCCCCATGTGCTCGTCGGGATGACCGCGCTGCCGCACGGGTCCGTTCTTCTATCGGACTGTGATGGTGCTGGAGGAATGGATGGAAATAGACGGGCGTCGAATGGAAAGACTTTCTTCGCTAGATATGTATTTATTCCACACGAGATAGAGAAAGAGAGAGAGGTCTGGCTGCAGGAGGGACAACCTCCCGCAGCCAAGGCCAACCGACGACTCTCTCGACTCCCGCTTCCTACGCGTCACTACCCAACCGGTAACGATGCACGCGCAAGAAGCGATCGGTCGGTAAGCAGGTCCAATGTCTCCGCAGGGCCACAAGAGATGGCGCTGTTAAAATAGCACATTGCACTTGAAGAGAAATGGAAGATATCGCTACTATGCGGGGATGAATAATGCAAAATTCATATAATTGATTTCAATTTTATAATGCATTTTAGTTACATATTAGTTAAAGAAACTAAAGTTTAAACTGCCTCCTTAAATATTAGAATGGCAATACGAACGGTACATTTTAAAATGTGAAGAGTTTTCTCGAATATTAATACGAAAAAAGCTTTCCAAATGCAAAAGTATCTCATGCATCGATAGATTGATGCATCTATGAGCGTTTTGCATGAATGTTGAGGGTTGAATCCTAAAGGTGCACAAAGTGTTCAAGCATGAAGAAATGCATGTTGAAGATTGAAGAAATAGTAAGAAATGAGTAGACACATGAGTAAAAAAAGCGAAATTCAGAGAGATAGACGACTTTGTTAAATTGCTGTAGATGGATGATGTTAAAGAACAATTTAGATTTCTCTGTATGAAAATAGTTCACATCATTATCAGATTTATATCGATATACTATTCGACGAAGACCTTATATCTTAACACTATCGTGGCCGCATCAAAGGATCTCAGACCATTGAACATATTACTTCAAATAGATATAGTATCAGAAGTTGTAGATATAAATATTCATTCATCGTATTCATTGATTACTGATGTTTATGGACGGTCATATCAATTGATTGTTGTGCGCATATAAATTTCATAATTATACAAAAATTGTTCCATTTCAACCCCAACTATAGTCAATAAAAGTAATAGTGGTGTACCAAATACATATCATCGGGGGGGTATTTTTAGCACAGTAAGGGAAAAATTAACAATATCTCTTATCGTTTGCATATCAATTTGTATAACATCAAACTTGATACGAATCTTAAACTATATATAAAACTACGTGTTTGAATTATATATAGTGATTTTTCTTATTTCAATTCGTAATGGTTGAGCAATAATCCATTCAATTTGAACGAAAAGGCTTAAATCCTCTGTACAATGTTCAATCATTTAATGTGTGATTACAAACTTGCCACGGATGTTTCCATAAGCTCCATGTCAGAGTTTTAACTTCAGGATTCTAAATTAAAATCGCTTCTATTATCGACGAACAATGAAGCAAATAAAACACTTTCTATTGTTGGCTTTTTTCGGAAAAGCTACCGTTGCACAATGTAATTTCATCTCTTATTTTAAATGAAAGGCGAAACTATAGCTTGCTTACCAAGAGAGATTTTGCAGAAAAGCCCTCGCCTTTTTCACCGTGGGCCGCCCTTAATTTTTTTCATTTTTCTCCCACCCCGAGTGATGTTTGACTTTGGGATGTAACCCGGCAAACAACAATTTGTAAAAATCTCGTTTGTTTTTCTTCACTTTCGCGTTTGTAATCCCTCGTAGGCGGGTTCGTTCTGCACAAAGCAGCTATTGTTTACGAAAGCTCTCCCTCAGGCAGAAGTCCGCTAAAAAATATATTTCCAGTGATAAATCGCCACAGACTGTGCTCAGTTTTCACATGGTATGCAAAAATTTATAAGGGAATGTAATATATTAGTTGGAGATGCTGGACAAAAAAAAAGGGAAAAAAGTCTTGAACGCGGACACAATTAAATTTTCCGCGTGCAAGGACATTACGATTTAATCAGGACATGCGGGATATGCGGAGTTAAAATATGAGATTTTTTAAAGGCAAATTTAATGAAAACATTCAAAGTCGACATGCATTTATTTTTGCACCTGCAGATGCATATAAAACACTAACATGATACTTAATAGTGCCTTATCATGTGCCTTTTATGAATGCTAATTATTTTTTATAAACGAACTAAAAATTGAAGAATGAGATCTGGCTGCTGGAGGGACGGCTTCCCGCAGCCAAGGATAACCGACGATTCTCCCGACTCCCGCTTCCTGCGCATCATTCCCCAATCGGCAACGGTGCACGTGCAAGAAGCGATCCGTCGGTATGCAGGTGCAATGTCTCCGCAGGGCCACAAGAGTTGGCGCTATTAAAATAACACATTGCACCTGAAGAGAGATGGTAATACTCATATAAGAAAAGCGTATATCTATTTGAAGGGGTGTCATGTTACATGTCATTATACAGGAACCCGCTTCAAATGAACTAAACGTAAAAAATTGTTGCCGTGCATCGAGTTTCTGCATAAAACCGAGTGGTGAGCGAGAGTCGCCATTCGAGTTGCGGCATCAAATCATATGGTGAGTGAGAGTCACCTCTCAAGTTCTAAGGGATAAATGTACTCAGATATTCAAAAAAAGAATAAGATAATGGATATATAACAAAAGACATAAAAGCCTTTTTATACTTTGCTAGGATTGTATAGAATCGTCGATGTAAAATTATAGGAAAGAGGAGAAACCATCCCAGCAGTAGTATAGTGATAAATTTCAATTCTTTTGCGATAGATATTTCATAAATTGTTTCATTATCATTCAAAATTTGGAATCCAGGATCGTTTGCATCACAATTTAACCACTTGATTACATCTTCGTCGTCGCATTCAGTACATATAGAAGTTTGTGCTTTTGCTTCCCCAATGTCTCATATTAGATATATAAAATATATAAATTCTCCAACGAATCCTTCCTTCTCCACAAATAGCTCCAATGTGTCAATTAATTGTAGCAGAAAGTTTTTCCCCCATGAATTTAAAGTTCCTTGATACCATGTCATCCTTCGAATTTTTCAAGCCAGTCCGAATTTGCTTTGAAGGTGGAATCTACATTTAATTTTGTATTGAAAAATATTGCCTCGTAAACAAAAGCAGGTATAAGGGCAAGTCTAAGAAGCTAATGCTGATTGAATTTATGGATATTTTTTCAGTATATAGAACAATTGTTAGTGTACCAAAAACTCTTCGAAAATGTTTTCGAATTTATTACATTTTGTAATTTTTTTCAAGGAATCGATTTAACATTCAGTAATTTCAATAATTTGCAATCAAATCAAAATATTATATTATACAATATATGGGTCTTTTCATGAATAAAGTCGAATGCATGAATATAATCTCTCTGCTTTAAATAAGATTCAGCAACTCCAGAGCTTGAAATGGACTGTGGCGTCTCAACCTCACTTTAATTGCCAATTGAAATAATATCACTTTGCAAAGTTTGATAATCTCCAACGAAACTGATGGTAACTTTTCGGCGTAACGAAGAAAATAGAATGATGACGAAGTTTCGCCCTTTCCACGGAGCCATATAAAATTCAACCAATCTATCCTTTCTTATGACAACATAATTACACATGATTGCTTCTTAAGACTTTCAAATAAATTCTAAATGTACACTTTGATCATCGAAATTAGACGAGCTCCCTTTGAGATTATTGAGCACAAAGGAATTGACATGCTCATCTAATCTCCATAAATAATATTCCCATAAAGTGCCACAATTTCATACAAAATATTTCAAACAGTACGAAAGCCATTAAAAATATGACTGAGTCGCCGATCGATATTTTCAATATCATTGCGATTGATATTTATTAACAAGATAAAACCATCATTACATTGTTCGTTTACATATATCTACCATGTCTAATATTATATCCAATCAAATATTTTAACGAAAGTATTCGGAAAATTTAATAATCGGAAATTTCGGAATATTTAATATGACAGTACAATTGAATCTTTTTTTTATGCGGTAGATGCGTAAAATCGCACAAAAAAAGCTATGACTTGTGCTATGAAAAAGCGTTCGCGAATGCGTTCTGTGGATTTCAAAAACCGCATAACTTTGAAAACAACTATGTAAAATACATCCAAAATCGCATAAAAAAAAGTTAATAAAAAACAATAAGGCGATTAAAAAATAACGTTTAAAGGAAGTTTTGTATCATTTGTAAAATTTTAAGGATGCCTGACATCTGGAATCTCAAATGCTCAGATATTTACTAGAGAAATACTAATTATTTTCATTACAAACAATCATCGCTGTATGATAATTTTCGTTGCCATTTTCGATATGACTCAAAATCGCACTCTTCTTCCGAAGAAATAGTATATTAATAGTAAAATAGTAAATAGTAATAGTGTCAATGTCATCATTGTTCTGTGTAGCTTTCTCTTTCCAACAATATAATTTACAATTAGTAAAAATGTCACTGTTGTCCCTAACTTAAAATTAATAAATCACAAAATGGCGACTATTTAGTTCAGTTCAATTCAGTCAAGTCATTTTTGGCCTAAAAAAGCTATAACTCCTTAGGTAGTTGGAAATTTGGAGATTCCTTTGGAAAAGTTGAAATATTAAAAAAATGCAAAAAAACAAAATATTTTTTTTCAAAAATCTAAACCAGAATAAAGAATCAGAAAAATATCTCGATAGTAATCTTTTTGAAATTTAAAAAAAAGAAAAAATTGCTTAAAAAAAAAAACGCATAACTTCGAAATCGCACAAAAAAGTCACAGTTGACAAAGTGTTTGACCAAGGGTTGGTATAGTGGCTTAGATCCTGGACTCTTGTTGCAAAGGTTCGGGTTCAAACCCAGATTGTGGAAAATTTTTTCACCGTACCAACATATTTGGGAGATTGGAAATATTAATATTTCTGATGATCGTCTCGATCCAGGTTTACCCTGATTTCCTGGATTAGAAAAAGTAAATTCTGAGGCGATTAATAAAGTCGTGCAGGGACGCCCATGAGTGAGTATATTAATTTGCAACAATAATTAAATTATCATTTATATATAATGATAATTTTGCTACTCACTCACAGATTCTCTCCTCTTCTACTTTTCCAAATAATCCTATTCTTACTTTACCACGTGTGGAAGGCAACGGGAAACCACCACATTAAATAATTTCCCAAGTAAGATCTCTTATGGAGATCCCCTATATCCGACATCGGATATGACACGTCAAAGTTTCATGATTTGATGAACGTCATTTAGACTTTAAAAAAAAAATAAAAAAATAAAAAGTTGCTTTAAAAAAAAATCGCATAACTTCGAAATCGCACAAAAAAAGTCACACAAAAAGAGGTTTGAGTGTACTTGAATTTGTAAAATATTACAAAGAAACTTTGATTAGTTGATAATTCGAATCATCATGTGGTACAATGCAATATAATATAATATATTTCAAGAATAAAATCAATCAAAACTTTACACGTTTTCATGTTCTGAAATTGTTTCGTTAAAATATTGTTTAAAAAAACACGCATAACTTCGAAATCGCACAAAAAGTCGCTCAAAAAGAGGTGTGAATTCACATTTAGGGTTATTGGCTGATTATTCGAGCGTAGTCTTCGTCGCTGCGATGCGTGCCGAGTTGTTCAGCTGCAGAAATCGCATCGGAGGGGTCACTAGGGTGCGAAACAATTCCGTAACGTTAACTTGGATAATGACTATACAGGTTGGACACTTATTGATCCGTTGGTCATTTATTTACACTTTCGATATTTGCCACAAGATCTCCACATGATCATAAAAATGCGATCTACTTTCAAAATTTTAACTCTAACTATATTCTAATGGATTTATCAGACTCTCGCCTTACATGTCAGCTAATTCAACGTCAAACTGAATGACGTGTCCTCAGGCGTTTAATATAATATTAGATATTAATTTGCCTTTGATGTTTGAGAATATCATCAAGATTATGCTTAGGAATAAAATGATGATGTAAATAAATTAATTGAATCTAGTCGACAAAAGTTTCATGTTTGACAAAAAAATTATGAGACTCCCTAGGAAAACTTTCCGTTTGACTTACCAATTTGATGTTCTGTTTTATACTGCTTATTATTAGGGTTCTCTGGATAAGTTTTCTCACATATAATAGATTATTCATGTATTTAAAAGGTAGGATAAATATAATATATATCGTGGAGAGCAATGATTGTGCATAGTTAACTCAGTTGAATATGCATAATGTGATTGGGATAAATGTATTATGGGTATGTGAATTCATATGAAATTTTTCATCTTGAGAAAAAAATTGATATTAATGGAAAAGCCTATTTTTTTTAGATTTTAAGCAATCGGAATAGATTAGTTATAATGCAATTTTATTTGAATATGCACAAATTCTCGCTTTTATGTATGTTATATTGTCAATATATGTCAAGGTTTTGTTGAAATCTCTTTTTTGGTGTATGTCAACGGACGATAGAATAATTGTTGAATACAAAAAATAGTAGCTTTCAATATTGATGGTCCTGAAGAAATTTTATGTCGGAATTTTTGGCGATGCTACAATATTTATACGGTCATAAAAAGCATAGAAAAACTGTGGAATAATATCGCAGAAGCAGCTTTAAATACATGAAAAAATAAATATAACCGGAATGCTTTCATTCCTTGCCAAATAGTATTTCAGCAAGCACAAGGACTCAATTACAGTTGAATTTACCCGTCAACATAAAGGAAGAAGTTGCTATTGAATAGCGATAGGAATCTCATGACGTTGAAATGACTTTCGAAAATATTATTAAATAGAGGAACAGAACGCATTTAAGTATGAATAAGAGGATGAAGAAGTCCTTCTGTTTGACTTATTTACAGCATCGAATTTTAACACCCTGCAAGAAGTTCAAGCACTGAATATGCATGAAATAAATACGTCTTCAGTAGATGTAAGAATATTTCCTAAGGCAATAAGTTCAATTTCAAAGCATATTTTATACTGTGTGCAGATATATATAATAGATTGTTTTATTGCTAGTCTTGAAAAAGTAATAAATATTGAAGAGCCATTTATATCGCAATCTTGTTGATTTAATTATTTTGCTCTTAGCAAATCGATTAATATAATAAGTAGCAAATACTGTAAGAGATGTTAAGCGATATTGAATCAATCGTAAAAAAATAGCAAAGTGACTCGTAAGTAGGGAATCTGATCCATTCCAAGGATTAGTAAATGTAATCCCGAATCATTTTTTGATATGGTTTTAATTTCTTTTTTTAATAGTGAAAAATAAATTTTGACATAAATCTGATAGGAATCATAGAGGGTAATAGGAAAAGATTCGTAAATTGCTTTAAAAAAAAATCGCATAACTTCGAAATAGCACAAAAAGGGGTTTGAATTTATATTTGAATTATAACTATTGAATAAATGAAATTATTAAAAATATCATATTTACACGAAGATGATCCTCAGCTTGAGATACGGCTAATGCGAATTTGAGCAGCTCCAGTGGAATAGAGATGTTATTTCATTTTTAAGACAGCACAGGAAGATTTTATATGATAATATCAAAAGTTGAAGAACAATGTGAGCTGGGGCAACTTTTCTCCATTTAGGATGTAAAATAGCAGATTTCTTTAAAAAGTCAATCTTTCCAAAACGCTACACTCTTTCGGACATCGAAAACTTTAGGGAACCCATTAAAGCTTTATTGCCTCTCTTTGGAGCGAAGGTGCGTCGGCCCCGGGGCTCCTGAGGGGCATGCGAAGATAAATACATTCCTATAGTTCCCCCCGTATAAACTGTTAGGGGTTTTGCATTCGTTTAACGTTAGCGGTTTAGCTTTCTCGGGGCAATATAAGAATAAAAAGCTAACAAAACCGCTTCCCATACATCAGCTTTATTTCATCATTCCGTTTTCCGCTCGGTTTTCCGAAGAAAAATAACATTTTCCCTTTGGCTCTCGTTTTATGTGCGGATGCTAACAATGTATAGAAGTGGTACGAGAAGAGGTCCTGGAGTCAAACGAATATCTTACTCCGGCGAGGGAGTTGAACTCTCAAAAATATCGGGTTACGAGGCGCTCTTTGTGAAAAGGGGAAATTCAAAATTTTCGCTTCAAAGCTTTAGCATCGGATATACATTTTATGTACGCATAAATCCGCGACTCCAAGTTTTTTTATTATTCGCAATACGCCGGTTTTTCAGAGCCCGGCGCCACTGAAGGAACAAACGCATAATTCCGTTACGTGAGTTTGGTCCTTTACGCTTTATTTTCCACATCATGAGCATTGTGAACGGAAGAACTGTCTACCATTCGTTCTCTTCGTTAAAATAGTACATTCTTAAAATGTGGATTATTAAATCGCCCGAGGAAAGAATTTTCGACGAGGAGAAAACGCTGATGAAATTGAAGATTAAAAAAGCCTTTGAGGATGAACCAAAACTTTATCAATGTCCCAATTCGTCTCATTGCAACATTAAACAATCTCAAACTCAATGCTTTATTAAACCTAAAAGTGTTCAATTTTTTTAACATTTTTTTATGCGAAAAGTATTAAGATTCGCAAAATTTTAGTTGCTTAATTTTTTCTCTAACCAATTTTATCGTGTTCAGGCTTCTAAAACACCTATAAATAATCGGTATCAGCTAAAATCTAAGAACATTTTTTTCCACGCAAATTGTCCTCTTCCGATGGTCATTTGTAAAATTGACCCCGAGGATTCGCAAAATTTTAGTTGCTTATTTTCATCTCTAACCAAGTTTATCGTATTCAGGCTTCTAAAACACCTATAAATAATCGGTATTTGCTAAAATCTAAGTACATTTTTTTCAACACAAATCGTCCTCTTCCGATGGTCATTTGTAAAATTGACCCCGTGGATTCGCAAAATTTTAGTTGCTTATTTTTTCCTCTAACCAAGTTTATCGTATTCAGGCTTTTAAAACACCTATAAATAATCGGTATTTGCAAAAAACTAAGGATATTTTTTTCCACGCAAATCGTCCTCTTCCGATGGTCATTTGTAAAATTGACCCCGAGGATTCGCAAATTTTAGTTGCTTATTTTTTCCTCTAACCAAGTTTATCGTATTCAGGCTTTTAAAACACCTATAAATAATCGGTATTTGCTAAAATCTAAGGAAATTTTTTTCCACGCAAATCGTCCTCTTCCGATGACCCCGAGGATTCGCAAAATTTTAGTTGCTTATTTTTTCCTCTAACCAAGTTTATCGTATTAAGGCTTTTAAAACACCTATAAATAATCGGTATTTGCTAAAATCTAAGTACATTTTTTTCAACACAAATCGTCCTCTTCCGATGGTCATTTGTAAAATTGACCCCGAGGATTCGCAAAATTTTAGTTGCTTATTTTTTCCTCTAACCAAGTTTATCGTGCTCAGGCTTCTAAAACACCTATAAATAATCGGTATTTGCAAAAATCTAAGGATATTTTTTTTCACGCAAATCGTCCTCTTCCGATGGTCATTTGTAAAATTGACCCCGTGGATTCGCAAAATTTTAGTTGCTTATTTTTTCTTCTAACCAAGTTTATCGTATTCAGGCTTCTAAAACACCTATAAATAATCGATATTTGCTAAAATCTAAGGATATTTTTTTCAACGCAAATCGTCCTCTTCCAATGGTCATTTGTAAAATTGACCCCGAGGATTCGCAAAATTTTAGTTGCTTATTTTTTCCTCTAACCAAGTTTATCGTATTCAGGCTTTTAAAACACCTATAAATAATCGGTATTTGCTAAAATCTAAGGAAATTTTTTTCCACGCAAATCGTCCTCTTCCGATGACCCCGAGGATTCGCAAAATTTTAGTTGCTTATTTTTTCCTCTAACCAAGTTTATCGTATTCAGGCTTTTAAAACACCTATAAATAATCGGTATTTGCTAAAATCTAAGTACATTTTTTTCAACACAAATCGTCCTCTTCCGATGGTCATTTGTAAAATTGACCCCGAGGATTCGCAAAATTTTAGTTGCTTATTTTTTCCTCTAACCAAGTTTATCGTGCTCAGGCTTCTAAAACACCTATAAATAATCGGTATTTGCAAAAATCTAAGGATATTTTTTTTTCACGCAAATCGTCCTCTTCCGATGGTCATTTGTAAAATTGACCCCGTGGATTCGCAAAATTTTAGTTGCTTATTTTTTCTTCTAACCAAGTTTATCGTATTCAGGCTTCTAAAACACCTATAAATAATCGATATTTGCTAAAATCTAAGGATATTTTTTTCAACGCAAATCGTCCTCTTCCAATGGTCATTTGTAAAATTGACCCCGAGGATTCGCAAAATTTTAGTTGCTTATTTTTTCCTCTAACCAAGTTTATCGTATTCAGGCTTTTAAAACACCTATAAATAATCGGTATTTGCTAAAATCTAAGGAAATTTTTTTCCACGCAAATCGTCCTCTTCCGATGACCCCGAGGATTCGCAAAATTTTAGTTGCTTATTTTTTCCTCTAACCAAGTTTATCGTATTCAGGCTTTTAAAACACCTATAAATAATCGGTATTTGCTAAAATCTAAGTACATTTTTTTCAACACAAATCGTCCTCTTCCGATGGTCATTTGTAAAATTGACCCCGAGGATTCGCAAAATTTTAGTTGCTTATTTTTTCCTCTAACCAAGTTTATCGTGCTCAGGCTTCTAAAACACCTATAAATAATCGGTATTTGCAAAAATCTAAGGATATTTTTTTTTCACGCAAATCGTCCTCTTCCGATGGTCATTTGTAAAATTGACCCCGTGGATTCGCAAAATTTTAGTTGCTTATTTTTTCTTCTAACCAAGTTTATCGTATTCAGGCTTCTAAAACACCTATAAATAATCGATATTTGCTAAAATCTAAGGATATTTTTTTCAACGCAAATCGTCCTCTTCCAATGGTCATTTGTAAAATTGACCCCGAGGATTCGCAAAATTTTAGTTGCTTATTTATTCCTCTAACCAAGTTTATCGTATTCAGGCTTTTAAAACACCTATAAATAATCGGTATTTGCTAAAATCTAAGGAAATTTTTTTCCACGCAAATCGTCCTCTTCCGATGACCCCGAGGATTCGCAAAATTTTAGTTGCTTATTTTTTCCTCTAACCAAGTTTATCGTATTCAGGCTTTTAAAACACCTATAAATAATCGGTATTTGCTAAAATCTAAGGAAATTTTTTTCCACGCAAATCGTCCTCTTCCGTAGGTCAATTGTAAAATTGACCCCGAGGATTCGCAAATTTTAGTTGCTTATTTTTTCCTCTAACCAAGTTTATCGCATTCAGGCTTTTAAAACACCTATAAATAATCGGTATTTGCTAAAATCTAAGGAAATTTTTTTCCACGCAAATCGTCCTCTTCCGATGACCCCGAGGATTCGCAAAATTTTAGTTGCTTATTTTTTCCTCTAACCAAGTTTATCGTATTCAGGCTTTTAAAACACCTATAAATAATCGGTATTTGCTAAAATCTAAGTACATTTTTTTCAACACAAATCGTCCTCTTCCGATGGTCATTTGTAAAATTGACCCCGAGGATTCGCAAAATTTTAGTTGCTTATTTTTTCCTCTAACCAAGTTTATCGTATTCAGGCTTCTAAAACACCTATAAATAATCGGTATTTGCAAAAATCTAAGGATATTTTTTTCCACGCAAATCGTCCTCTTTCGATGGTCATTTGTAAAATTGACCCCGTGGATTCGCAAAATTTTAGTTGCTTATTTTTTCCTCTAACCAAGTTTATCGTATTCAGGCTTTTAAAACACCTATAAATAATCGGTATTTGCAAAAAACTAAGGATATTTTTTTCCACGCAAATCGTCCTCTTCCGATGGTCATTTGTAAAATTGACCCCGTGGATTCGCAAAATTTTAGTTGCTTATTTTTTCCTCTAACCAAGTTTATCGTATTCAGGCTTTTAAAAGACCTATAAATAATCGGTATTTGCAAAAAACTAAGGATATTTTTTTCCACGCAAATCGTCCTCTTCCGATGGTCATTTGTAAAATTGACCCCGATGATTCGCAAAATTTTAGTTGCTTATTTTTTCCTCTAACCAAGTTTATCGTATTCAGGCTTTTAAAACACCTATAAATAATCGGTATTTGCAAAAAACTAAGGATATTTTTTTCCACGCAAATCGTCCTCTTCCGATGGTCATTTGTAAAATTGACCCCGTGGATTCGCAAAATTTTAGTTGCTTATTTTTTCCTCTAACCAAGTTTATCGTATTCAGGCTTTTAAAACACCTATAAATAATCGGTATTTGCTAAAATCTAAGTACATTTTTTTCAACACAAATCGTCCTCTTCCGATGGTCATTTGTAAAATTGACCCCGAGGATTCGCAAAATTTTAGTTGCTTATTTTTTCCTCTAACCAAGTTTATCGTGCTCAGGCTTCTAAAACACCTATAAATAATCGGTATTTGCAAAAATCTAAGGATATTTTTTTTTCACGCAAATCGTCCTCTTCCGATGGTCATTTGTAAAATTGACCCCGAGGATTCGCAAAATTTTAGTTGCTTATTTTTTCCTCTAACCAAGTTTATCGTGCTCAGGCTTCTAAAACACCTATAAATAATCGGTATTTGCAAAAATCTAAGGATATTTTTTTTTCACGCAAATCGTCCTCTTCCGATGGTCATTTGTAAAATTGACCCCGTGGATTCGCAAAATTTTAGTTGCTTATTTTTTCTTCTAACCAAGTTTATCGTATTCAGGCTTCTAAAACACCTATAAATAATCGATATTTGCTAAAATCTAAGGATATTTTTTTCAACGCAAATCGTCCTCTTCCAATGGTCATTTGTAAAATTGACCCCGAGGATTCGCAAAATTTTAGTTGCTTATTTATTCCTCTAACCAAGTTTATCGTATTCAGGCTTTTAAAACACCTATAAATAATCGGTATTTGCTAAAATCTAAGGAAATTTTTTTCCACGCAAATCGTCCTCTTCCGATGACCCCGAGGATTCGCAAAATTTTAGTTGCTTATTTTTTCCTCTAACCAAGTTTATCGTATTCAGGCTTTTAAAACACCTATAAATAATCGGTATTTGCTAAAATCTAAGGAAATTTTTTTCCACGCAAATCGTCCTCTTCCGTAGGTCAATTGTAAAATTGACCCCGAGGATTCGCAAATTTTAGTTGCTTATTTTTTCCTCTAACCAAGTTTATCGTATTCAGGCTTTTAAAACACCTATAAATAATCGGTATTTGCTAAAATCTAAGGAAATTTTTTTCCACGCAAATCGTCCTCTTCCGATGACCCCGAGGATTCGCAAAATTTTAGTTGCTTATTTTTTCCTCTAACCAAGTTTATCGTATTCAGGCTTTTAAAACACCTATAAATAATCGGTATTTGCTAAAATCTAAGTACATTTTTTTCAACACAAATCGTCCTCTTCCGATGGTCATTTGTAAAATTGACCCCGAGGATTCGCAAAATTTTAGTTGCTTATTTTTTCCTCTAACCAAGTTTATCGTATTCAGGCTTCTAAAACACCTATAAATAATCGGTATTTGCAAAAATCTAAGGATATTTTTTTCCACGCAAATCGTCCTCTTTCGATGGTCATTTGTAAAATTGACCCCGTGGATTCGCAAAATTTTAGTTGCTTATTTTTTCCTCTAACCAAGTTTATCGTATTCAGGCTTTTAAAACACCTATAAATAATCGGTATTTGCAAAAAACTAAGGATATTTTTTTCCACGCAAATCGTCCTCTTCCGATGGTCATTTGTAAAATTGACCCCGTGGATTCGCAAAATTTTAGTTGCTT
Source organism: Stenopsyche tienmushanensis (assembly GCA_008973525.1). Taxonomy (NCBI): domain Eukaryota; kingdom Metazoa; phylum Arthropoda; class Insecta; order Trichoptera; family Stenopsychidae; genus Stenopsyche; species Stenopsyche tienmushanensis. The sequence goes on along the minus strand of WACJ01000285.1, from coordinate 202,428 downwards.
ATTTTTTCCTCTAACCAAGTTTATCGTATTCAGGCTTTTAAAAGACCTATAAATAATCGGTATTTGCAAAAAACTAAGGATATTTTTTTCCACGCAAATCGTCCTCTTCCGATGGTCATTTGTAAAATTGACCCCGATGATTCGCAAAATTTTAGTTGCTTATTTTTTCCTCTAACCAAGTTTATCGTATTCAGGCTTTTAAAACACCTATAAATAATCGGTATTTGCAAAAAACTAAGGATATTTTTTTCCACGCAAATCGTCCTCTTCCGATGGTCATTTGTAAAATTGACCCCGTGGATTCGCAAAATTTTAGTTGCTTATTTTTTCCTCTAACCAAGTTTATCGTATTCAGGCTTTTAAAACACCTATAAATAATCGGTATTTGCTAAAATCTAAGTACATTTTTTTCAACACAAATCGTCCTCTTCCGATGGTCATTTGTAAAATTGACCCCGAGGATTCGCAAAATTTTAGTTGCTTATTTTTTCCTCTAACCAAGTTTATCGTGCTCAGGCTTCTAAAACACCTATAAATAATCGGTATTTGCAAAAATCTAAGGATATTTTTTTTTCACGCAAATCGTCCTCTTCCGATGGTCATTTGTAAAATTGACCCCGAGGATTCGCAAAATTTTAGTTGCTTATTTTTTCCTCTAACCAAGTTTATCGTGCTCAGGCTTCTAAAACACCTATAAATAATCGGTATTTGCAAAAATCTAAGGATATTTTTTTTTCACGCAAATCGTCCTCTTCCGATGGTCATTTGTAAAATTGACCCCGAGGATTCGCAAAATTTTAGTTGCTTATTTTTTCCTCTAACCAAGTTTATCGTATTCAGGCTTTTAAAACACCTATAAATAATCGGTATTTGCTAAAATCTAAGGAAATTTTTTTCCACGCAAATCGTCCTCTTCCGATGACCCCGAGGATTCGCAAAATTTTAGTTGCTTATTTTTTCCTCTAACCAAGTTTATCGTATTCAGGCTTTTAAAACACCTATAAATAATCGGTATTTGCTAAAATCTAAGGAAATTTTTTTCCACGCAAATCGTCCTCTTCCGTAGGTCATTTGTAAAATTGACCCCGAGGATTCGCAAAATTTTAGTTGCTTTTTTTTTCCTCTAACCAAGTTTATCGTGCTCAGGCTTCTAAAACACCTATAAATAATCGGTATTTGCTAAAATCTAAGTACATTTTTTTCAACACAAATCGTCCTCTTCCGATGGTCATTTGCAAAATTGAGCCCGAGGATTCGCAAAATTTTAGTTGCTTATTTTTTCTTCTATTCAAGTTTATCGTATTCAGGCTTCTAAAACACCTATAAATAATCCGTATTTGCAAAAATCTAAGAACATTTTTTTCAACGCAAACCGTCCAGTTCCGATGATAATTTGTAATTTTGAGCCCTAGGATTCGCAAAAGTTTATTTGCTTATTTTTTCCTCTAACCAAGTTTTTCGTGTTCAGGCTTCTAAAACACGTCTAAATAATCGTTATTTGCATAAATCTATGAACATTCTTTTTTCAAAGTAAACCGTTTTCTTCTATAGGTCATTTGTAATATTGAGCCCGAGGATTTACAAAATTTTAGTTGCTTAAGATCTGTTCAGGTTATCTTTGAAAGTCAATTTACACTTTTGCTTACAAATCATTTAAATGCACATAGAGAATCGTACATTTTATTATAATAAACTGTTTATTTGATCTTCATAGATTTACCTACTAATTATTAATTACATCTGCCCCATGTGACGACTTTCCATTAAAGGGATAGAGAAACTTCATAAGATCTTAAACGAAATCTATTTATACACAATGATATTACACAACTATTTTCTTCCAGACAACAAAGACTTGCTTTTGTATTTTTAAAATTAAGATTAGTCGACTTTTATAAGTCAAAAGCTAATAAAACATTTAATAATTAATTGGAATTATCTAAAGTTAGAAGCAATGTACTTGTATTTAAAATAAGTATCTTGCAAATATTTTAATTTGTGTAATCAAAATAATGAAAACGGCAAGAAATTAGTTTCGAAATTAGATTAGATTTTCTTGGCCATGATGTATTTACTACTAATAATGGGAATATCGATATGAAATATAATAGATACGGGCTTCAGATTTTTTCATAATTTCATATAGTGTACCAAATACATATCATGGTTCCGCGCTGGTGTTTTTTTTAGTACGATAAGGGAAAGGTTTATATGTTTCTGAGCATCTTCTATCTTTCGACGCCTTACTATCGCTTCTTACGTGTGTACCGTTGCCGGTTGGCCTTGATTGCGGGAGGACGTCCTTCTCGCAGCCGGATCTCTCTTTCGTGCTGAATAAAATGTTACCTAGAGAAGAGAGCCTTTTTGTCCCCGTCCATCCCCGTCCATAGATTTAATAAAATAATATCGTTGAATGCATATTTCGATTATATGTTTTCATGGCCTTTAAAATACCTGTGGGCATTATCGAAGTAAATACAATACTGACGAAAGCTACTCGTACTTAAAAGACAATATTAGTGAATCGTCGAAGCAAATATTTGATAACACCGAATAATGATTAGAGTAAACTTCAATTTCCGGTAGATGGATTTAATGAAAACGTCACTTCCGTCTTCATAACACAACAAAATTTTGTTTTCTGTCCTTCCTTCCCTCGGATTTTCCTTGTTCGTCGTCAAGCAATCGTCTTTGATAGTCCATAAGTCAATGAAATAAAAATCGATGCAAATAGGGTATCCCCGATTATTTTTGAAGCAGTATCAAAATCAATTTGGGGGTATTTTTAGCATTTTGAATGCGAATAAGTCGACGAGAGCTTTTGTCTGAAATAGAGTGGGTATTGAACCGTGAAAGTGATGCACTTAGGTAAGAAACTGTTGGACAGACGAGGGTGAATGGGTCAAGGTATCCATTTGGATTTCTAGAAAACAATTTCGATCAGCGCTTCGGTTCACTTAGGGGTAAGAACTTTACAACAGGTCATGGATGCTTACAATTTAATATTCTTGAAAATTTAATTCAATTTTAAATATGAATGTTGAATAGCTCTTATATTGCACGCAGTTAATTTGACAGTCATGCTGGCGTATGGTTTCATTGGATACAAAGTTAAGAGCGCACTTTAGATTCATTAAAAGCGTGGTATTTATTTGCGATCCAAAAGCATATGCATACTCTCGTCTCGAAGATCGACTTGTGCACACATCCTTTCTCTTCCCGTGCCCCAAGCCCAAACATCATTTTACCAGATCAATATGCGCTAACATGGTGCATCCATACAATATTTTACTATGCCTATGTTATTTCAGCAAGTGTAAAGAGTAAGCTGACGTAAGTTTTATCGTAATCAGATGAACGCTATGGAAGCGCATTAAATACAGACAAACAAACATTGATGTTTATATTAAAAATATGCCTATGTTATTCGTACGAATAAAACTGAATTAGTTTTTATATATTAAGATATATTATATTTTTAACGTTTGAGTGCTTAGATTTTGTCCAAAGAAAATGCCGTAAAAAGGTCTAAGATTTGAGCCCTGTCCTTTTCATGAAAATCATCGAAAGTCCCAGATATATATTGAAAAAATTGCATGAAATTGGAATCTGCTAGGAACAGGGTCTGCGAAACTGGTTCTTATGATTCTGCTTATCGACTTATACTTTAAAAAAATATGAATGTTACAATTGGCAGAGTCCCTGGGTGGCTCCTCACCCCTATGTGCTCGTCGGGACGGCCGCGCTAGCACACGGATTCGTTCTTCTATCGGGCCATGATGATGCTGGACGAATGGATGGGAATAGACGGGCGTCGAATAGTCTCTCTTCTCTAAATAACTATTTATTCCACACGAGAGAAAGAGAGAGATCTGGCTGCAGGAGGGACGACTTCCCGCCGCAGCCAAGGCTAACCGATGACTCTCCTGACTCCCACCTCCTGCGCATCACTTCCCAACCGGCAACGATGCATACGCAAGGAGCGATCGGTCGGTATGCAGATGCAATGTCTCCGCAGGGCCACCAGAGATGGCGCTGTTAAAATAACGCATTGCACCTGAAGAGAGACGGAAGATGTCGCTGTTAATCTGGAGAATTAAATGTACGCTATTGCGTGTTAATGCCAATGAATAATGTTGATGAAAATGTATTTGAGTTTTAATTAAATTTTCGACATTGTTGATATTTTTCTCCCAACGATGAAAAGACGAATACGTGATGTTGTAATATACTTTTGTCGTTCAGGAACACTCTTTATAATCGCACTTGTATAATATCCGGATGTTTGGGTTGTAGTAGATGTGCTTAGGACATGAAACGTGGAGCCTGCAAGAAGCCAGAAGGGGTCAACAACAAGTGTAACTTATGAGCCAAGTTTTGTGGAGCTGTCGAGTGCCCGAGGCGCCTCCGACCCGTGCGATTCTCACCCCCCATGCTCACCAAAAACCGGTTCAATCCCCCCTATCTTCGCAAGGACTTCATCAATAGGGAAACCCCCGAATGAACAATTCCCATTCATGGACTAGGGAGAGATCTTCAAGTCGTCTTATTGTATCATACGGACAAAAACCGACAGAAGCGCTTTTTTTTACAACCATGCGGTATGGCGTCCCAATATTTGACGTCCATTAGACAATTTCGGCCGGCAAACATAAAATATTCCATAAAAAATGGATGTGCCGAGCCCAGTGCAATTGTATTTTCCACCATGGAATACGTTAGGGGTGTACTTTCGATTTCGGTCTCGTTCCATCATACAGTTGGATTGTTTTATTGACACGCTCCAAAGTACACAACAGTCAAATGCTTTTAGCGCTAAAGTACTGCGATAATAATTAAAGAGAATAGCAATACTTTAACTATCCTAATATTTTTTCAAAAGAAAAAGGAATTAAGCCTAATCTAATGGCACCGAGCAGTTGCATATTAATTGGATTGCTTTTTGGTCATATAATAGCTCAAATAAGAATGCTAAGCATACATATATATGAATACATTTAGGTAAATTTATTAATAAAACTACATAACGCTGCTTTACAAAAACAAAGATTAGAAAGGTGCCTAACAGGAACTTCAGGCCTGCAATCAAAAGTAGTTATAAGGGCAAGCTTGCGACCGCAGCGGTCTCAGAGCCGTTGAGGCGCAATCTGGATGGAGTGATTGTTTCGAGATATATTATTCTTAGAGATATATAATGTTAATGTCTCTAACATGTCAATGTGTTAAAATCGACATTGAAATGTAGTTTTTTAGAGTTTGTTTTAAAATTTCATAACGGTAAAATGAGTGAAAATCAAACTACAAATAAAAACTAGAAATGTACATAGAAAAATAGAATGTGTATATTTATTAAATACAAACAATTTTCAATTAGAATAAGGGTTTTTTTTATAAAAGCTTATACTTTTTTGTAAATTAACATTCATTTTAATTCACAACAACAATATTGGTGACATCTGTATGCAACACACCCAATATTTGAGTAAAAATAAAGTTTACTCTGATATTTATAGGACTAAGAAATATCCTATCACAAGCTATCGTAAAAACATGAACGTAATGTAAAATCAAGAAACAATTTAACACTTAATTGAATTTGGGCATTGTTGAGGATTAAAATATGGATTTATCCTTCTTTAGCTGTGTCTCAGTCTAATGACTTTTTTATAAGGATAGCTTGCGATCAGACCTGAAAGAGAGTTTTACAGGGTGAATATAGGGTGCCAGAAGAATAGCTTGGAAAGACTTCAGATCCTACTGCTAGAATTCAATGACAAGCAACTTTGTCAAGCATGGAAGAGGTATTTTCAAGGAAATGCTGAGAGATGATTCTCTCGACCAAAGCTTGCTTTTCTACTCTCAAGGATGCCAGGGCTAAATTTTTCACCCTTCGTATAATCCATCACATGCTTTCATATGAATGTAGTGGTTATTGTATCTAAAATCTTGATTTTTTTCTCAATAGTATTAATTTTTGTGAACATGAATATTTATTAGTTTATATAATAATATATATCCATAGTTCCAATGTATGGATATATATTATTATAGGCCAGTAGTAGTTAATCTGGTCACTACCGCCCACTACTGGTAGTTCAAGCGTTCATGATAAATAGACAATTTTTAGCATTTAACACAGTAAATACACCGTATTGAGTCGTGAGCTTTTTATGTTTGTGCCCTTACTATCAACTTGTTTATTCGCCTTTTTTAAAATCTGTGTTATTTTTTTTTGACTTATTTTTCTACCTTATAAGGATAATAAAGATTACCAATAGGAACCTCTGGTCTGCAAACAAAGTAGGTACATGGACAGGCCTGCAACCGCAGCGGTCTCAGAACCGTTGGGGCGCAATCTGGACGGAGTGATTGCTTTGAATACATTTCGCGAATTAGCTGTAAAGCATTAAAATAATCCGAATTTCTTCACCAAAATTATAGACGACATTTTTAGAGATATATATTTTTGAAATTGAAATAAAAAAAAAAAACATTTTTTGATGTAATAAAATGAAATGACTCCTTAAGTTGGATATGAAAAAAATATTTGAATATAATTTGAAATTGAAAGGTGTATGTCTGAATCAGAATCCTCTTATCGTAAATATTGAGGAGGTTGATATGAGTTTCTAAGAAGAACTTATGACAAAATAAAAAATGTCTCCATTAAAATTTGAATTAAATCTGCTCACTTTGGCTCCCCCCCCCCCCCGTGCTCGTCGGGATAGTCGGGACGAATGGATGGGAATAAATGGGCGTCGAATAGAAAGACTCTCTTCTCTAAATAACTATTTATTCCATACGAGAGAGAGAACTGGCTGTGAGAAGGATGTCCTCCCGCAGCCAAGGCTAACCGACTCCCGCCTCCTGCGCGTCACTCCCCAACCGGCAACGGTGCACGCGTAAAAAATCGGTCGGCATGCAGGTGCAATGTCTCCGCAGGGCTACAAGACATGGCGCTGTTAAAATAGCACATTGCACTTGAAAAGAGACAGAAGATGTTGCCGTCAATCTGGTGAATTAAATTTGCTCAGATTAACAGCGGTACTACGTGGAGATGGTTAATTGCCCAAGCTACATTTATATACCACATTTCAAGATATTACTTATTTAGGGATTGCTTTCAATGGATTTGATATTTGAATGGGATTTTTAGGTTGTAGAGGATTTATGTGGAAGTAGCAAAATTGTCATTGACCTTGAGTGATATTATAGTTATAGTTGTAAATTCAGTTATTCATGTATGATCTTCTTGATCAATTCGGTGGTCTTAAACCTTTTTATCTGCGGTGAATGCGTTCCGCGGGAAATCGCACAAAAAAAGCTTTGACTTACATAGAAAAAGTGAAGATGCGTTCCATGGATTTTAAAAACCGCATAACTTTAAAACAGCTATATAAAATATATCCAAAATCGCATAAAAAAGATAATAATATATAAATTGGTTAATATTTAATGGACGTCTTCCATCATTGGTACTAAAAATTCAAAAGAAATTGTATACCCAGTGTCAATGTCATCATTGTTTTGTCTAGATTTTCTCTTTCTAACAATATAATTCATAATTAATAAAGATGCCATTATAGTCCCTAACTAAAAAACAAAAAACACAAAACGGCTACTGTCATTTTTTGACCTTATTTTGTCATTTTTGATTTTTTTAAAATAGTTTTATATAAAAAGATTTGTACCCAGTTTGAAGTAAATTAATTAATTAAAATCTGAGAGTCAACCGTGTTGAAAAAAGTTGTGGTATCGGTCAAGTTGTCGTTGCCGCGGCACTAAAATAGCTTTTAACTCCGTAAGTAGTTTTTATCCAAAATATCTCGATATGTATTCTTTATGAAATATTTTTGTTGTTGTTGTAAAAACCGCATAACTTCGAAATCGCATAAAAAAGTGGCACTTCAAAATTGGATAGAGACAATCAATCGAAAACATTAATACCTTTGTTGGTATAATGAAAATTTTATTCCACAATGTAAATCTTTATAGTAATAACCATATAGAGTACTTCTTAATTTTTATATATTTGATACATTTCATATGTATTTATGGTTTGTAATTTTGAAAGGTATTAAGTTTAAGGAGTTTAAATTGAGTACACAATTTGTTTGAAATGTTTTTCCCCCCAAAGGGATATTGATTGAATATGTAAATGTATGGTGTCAATCAAGTTGAAATCGCATTATCCACGATGAGGGTAGAGCTCGTCGTAGAGTTATATGTTGTGTGCGGTCTCGCCCTAAGGATCAACTACACTTTCGCCGGAGCGAAGGATTCCACTGAAAATAGTCATTGGAAGATTACGCGGCTTTAGATTCAGTCCATGGAATAGAATCTGGAGCAAAAAACTACTTAGTAATGGAGGAAAGAGGGGTGCGGCGGATTGCCGGGGTGTGGCGGATATAAAGTGGAGATGGAGAGGCCATTGTGAAAGTTGTGGAGTCGCTATATAGAACCCCCGGCGAGAGGAATTGAATAATAAAGCTATTAATCATGGCTTCATTATAATTGTTATTGTACATCTTCAGTTTGTATGCCGTTGCGAGGCATTCCCTTATTTACAAGGGCTCAGCGGGGGTGGAGCGGGGTACGTGTAAACTTCCCTCACTCCTTCGACAACCAGCAAAGAAGTTACGGCCAACAATGGATAAAGTATATCGGGAAATAGCCAAGAACGTCTGGAAAACTTACTAATGGATAAGGCAACAAAAAAAATCAGTTTTCCTTGGGTGTTGTCTGCAAAGTTCTACCGTTGCTGTTTGCTACGATATTTAATGTATTAGATTGATGCGAAAGTTGCGTCGTTTTTGACAAAAAAATCTTCTGGAACCTGCTTGAAAAACGATAAAAATACCATTATTCAAAGATATCTCAAATGATCATCATCATGATCAATCCAATAAAGGAACATGGAATAACTTTTTTACTTTACTCTCACATTAGCAACATTGTATAACATAATGATGCCAAAAAAAAAACTGGCAATTTCATATAAACATTCGCTCATTTTGAGATTGAACCTTTTATTTTCAGTATATTGTTACTTATGTCTGAAGCTGAGTATCCTTTTCTAAATAATTCGATAATCTGAGACGAGTTCCTATTGTATGATTGTCGTAAAGATTAGACAAACATACTTTATTATGTAAGTGCTGAAACTGCAAAGGATACTTTATGGCATTCTTCAACCCAGACAAACAATCGTAGTGCATTCCAAAAATAAATATTCTATTTTAATACATTAATGTTATTGAAACAATAATTTTTATTTTAACAGCGCCATCTCTTGTGGCCCTACGGAGACATTGCAGCTGCATACCGACCGATCGCTTCTTGCGCGTGCACCGTTGCCGGTTGGGGAGTGGCGCGCAGGAGGTGGGAGTCGGGAGAATCGTCGGTTGGCCTTGGCTGCGGGAGGTCGTCCTTCCTGCAGCCAGATATCTCTCTCTCTCTTGTGTGGAGTAAATAGTTACACACATTTTTTCCTTCTAAAGTACTTAATATTTGAATAAAGACGATTTCCATAGGAAATCTTACCAGGGAAAGTGTTTAAGAAAGCGTGTTCAGGATCAGAATCTAAACCACTATACCAATACTTTGTAAAGGTAATACCAATACTTACAGAATATTATCTGAAGACGCGGGAGTTGTGATCGCTGGAGTCCCTTCGATAGATCTTTAGGCATAGAAGAGGGCCTTGGAATTTGAAGAATAGAGACTCCCAAGGTGTCTTATGCAAGATCCCACAGTAAAAAACTTGGCAAAAGCATCAAGCATATGAAAAATAGTATAAAAATATTTAAAAAAAATAAAAAAAATAAAAATAATGAATTTGGTGATATTGCAACTCTTATAATCCAATGGTTATGTTAAGTTGAATAAAAATTAATTAAAAAATCTATACCTGTTGATATTCCTATCATCTAGACTCCCATTCAATCAATAAGACAATAATAAAAATATTTTGTTGTTATTATTTTTCTTTATTACAGTCCCACCAAATGCATAGCAATTTTTTTTTTGGATGTAGGGCAGGTTTAGCTACAGTTAAAGCTTCTGTACCCTTGGTCCAAGACCGTTTACCTGGGGATATTCTTATAGTCTCTTCAAAGAAGGTTGGCTATTATGTAAAAAAAGGTTGACGGATGCTCGTGGAATTTCTAACTCGATAGCTATTTCGCAAACAGTATATGGCGGGCTTTCTTCAACCATGGCTATGATTAGATTTGTGTTCATTTTCGAAAGAAACTTATGGGACAACCTAATATATGTCACAAACAGGACCGTCTCACAAATTATTTATTTGCTGAAGATGAATACTTGTTATACCATAATACTTTGATGTGATTCGTAATTATATTACGAAGGAACACAAAAATTCTGAAGCCCGTATCTATTATATTTCATATCGATATTCCCATTATTAGAGTCGAGGTGTAGTAAATACATCACCGGTAGGGAAAGATAAATATAACAATTTGAAAAACATATATATATGTATACTGTATATGTATAATAGACAGCTACTGCCCCTAGGCGTCGCTTAAGTTCGCCAAATAGTAGTTACGCCACTGTTTCCAAGCGTCCAGATTTCAGCGGGAATGTCTCGATTTGGAAGCCTTCATCGTGCTGGTGAGGTGTACGATTTCTGTTAGATAAAAATTTCAATCCATTATTTATCGGGATTACGTTTACTAATCCCGGGATTCATGAGCACCTAAAACTGTCCGGGATCCCCGGGTTGGATTCCCTACACACGACACACATCTTTTTCGTTCTGAAGTTGAAATAACTTTATTCGTATCGAGCGCAAATTTTTGGGTCCTCGAAGGCACTTTTTCCACATACATATTTGTTGCACTTGAAACAGATTTTTGTAGTTTTGTTTTCTTTGCAAAAACCTATTTGGCACCTTTTTCGCATTTGCACACAAAAATCCGAACTTGAATTTGTTTGACGTTTTCTGCATAATTTCGTTATTCTCCTGTTGCACATGTTGAAAATTTTCTACATGTTGTCTAGAATTTTTTTGAGTTGATTCCAGTCAGGTCAAAAATATTTAAGAAAATCTGCGCGGGCAAAAATATAAGAATATATTATGTATTAAGTCAAAAATAAAAATATTAAGGTATGTTTGAAACTTCGAAAATCATGTATATTTAGTGAGAATTAAAAAAAACCCGCCGTAATTGTGTTAACGAATGTATTCTCTTCCATAGGTAAATTATTATATATGGAAATATTAATTTAAAAAAGCATATTATTTAATTCAGAAACTCGGGGAGGAAATTGTGGTTATATAATGATGCTGGAACACTTAATAAATTGAATATAATGGTGGAGATATCGGGCTGAATACAAATATCGGTTTAATGTTCATCCCTAAAGTATGGTATACAGACATATAGTAAGCGAGGGTGCATAATTCAGCATAGTTCTATTTCTGGATTTGATGGTTAAAACTTAAAGAGACACTAAGAACTTGTAGACAAAAGCAATGCTAATATGTGATGCCGTTGCAGACTCGTAGCAACTAGTGAATATTACGGGGACAGTTGATATTTAACTATAGCTTCAAGATTGCTTTCATACATGTGTGCGATATGCTCAGCTTTGTATTAAATTTCTGGAAAAAGGTCTGAAAAAATGGAAAACTGTTTGTATGTAAATTCTGCGCACATTGGATAAATGGAAAATTGTTGCCACCGATGGGGATTTCCAGCCGAGCATAATAGAAAAGAGTCGAAAACGTTTTTTAACTTTTCCATCCCCTAATAATATCGAGCGGCTTTCTCAATATTAAGAGACAATTATTCCCTCTTTCGGCGAAGGAAGATTTTAATATCGCGAAATGTTAGATTTAATAACTTTTGCCGCAAATTGAAATAGTAATACAGAATTTAATTCAAGTCCAAGAGCCATCAACTTCAAAGATTCATAATTATTTTCGCTGCATATATACCTGCCTATCTATAAGCCCTATCGGAGACTTCAGAGCGTTTGATTAATATTATATCAAGCCGCTTTTTTGCCATCAGCTCGACAAAATGGCAATTTTTGCACAGAACAATACAATAAACAATCCTATTGACAATTGATTTTAATATCGCATATTCATCTTAAAGGTTCCCGACGCCTATGTGTTTAAGCGCAAATAATCCGATATGGTGTTTTGATATAATTTAATGACTGATAAAATTCTTATCTGCTGTGACACTGAGACTAAAACTCGCAAAATTCCCGATTTCCCGACAAATTATTTATTTCCGTCGCTGCAGATGATTACCTATATACTATAATACTTTGATGTGATTCGTAATTATATTACGGAGGAAAACAAAAATTCTGAAGCCCGTATCTAATATATTTCATATCGCTATTCCCATAATTAGAGTCGATGTGTAGTAAATACATCACCGGTGGGGAAAGTTTAATATAACAATTTGAAAAACATATATATAAGCTCGCCAAATAGTAATTACGCCACTGTTTCCAAGCGTCCAGATTTCGCCGGGAATGTTTCGATTTAGTAGACTTCAACGTGCTGATGAGGTCTACGATTTCTGTTAGATAAAAATTTCAATCCCGAATTTTTTGAGATTACGTTTACTAATCCCGGAATTCATGAGCACCTTAAACTATCCGGAATCCCGCGATTGGGTGACCTATGGTCATATACAATTTTAATTTTTAAAATATAAAAACATGTCGTCATGGTTTGAGCTTTTAAGCTCTTTAGTGGTGGGGTGGCTTAAGCCCTATTTTAAGTTGGAGTTAAAGATAATCCTGAATTAACTACAATATGAAATATTGAAATTATTTGTTCAACGAGACTCCAATAGATGGCATTGCAAGTTTGTCTGCAATTGTCATATGAAACATATTAAAATGAAAATAATGTAATATATTGTATCATAGAAAGTATTCATATTTGTTGAATATCTTTTTTAATGAAATACAAAATTAATTTTCCAATGAGCAAATATTAATAAAATTACCCCAAGCATGGCAGTGGACAACGGATATTGACACAGAATACAAAATTATTGGACAAAATTGCATGGACAGAATATTGGTAAAGCAAAGTATAATAATTTGAACTGGAAGTATTTAATAATATAAATTATTGAACCAAAAGATATTGAATTAACGCTTATTGGCTGGAAATTTGGGAGCCCTAGCTTAAAATAATACAGAAACAAATTTAAATCTAGGAATATCAGTATATGACCAAAAAGCATGAGAATACAGAATGAGGTAAACTTGAACGTTTCTATCTTGTTGGGCCTACACAACCTTTTTTTATGCGAAAATTATTAAATATAGAATGTTGATATTTAATGTGATGCCTAGGCGATCTTTATTGAATATGAAAATATTTTTTAAAGTTTGTTAAAATATTGTATGGAGTCAAGTATGTCGGTGCACGAGCGATGACATTCTTTACTACGGAAGTCTTAAATCCTAAACAAGTGATTTATAGCAAAAATATTAAGCATATTTTTACTTTGTATAATATTTTGTATAGTTTAGACTATAATTAAGAAAAAATATTAAAAAATAAAAACATGGTGAGCGATCAAAGAAAAAATTGTGTTTTTAACAACATTTTTTGTAGTTTTTTGTTCATTAAATATATATTTTTAAATATTTTTGGATAATTCTAGTCTATACGATGAAGACATTTATTATACACGTGTCAGCTAAATTTAATAAAGAATTCTCATCTAGGGCAAGTGGGAGCACTTCCGTGAGCTTGAAAAAGTAGTTTCGAGAATTATGTGGTTGTTCTAGTTTCATTTTGCATAAAAGTAACCGAAACAAATTCCAGATATTTTAAAGAGGGCAAAAATCATAATAAAAACCTTGGGGTGTTTTTAAAACGGGAAGGCCCTATGCATTTAGTGATGATGTGCAATCAGGGAATTATCAATTAAGTTCGGTTATTCAATATCAACGGTAATCATACTCATCGCGTTGGAATTTGGGCAGCCATAGTATGGGTAGCGTGAAATTGTGACTTTTAAAAGGAAATGAGTACTGTATATAATTCGAAGTAAAAAACCATAACTTTCTTCAAATCCAGTATCTATAATATTTCTATCCCTAAACCATTGTAGCTTGGACGATTTACCATCCCCATGTATAGCGCTGTTAGTAGCGACATCTTATATCTCTCTTCAGGTGCAATGTGTTATTTTAACAGCGCCATCTCTTGTGGCCCTGTGGAGACATTGCACCTGCTTACCGACCGATCATCAACGGCGTGCACCGTTGCCGGTTGGGTGATGATGCACAGAAGGCGGGAGTCGAGAAGAGTCGTCAGTTGGCCTTGGCTGCGGGAGGACATCCTTCTCGCAGCCAGTTCTCTCTCTCGTGTGGAATAAATAGTTATTTAGAGAAGAGAGTCTTTCTATTCGACACCCGTATATTTCCATCCATTCGTTCAGTAAACACATTGAAAAAGCTGTGCAGAAGACGCAGAAGGTATAGACGGAGTCCCGATATGGCATGAGTCGCTCAGACATGAGAGCTACAGAGAGAAGCTGGCAAGGGTTCAACGGCAGGGAGCGCTCCGAGTCACCACAGCATACAAAACAATATCTAAAGAAGCGATGCTCGTAAAGAGGAGGGCCTTGGACTCCGAAGAATCCAAAAGCCACAACGAGCATGACCAGAAACTGATGGAAGCCCAGGACCCCACAGAAAAAAATATTGAAAGACTGGTTCAAACTGGAACGGCACTCAGTCGCCAGACTGTCATAATGATAGTCCAGAAACATGCCAGAAAGTAACTATTAAATTATTCCCATGTGTTATATGGACTTCAATTTATACTCTTGGTATATATCGTCAACTATTATAGAGTAAGCTCATGAAAAATATCGAGTTTTAATATATCATCAACAATGATTAACATTGATGAGGCTTAGTATACAACTTCCAATCCGTTCTTCCAGTCTTATTTAGATTTCAAATTTTTCTGATTGCTATTTGTTTAGGTTCTTGCAACACAATATTAAGTTTTAATGGTGAGATAAACAATTACATCTTGATTTTATTTGATGCATTTTCATTCAACAATCGTCAGCTCATCTTGGCAATCCAAGACGATGACCTTTCAGCAGTCGATATATACATTTTTTCAGAAACATCCTGTATGTTCACGATGGCGCTTTTAGCTTGAGCACACACCTTTCAAAGTCTTTACACAGCAAAGTGCCACCTTGTAGGATTTTTTCAACTGCTGTATTGGCTTTCTTTGGAAGAGGTTTTGCTCGAGTCTTTCGCCACGACAAGGCGCAACTCGAAATACCGTCCGCCCCATACATGTCATGAGTGAGCGGGTCGACTTGTAATCCTTTTAAATGTTCGAACATTTGAGATGAAAATACACCACATCCCCATCATCAATATGTGTGTGGACTTGCTACTCCCCTTTTTCGATCTCGAGTGGAATAAACCACTTTTGCTCGAGAACATTGATCAAACCCACTTGCATAGCGTTCGGCCTCGTGGGACACTTACCATGTCTTCAAAATATTTTTTATGTACTCTCTAAAATATCTTCGAGAACAATGTACCACAAAATTCACATTTTTTTTAAAAAAAATGAGGTCAAACGTGGAACTTATGAACGCGGGCCAATTGTAATTATCAGGTCAGTCCAAAAGTTCGTGCGCATTTTTGTGATTTTTTTTCATTGATTCATTGATTTTCATATTATAATTTCATTCGTTGCACTTAAATGAAAACTAATCATAGCCTCGAGCTCCTTCCAATATCAATACTAGATTCTAAATCTGATTAGACAAAATCAAGACCAATTATTTCATTATTGATGCTAAAATAACATTAGATTTATTTCGATACAGGATTTCGTAAATATGACCAAATATTCATATACATAAGCTTGGATTCATGATAAGGTATGATTGGAATTGATTAAATTATGCGTGTATGCTTTCTAAGTATTGATTTTGCTTCATTGTTCCTTCTGTAATGTGTGGTTTTCTAAATTATTTCACTGACAACGTACATTATAATAGATGCTGGATGTTTCATACACTGTTGCACACATTCAGCTTTGGAAGCGTCTTTGTCTCTATATACTGCTTGTTTGTTCCATCTTAATGAATGCCCAAGCTTAATTGAAATATGTTTCATGTTTCAATTACTTGAAAATCATCTAAATTATTTTTTGTCTAAAAATGCGTTTATAACTCTTATGCCGGATTCACACGAGCGTGGATTCATGTACATAATGAATTACATGCCGATAACTGCAGTGACCACACGTTGATTTGGGACATTTTTTTCTTGTGACGATTCTAGGGTTGCCGACTATGTTGCACTGCGATGAATTTCGAAGGAAATTAGATTCAAGTTACAGAGAAATTATGAATAAATAATATTTAATATTTTGCGTATCGCATTAAACTGACTGAACTCATAATATACATGTTACGTAGAAAAATTTATCTGCTGCAAACATTAAGTATAATTTGTTAATAGTATAATTTTTGAGAAAATTTGGAATAAATTAAATATCAACACATATAAAAAAATAGGGACAGAATTTTGCCTCCAATGGAGATCTGGTTGTGGGAAGGACGTCTTCTCGCAGCCAAGGCCAATTGATGACTCCCCCAATTCCTTCCTCCTTTGCGTCACAACTCAACCTGCTACGCTGCATGCGCAAGAAGCGATTGATCGGCATTGCAGGCGCAATGTTTCCACAACGCCACGGGAAGATGGGCAGCTAATGAAAATAACACATCGCGTCTAGAGAGAGACGGAAGATGTCGCTGTTAATCTGGAGAATTAAATCTGTTTAGACTAACAGCGCTATTGCGTGAGGATGTTAAATAACCCACACTACACATGCATTGTAACCATACTCGTCGCTCACATGGCAGTCGTTCCAAAGTGGAGGCTTCTAGTATACGGAACGCTTGTATTTGGAAGGGACGAAAAATATAAAAATAAAAAAGTTTTCTTATCTTTGTCCTTTTTTGAAATTTAAATATCCTTGAACTTCAACAGGTAGTTTTAGTTTTAGAGAGAAGCTTATCGCGTTTTGTAATTTATGGACTTGATTTTCTCGGCTTTTCCTACGGTATAAATCTTGGATTCAAAACGTTTTCGGATTTTCTCGAAAATTAGCAGTTTAGAATTGTAAAAATTAGAACACTTTGGTAATTTTCTCAGAATCTTCCATCTCTCTTCAGGTGCAATATGCTATTTTAACAGCGCCATCTCTTGTGTCCCTACGGAGACATTGCACCTGCATACCGACGGATCGTTTTTTGTACTACAACGTTGCCGGCTGGGGAGTGACGCGTAGGAGGCGGGAGTCGGGAGAGTCGTTAGTTAGCCTTGGCTGCGGGAAGTCGTCTTTCTTTCTGTAAATTAATTTGAAAATATCTTTTATAGCCACATGAAAGAATTGGCAACCTAAGAATCATGACTAGAAAAAAGTGCCTATTTAACGTGTGGTCACATCAGTAATCGTTGAGAGTAAATTAAGCATTATGGCTACAGGTGTATTTTTGTCATAAAAATAAAGCATTATTAATCGATTTAGAGCATTGCTATGCATATTGGATGCCTTTACCGTCAGCTAATTATGTATAGTACAGAGCTTTAATACACACATCGCCAAGTTGACAACGAGCCCTAAAAACGTGTTCCGATCAAAATTATGCGATAAATTATGCAAACAATAAACGCTGCGAATAATGCTGAAGAAGTTTACTCAACGTATTAAGCTCAGACGTGAGGCTTCGCGTGAATATTTTAAAGCTCCCCAGAATATCGAGCTTTGAAACTTGACACGAGCTTTTGAGCGCCGGATAATGCCGTGTGTGAGTATAAGCTGATGTCTCTCTTAAACCAACAACTTCTCCGACTACCCTCCTGCTGTTTGCATTAGATATCCTTGTAATTAAAGCCAACACATGTCTATCCCTTAATACAGTTTATCAATTGTGATTATATTGACTATTCGCACTGCTTCGATCGAGCCAAATGCAGCGTGATTGCAACTGACACTGACAAGCAAATAGATTTAGGTTTGCCTCAGCACCAATAAAGGACATTACTTTGACTCATGGTCCGAAAGCCAAAAATACACCAAAAAAAATATCAAAGGGATAGTGCATCAATTTGGACATGGATTACAATGGATATCAAAACACAATATATATATTTTTCTATATTTAAAACAATTTCAAAGAGGAGATCCTTCCACCAAGACCTCCAACTAAAATATAAATTTATAACTTGAAAATTAATGCATTAGTGCAAAAACAATTTGGCCATGCTAGCACACGGATCCGTTCTTCTATCGGGCTGTAATGTTGCTGAACGAATGGATGGAAATATATGGGTGTCGAATAGAAAGACTCTCTAAATAACTCTTTATTTCACATGAGAGAGAGAACTGGCTGCGAGAAGGATGTCCTCCCGCAGCCAAGGCCAACCGACGACTCTTCTCGACTCCCGCCTTCTGTGCATCATCACCCAACCGGCAACGGTACACGCGCATGAAACGATCGGTCGGTATGCAGGTGCAATGTTTCCGCAGGGTCACAAGAGATGGCGCTGTTAAAATAACACAATGCAAGAGAGACGAAAAATGTTGCCGTCATTCTGCGGAATTGAATCTGCTCAGATTAACAGCGCTACCACGTGGGGATGGTAAATCGCCCACGCTACACTGTTTTTTTGTATTTTACCAAATATTTTTAATCCAAATAAATAATTATTTTATTATGGCCTCCGTGGCTCACAGATCTGACACCACTGGATTTCCTTGTCTGCGGATGGATCATATTGGGTTTTAACGCTGAGAAGATCTAAAATAAACAAATTGAACAAGCAGAATAGACTATTTTGGGCAAGAACACAATAATTGGATTGGATTATTGATGGAAAAATATTTTATCGACGAAATCACGATATTTTGAAATTAATTGGCTCCCATAATTTCCAGATGTTTCCAAATGAAACTCTTGAGATTGAAAAGCAAAAAATCATTTACTGCTTAACAATGTGCATATATTTTAATACGGTATTCAGACCTGACACCACTGGATTACGTCGCCTGGGGACGTATCCTATTCCGTGGCTCGCACAATTCCAGATCTGACACCAGTGGATTTCTTTGCCTGGGGACGTCCCCTATTCTGTAGCTCGCACGATCATGTGGGTGAATTATAGCAAAAGACCCCCCAACCCTTATAAAAGTTATGTCGCTCAGCAAATAGGTCGCATTATTGTTAAAAAAATTGGTTTTAATGTACAAAAATAGTATGATTTAACTGCGAATAAATTCAAGAAATTTAATATATATCAGTACTGAAAGATGTTTTTGGGGGTTAAACTACCCTTTGTATTTATTCCCTAATGTTTTTGACCCCTTTCAAAATATCTTTCAATCCCGTTTAATTGAAACGATTCGCATGTGTGATTTGACCCCTCTTTTCATCTAAATATTTGTTTTATCGATTTCTTCTATGGAACATAACTTCGATATTAAATTTTATAGTTGGATTCGAAGCACTGAAATTTATGAGAAAAATATGAAAAATAAAACTGCACACCAGCTGTGTACTCGTTTAAGTTCGATTTTCACGACTGACTCCAAGGAGTTATACATCATGCGATTGCAAAAATTTTTTATTCAAGATCTTTTCCGTTATATCTGAATTTTCTTCAATTTTATAGCGATCAAAATTTAAATAAATGCTCTTATACAAGAACGATTTTAATGGCCGATATGTGCTTGTTAAATCTCACCATTAGTATTTTTACCAAAGTCTCAAATTAAAAAACCTGACGCTGATAGAGCTGAGGGATTTCATTAAGACGAATGGTGAGAAATAGGACTTTTTTCTTCCAGTGCGACGCTTAAGAAGAAATATAGATATTGATGATAGCCTCGAAGACAACTTGAAGAAGTTCGTTCACAATTCGAGTGCGTATGGCAGTGATAAATCGATTTTCTCTATTTCAGATTTAGGCGAGAATAGGGAAAACGCGAATCGGGTACAGGAGCGCGATAACACATACAATTCTTCAGATATATCTACGTCTTTCGCTATCCATGTATCCAATGACCGATAATATTGGCAAAAATAATAATCAAATTTACAGCATCATATGAGTGTGCGGCTTAATTCGGGCACTCAATATATGCACCTAAGAGCTATGGACGATAGAAAATATCAATCAAATTTTACACAATAAAAACGCTTTTTTTTAAATTTTAGGGAAGGAAGAATTGTTGGTATTCACTGTTTTAAATAACTTAAATTGCATACATCATAGACTCATTGTGCGCATGCGCCAGGCCGCCCACACTGCGCGTGTATTCATACGTAGCATAAAGTAACCGGTAGCTTGCCTAATTTTATTATATATTACACAAACAGCTTTTAGCTAACAGTTTGCATTTAAAATCATTTTTTCATAGGTGCTCAGATGTTTAAATTCTACTATGCGTGAGTCTTGCAGATTTTTTAAATATTGGAGGCTACCAATATTTGTGTGATTAAAAATTTAAAAAAATATCAAGATATGCCTAAAACTTCGAAACTTATGCATATGTTTAAAACTTCGAAACTTATGCTATTAGTAAGAATTTAAAAAAATTGCCATGCAATGCAATTTTTTTTGAATGTATAATATTGGACCAAGACGACAGACATCAAACAGCGACTGACTGGTCATTATAATCGATCCTTTTTCTTGCGTTGCTGTGTGGTCTGTTTTCGGGTTGCCCCGGATTAGTCACACAAAGAGTGTCTTCCACTAATCCTTTAGCCTCACGAGAAACGCTACGCGCAGAGTATCTGAGCTCCTACCCCTTTTGCTCCACGTCCTCCAGAGGAGGCAAGGTTTCCACGGGAGAGACCAGCTTCAGACCATTTACGATCAACTGTGCTACCTAACCTAACCTGACCCAGGTTCTCACGGGGCACAGATGTTTTGGTAGCTACCTACACAAAATAGGCAAAGATACCGGCCCGAAGTGCCATTTGTCTGCCCAGCATGGAGCACCGAAAGGGACATCCTACGGAAGGAGCTGGGAATCAGCTCGCTCTCCTCTAGCAACATGGTAGCTTCAATGTTAACGGACTGCAGGGGCTATCCCTTCCCCATGTTATTCGTATCGGTTGGGTCATTTTTAGTATTTAGCCACGGAGACGAGTCGCCGTTCGAACAGCCTAAGATCGTTCTCCCCTGTTTGCCTAGGCTGTTGAGGATAGTGGTGAACCTTTGACACAGTCTCTATCATCTACTGTAATCGGCTGTTCCACACACCACTTTATGGGTGCGCAGCACAGGGTGACCTGCGCACCCAACTCATGTTAGCTGGGTTACCCCAACTGCGTTTGATGAGCAAACCAATGTGTCTATTTTTACATAATTATCCCAGGGTTCAATCGTTGCCCACGGGCATAAGATTAGGTCCCCTCCCCCCCTGGAGATAATATTGGACCAGTAGTGGAAGGGAGGGGGGTCTTTTTTTACACTGCATAATGGAAATGTTAATATGTGCAATCGCCCGCGTTCAATAGCTTTGGCCGCGGGAAGACGTGTTCTTCCCTCTGGTTTCTCCGATCCTGTAACTGTACTCTTTATCTCGGTCAGAATAAAAACCTTGGTTGAAATAATCGTCATTCATTTTCACCACATACACATCTACTCTATTTCACACAGTACATCTACTAGTACTTGTACATTCTGGAGTGTTAGCGAGATTGGGGGTGAATTTTTAGTTGTAATAATAGTGCATTTGTAGATTGTCTCACAGTTTTTTTTAAGTAATTTTGAATAAATATGAGTGCATGGATTATATTCAATAAATTATGATAACATGGCTACAAAGACCATTGCTGAAAAATTTGATTACCAAAAAAATAGCAATGATTAATCATTTAGCGTAAATATTTTAACGCTTTAAAGTAGCAGTATTATATTAATTTTGGATTGGATATTTTGCTTGGAACATATAAAGGAAAAGCATTTATACCTGCGATGAAATGTTTCCAAAATGCTATTAAATTGAGACCCATGAATGTTTAACAGGAATCGACATCCATTCATGAAGGAACAGCGTTTAAGGTATGATCACATGCGATTGGAGGAATATTCCCGAATTCAATGCATCAACCAGAATGTCTGTCGATAGATTTTGCTTGCATTTATTTGCATGTTTATGGCTAGTTATATTGATACAAAATTAGAATTCAATGGGTCTCTAATGGAGACATCCTTCGCTGTATAATTAATTTTGCACTTTAAGAAGATAAATATGAATATGATACAAAATAATTTATGCAAATTTAAATTTTTAATGCGCTCCCATGAAAGCTTAAATGACACAGTTTTATCATCATGGCATTTATTTATAAAAAATATTTTAGCTATAAAAATAATAATAAAATGGTATACTTGGGATTGTAGACACTATTTTTTAAAACGATTCATACATAGACTCTATGTCTTAAGTGTCAGGGTTATCGTCCCAAGACAATGATATCCAGTGGTGTCAGGTCTGGAGATCGTTCGAGTCACAGAATAAGGTACGTTGTCAAATAAAGAAATGCATTGATGTTAGATTTAGAGACCGTGCAAGCCACGGAATAGGGCACGTCCCCAGACAAAGAAATCCGTTGGTGTCAGGTCTGAAGACTGTGCGAGCCACGAAATAGGGGACGCCCCCAAGCAAAGAAATTAATTGGTGCCAAATTGGTATCTCTTCAAGTTTAACTATTGATTGAATGATAAGTAATCAATTATTTTGAGAGCGGGTCTAAAATCGTTATCTACACCATGTCAGACACACAGCCGTCAGAAGAACATATTCGTCATCTTATGCTAACTGAAATAATCGATTACTTATGGGTCCCCCTAATATTTTAGTTGTTGATGTATTAAAACGTTTGTGAGCGATGAAAAATGTATGTTATGGCTGTCATAGAATCCGATTTGATATGTAGTGGTTTTAAGAAACGATTTGTAGCTGGACGAGATCAGTAAAATGTGAGGGTTCAAATGGATGAGACGAGCACTGAAAGGGGATGAATTGAAGTTGCTCAAGCAACAGTACTGTCTTTACTGAAGCGATGAATAATTTCACTTCGCACACTTCCCTCTGTAAAAATCGCAATAAAAAATCAAATTTTACTCGAAATAAAACGAGACGTCTAAAGTCACAAGTGTGATACAATAGATGAAATGTCGATAGGGAGGGCGTCTGAAAATGTCATTTCATAAATCAAATTTTTTCAGTGTTACACTTTATCGTCCGTACAGGTTCCCAGCCCGAATAGATTTGCACGGAATGTTATTCAAACTAAGACTATCAAATAGATTTATTTACATTTTTATTATATTTCGGCATCGGAATTCTATCGGCGAGAGACCATTAAAGGGATACAAAACACAACAGATGCCTTCGAATATTGCGCCGGAGTAAATGTATAGAAGCCGAACGAATTTATCGGATTAAAAATGTGTCGAGTCTGTCTTCTAAGAGCTCTGAACAATTTATGAACGAGCTGAACAATTGATCATTTTAATAAATGAACTCAAACGTGGGAAGACTATATGAAAAAAAAATTGCTCGTTTGTCATTGTCATCATGTATTAAATGGATATTATGCTTAGATTCGAATAACATTCCA
Source organism: Stenopsyche tienmushanensis (assembly GCA_008973525.1). NCBI lineage: Eukaryota > Metazoa > Arthropoda > Insecta > Trichoptera > Stenopsychidae > Stenopsyche > Stenopsyche tienmushanensis. The sequence goes on along the minus strand of WACJ01000285.1, from coordinate 178,723 downwards.
CAACCATATCGAAAACAATCGATACATCTTCCATTTGCTCATATTGTACGGACGGCCAAATTGAAGTTCAAATTATTACCACATAATATAGGTGTTCTCCATAGGATAATTTTCCAGAGGAAGAATTTTCATACATTGATTTTATATTACCATTCACACATGGTTAAGTTAGGATGAGATTATTAAAGTGAAACTTCTATAGACGTGGGAAGGCGAATTGACTTGTCAGTTGTTCAAAAAGAGAGAGAGAATCGTTTTTACTCCCTCTATCGCATACATCATCTAAACGTAATATAAAACAATCAGTAGACTTGCCTATTTTATTATATATTACACAAAACCAGTTTAAAAAATTAGTAACAAAAGTGCCCTACAGAGCAGGTGAGGTTACCGTGGGAAAGACCAACTTCAGACCACGTGCACCCAAAGATGCGATGAAGGAGGAAGAACTAAGGTTATTACTGTTTATACCAATGGGTATGCAGCACAGGGTGACCTGCGCACCCAACCCATGTTAGCTGAGCTACCCCAGCAGCGTTTGATGGGCAAACCGACAAGGTAAATTTTGCACACTTCTATTCCATATCATTACCCAGGAACTCAACTGTTGCTCACGGGTACACGCACGACATCTATTCCTTATTTCAACTATAGTTATTTTTTTGCAAAGGTGGCGATTATTCCTTTAATTAGGATTAATTTTGTTGCACCTTTGTTGTTTAAATTTTGGTGGCCCTATTCTGTGGCTCGCACGGTCTTCAGACCTGACACCAATGGATTACTTTGCTTATGGACGTCCCTTATTCCGTGGCTCGTACGGTCTTCAGACCTGACACTACTGGATTTCTTTTATTGACACTTATGACATAAGACCTATGTGTGAAACGTAACAAAAGACAAAAAAAAATACAAATGATCATAAAAATAAAAATGTGCTTTCAATAAGAGCAAAGTTTTCTGCTATAAAAACGACAAATGATACATTCAATTTTTGTCCAAAATTTTTATTCCTTAACCGTATTTATTGGGCTAAAATATTTCTTTTTGCACAGAGATTATTTCGGAATATTTTAAGTGTCGTTAGAATTCAAAATTAATTGAAAATTAGGAATGTCGTTTGGAATTCCGTTCGCTGTCAATGTGCTGTTGGCTGTCAACAAGACAACGTGTTCCGTTCACAATTAAAATTGTAGGTAAACGGTGTTGAAATCTCAGTGGAATAGTTATTTTCGTAAAAACACCTATTTGAATGAAGTGAAAATCGCTACTTTTAGCATTTGAAATGTCAGTTTGTTTGCAAGTGAACTAATAAAACAATAATTGGATTGCATTTAATTCATTCGAGCGAAATTGTGATTAACGATATTTACTTTCACTCTTTTTACTTTTACTTTAAGAGAGCCTTCTGATGGGTCTGCTACTGTTCGGCTCCAAATCCAAAATGGTGCGAAGGACTCTTTTAGTGTGCATCTGTGCCATGTCCAAGACCTTATAATTTAAGTTTGTAACGCTGTGTCTTTTATCAGGCTGTGATGTTGCTGGATGAATGGATGAGAATAGACGGGCGTCGAATAGATAGGCTCTATGGAGAGAGAAAGATATATGGCTGCAGGAAGGACGACTTCCCGCAGCCAAGGCTAACCGACGACTCTCCAACTCCCGCTTCCTGCGCGTCATTACCCAACCGGCAACGGTGCACGTGCAAGAAGCGATCTCTCGGTATGCAGGTGCAATGTCTCCGCTGTTAAAATAACACATTGCTGAACACAATGTTTTTATTGCTGAAGCTCACGGAGGTGTAATCTCCAGTATTCTACTTCGGTACCACGATATGTTTAGTTTTTTCGTAATTAATTTTCATGTCGAAACTAGCAGCAGCTTTGTTGTTAGACGTAAGCACCGCCAAAGGCTCTGATCTCGATTTAAACACGATTTGGATGTCGCCAGTAAAGACTAGTTGCATTGAATCGTCCTTCTATGAATCTGCCAGCCTCTCTCATAATTGTCTCCAATGCAATTTAAAAGTAATGGGGAGAGGGAATCCCCCTGTCTGACTCCCGTCGTCGCTTAGAAAGGCTCTGGCAAAGCACCGTTGGAGCGTATTATACTAACAGATACGGACACGCACATCCTCAACAGCCTCATCAGCTTACTCGGGATTCCCATCTTCAACATGGTCCTCCAAAAATTTTTCCGGTTGACGCTGGCGTATGCCTTGCAGAAATCTATAAATATTTGGTGGAAATCAACACATTATTCCCAAAATTTCTAGCATTAATATTAGGGTGTCCCATAAGTTTCTTTCGTTTTCATATTAAGAAAAAAATAAACAACATTTATTGAATAATATATGATCCATTCAGTTGGGAGCAATATTTTGTTGAATTGATCGTTTCACCTTGCTGAAGTAGCTCATAATAAACTACCCCCTTCCAGTCCCACCAAATGCATAGCAAAATTTTTTTTGGATGTAGGCCAGGTTTAGCTACAGTTAAAGCTTCTGTACCCTTGGTCCGAGACCGTTTACCTTGGGATATTCTCATAGAGTATCCAACTTTCATCTCCAGTGACAAGTCTCTTCAAAAAAGTTTGGCTATTATGTCGTTGGAGAAGAAGATCGCATGTTGAAATACGCTAAAGTTTATTTGAGGAAGCCACACATCTGAACGATTGATGTAGCCCAATTTTGTCAGATGATTAACTTGTTAGCTATTTCGCGGTAACAGTATATGGTGGGTTTTCTTCAACCATGGCTATCTATTAGATCTATGTTCATTTGCGAAAGACACTTATGGGACAACCTAATAATTGTTCCATAGTGGACCTACCTGGTCTGTTACCACATTGGTATTCCCCGAGGAGTTTCTCCACGATGGGAGACAGCCGTCCGATCAAAGCTCTTGCAAATAACTTGTATGCAATATTCAGAAGGGATATGCTCCTGTTGATTAACAATGGATGGTGAATATTTTTAAAATTGCATTAAATCGGGACATCTTTTAAAAATATCCATAGTACAGAGTGCGGCAAATATTTCACTTGGGGTTTACATTCGATGGAGCTGGACGTAGATGGAGTGCTACGTTTGATGGGATGATTGGATCATTTCAATAAGGTAAATAGGAAAATTAAGGGATATCATTTTATGGGTCAGACCGCTGTGCCAGACAGTGTCGAATGCCTTTTCGATGTCGAATAGTACCATACCGGTACTACTCTTCGTGTTAATATTTCTAGTAATGCGTTCAGTCAGTCTGGTCAACTGATGGACCGTAGAGTGATTCCTACGAAAACCAAATGGCTCATTAATATTAATAATATTTTTACTAAGTTCATCCAATCTATTTAGAATAATTTTTTTAAATATTTTTATTTTGTTTTCCATGATTTATTTTTTAATTTGGTGATTTGACTTTTAATTTGATAGTTGAAGCGATTGACTAAAACTTTAATAGATTTGAGCCGATATTTTTACCAAGATTCAAAAAATGTTAACACATTTAAAAAAAGCGAATAAGCAAGTAGATAGTAAGGGCACAAAAAGAAAGAATTTAGTAAATTAGCTAATACTTTTTTACTGTAATTTTAACCATCGACGAATTTAAGCCATCGATGCTTGGGCTAAAATGTGGACTAACTTTGTAATTTGCATTGATATAATTATTCCAAGCGCTAAAAAGGAGTTGGAGTATCAACGGTATCTCCTTTGGATATCGTTAGTACTTTTTGCAAACGGTCGCCCGGACTGAAAATAAAAGAGCTCAATAGTTTGCATGATTAATGAATTATTTAAAACAAAGTATCGCAGCATTGGAAGAGCGTGCTCCAGGAACAAGTTGAGATATGAGGCAATTCAAGTCCACCTTCCAAAGTAATTGGCAACGCGGGGCTGTTTCATTTTTTATATTCGGAGGAACAAAGCGATTCCAAGGCGTTATCGGATTGAAAGAAGGACCTCTAAAGGAAGGTATGAATTATAAAGGGGAATCTCACCGCATATACCTGGATATGTTGCTTAAAGTCGATATATACGGAGCCGAGTGAAAAATAGTGAAAAGCTGGCATATATAAATACACGCTTGTATCTATATGCTAAGATACGTGTTTCCATTGGAAATATAAAAGGGGGTGGAAAAGACTGGAGGCTTTCACGCTGGGAATTCAAATGCTCGGCTTCCCCTTTGCTTGTGAACACAAAGTCACCCCACTCGCCGGGTAAACGGGGAAAGCAACAGTTTATTCTGGAATCGGCACGGGGAGCTCACAACAGTCCGGACGGCGCCGAGCTGTTTCTTCCCCAAATTAAATAAAACTCAAAGCGCTGGGATATGCCTCAATTGCAGGATTAAGAAATCCATACCTACGTATACATTCTTATATAAGGGTTACAAGCAGTCAGAGACAAAATATACACTATAATATGTTTACAATATATCTTTCCATTCCTAATTTAATTGTTATTGAATGTTTTTCTATAACGAAGAAAAATATATTTTTTTCGAGAAAAGCTTAGTGATATATATATATTTATAATAATATATTATAATAGAACTGATAACTATGATATTATAATTTTGCGCAACGTACAAGAGTATTTGAAGCATTGAATGAATAAGAAGTCTGCCTGGTCGTAAATATGGGGTTACATTCATTATCCGTTATAAAAATAATCGGATACAAAGATCTCTGCATTTCATCAAGTCAACTTTTTTACACGAAAGAAACACGTAAAACATAATTCTTATGAAATTATTAATTTTTATTAACCCCCAAAGGAGTAGTATCGGAGGGGCTGCGATCTCCCTCTATTTATTCAAAAAGAACATTATTGTACAATGAGATCGAAGATAGACAGAGACAGAGAGATCTCAGCATGCATCGGACGAATGTATCGGTAGCCAAAATTTATCGACTAATAATGATTTCATTTTAAAGTGTGTTATTTGTTTACGCAAAGAAATTATCAAATATTTTGTGCTATCAACAGTGTTTTTTTAAATTTAATTGTTTGCTGTTCGTCGCTGCTTGTTGAATGAGTCTTTGTCCAATTATCATTTCCTTGTAAAGCAAGAGCAAATTAATTTTTGTGTATTGCTTATCTAAAAAAATTACGTGATCTTGTGTGCTATCAACAGCGTGTTCGGTGTAAAGCGATTATGGCATCAACGACTTAATCGATTTTAAATTTGCTCACTCCTCTAAAGGTTAATTAAGTTAGGTTAGGTTAGGTCAGTCCCCGGGCAGCTCCCCGCTTCCACGCATTCGTCGGGATGGCATCGTTTATACATGGGTCTGTTCTTCTATCGCCGGACGGATGGATGATGGTGAACGACCGTTAGCTCAACATATTTTATTTTCTATGTAACTTCATTTTTTAGGCTGCGAGAAGGACGTCCTTCCGCAATCAAGGCCAACCGACGATTCCTCCCGCATTCTGCGCATCACCACCCAACCGGCAATTAAAAGCGCTCATACGTGGGGAGGGTTGATGGCACCCACACTACAATACATTCAATTTATAAATTAGATGTCTTGATTAGGGGTCCCAATCGAATATTCGAATATTCGATATTCGAATATATTTGCCCATTTTCCAATATTCGCATATTCGAATATTTGTAAAATTAATCGAATATTATTCGTTACATATTTCTTAAGAAAATGGCTCGATGTTCTTCTGCCAGTCGAAATAGCAACAAAGAAATACAAAAAAGTGTCAAGTTTATTGAAATTATTTTATTGAATTTGTGTAAAGTTTATTAAAAAACTATTCAAAAATATCGATCATGCCAAAAAAGGGTGATATTTTAGATACTGTCGATAAAACCAAACTCAATGACAACTAAGAGGGTTTTTTCAACAGCAGGCTCAATAAAAATGAAATTACGGCCAAGCTTAAAAGTAGAACGTTCAATGCACTTTTTTTAAAAAATATGTATTGCTGAAAAGTAAATAAAATTCTGATCCTTTTGATTTCGTTGAAACCAAAAAACTCAAAATTTCACTTGATTTCTAGCCTTTGTCTATGAGAAAACGCGTTGCGCAACAGAAGATGATACTTCTCGCCCTCTTTGTGTGATGGGATCAAGAACATTCCTTCCTGAGGGAATAAATTTATTTCTAATGAAGGGAACTTTATAGAAAAATAAGATGTTGCATTTATATTTTTATATAATAACACTAATGAAAAATTCCGGGTTATATTTAAATCACCCTGATCTACATATATAAAATATTCGAATACTCGAATATTCGAATATTTTACCAATTTCACATTCGATATTCGAATAATTGATTTTACGAATATTTGGGACCCCTAGTCTTGATACATAATATGCAATGCTGAGGATCTTGCTCGATATAAATATATCGATATTTATAAATTATCGATTAAGGGTTATATTAAAGGGAAAATCGTTATCATTTTCGACAACAATTAGTTCTAGAAAATCAATACTTTTATGACAAAGTGTTAGCATGTAATTACACTGCATTTAATTGAACACTAATAGTGCAATTTGCTTCTAATCACCGACACACGTTATAACTGACATTTTCAATCATCACTATAACCGAATCTATCAAGCCATGCATTGTTGGCTTCAAAATTGACACATTCCATTATGCAAACATTTATGCATGTACTTGTATATATGAAGATCAGAAATTGCCTTATTGGGATTTGAAATTATTTAAGAAGATCTCTTTATTAGTTCTTCTAAGAAAAATTAATATTGAAAAAGTGTTCTTAATACCCAAATTCGGTGAATATTTTAAGATTATTTTTTACATTTAAAAACATTCAAGCTGTATTATTACAATAGTTTGAGTGAAAATTAAAATTATACTAATAATCAGGACATATTTAATATCCTTCGAGCATAAGGGTCAAAGCAATATTATCTTATGCATACACCTTGCCATATATTCAATATTGAGGACGTTTAATCTCGCTCCTTTTTAATATGTGAAAGCTCATTTCATAAGAAACCATGGTAAATATATTGACAAATCGTTTTAGCGATATTCTTGATTCGACAGATTAAATGTTATACTGATCGATCACCGTTTTGGTTAGAAAAAATAATATTTTTATATATTAAAAGCCTTTATGGATGGATGCCGCACGAGCTGACGCCTGCAATTGATTACCAGGTTTTAATGCGCATGGGTTAAGTCAACTTCAGTAAAATCATGCCATGAAAATAGTTTTTGTTCAATTGACTGACACTGATTTTAGAAAAGGAAATATACCTCCCTTCCAGAAAGATCTGGCTGCGAGAAGGACGCCCTCCCACAGTCAAGGCCAACCAACGAGTCCTTGTCGACTCCCGCCTCCCGCGCGTCACCACCCAACTAGCAACGGTGCAGATGTCACTGTTTTTAAAAAAATCTTCTGGTTTTGAGTCGAAATATATACACATATATGATTTTCATAGCGGGATCATTTCATTAATGAGCCAGGTCTGGTGAATAAAGAGGAAAAGAAATTTTTATCTAACAGAAATCGTAGACTTCATCAGCATGTTGAAGGCTATTAAATCGAGCCATTCCCGGCGAAATTTGGACGCTTGGAAACAGTGGCGTAAATACAATTTGGCGAGCTTAGGTGACGTTTAGGGACAGTAACTGTCTAATCTATGTGTAACATATATACAGTACATTAATGTTTTTCAAATTGTTATATTAAACTTTCCCTACCGGTGATGTATTTACTACACGTCCACTTTAATAATGGGAATATCGATATGAAATATAATAGATACGGGCTTCAGAGTTTTTGTATTCCTCCGTAATATAATTACGAATCACATCAAAGTATTATAGTATAAAAGTATTCATCTGCAGCGGATCATCGATACATTTGTGACGTGTTATCGACGACGCTATTAATTGTGATCCAGCCGCCGAGATAAAACTGTCACTGTTTTATCTTTGATTCTTCGTCTGTTCTATATTGAAATTTGTTGAAAATATGGAATTGAGGTATATGATGCAGGAAAGCTATTGGCCGTGTGAGATTTTTCATTGTTTTCATGGATGGGTGTTAATTATAGAAGTTTTTTTAGGGCGTGTAGTTAGCACAAGTGTCGCACGTGCGCTTCGGACGACCAGGTGGAGGTGTGGTATCATTGCGCCTGGATAAAGAGGATTGCGCCGAACAATAATGGGGACCCAGTGGGACTCGAGGGGGCTCAGGAGCCCACAGTTGGGGGTGTCGGAGAGCTGTGCTGATAACGTCGACATAAATACTGGCTCGCATTGTGTCGTCATAGTGCTATCTGCGCACAGACTAACATTTTTGTACACATACGCCTTTGTTAATTAATACATATATTACGTCGCGAGCCGCCACTGGCGTACAGCCTCGGCCTGATTCATATTCATAAATAAATTAAATATATTTTACTCAGCGCTTAAACCTTTTAAATTCACCTGACCTGAAAATTATGGTTGAACGTAGAATTCATTAATAGCGCAGGCTGTGTCGCTTCTCAGACTTTGTAAATACTTTACTTTCAAAATATCCAATAACGCTAGTTGCTAATCATATGAAAATAATTAATGGTTTTGTAAAAAAATAATAGTATGAAATTCAAGCGAACCCACGGAAGCACGAATGACAAATTATTGAATACGGCACGTCCTTAGACAAAGAAATCCAGTGGTGTCAGATCTGGAGACTGTGCGAGCCGAGGAACAGGGCACCTTCCCAGGATAAAAAATTCATTGGTGTCAGATTTGAAGACAAGGGAATCCAATCCCGAGCCAAAATTTCGAACCCGGGTTTTCATTAGCAATAGACTATCCCGGGATCCCGGAACCGGGATTTTCAATAGTTTAAGAAATTACATTGATAAATTTGATCAAAAATTACTAATAAGTCCATTTAAGCATTAAAGCAGAAGTCACATTAAAGTATGGAGTATTTCGTCATTTAGTCAGAATCTGATTTTGGAAGCAAGGCAACTTGCTGCTGAAAATGCACGCACAGCCTCCTCACTCATTGGAAGCGTCATCATCAGATATTTAAATGCTAGAATTGATGACCGTGTGAGCCCCCATTTTCGTATAACACCACTAATGTGACTGATTAAATTCCTTTCTGCCGAGACACGAACTAAAATCCGAAAAATTCCCGATTTCCCGACAAATTATTTATTTCCGTTGCTGCAGATGGATACTTATTTACTATAATACTTTGACGTGATTCGTAATTATATTACGGAGGAACAAAAAAAATCTGAAGCCCGTATCTATTATATTTCATATAGATATTCGCATTATTAGAGTCGATGTGTAGTAAATACATCACCGGTAGGGAAAGGTTTATATAACAATTTAAAAAGAATATATGTACTGTATATATGTATACATAGATTAGACAGTTACTGTCCCCCAGGCGTCGCTTAAGCTCGCCAATTAGTAGTTACGCCACTGTTTCCAAGCGTCCAGATTTCGGCGAAAATGTCTCGATTTAGTAGCCTTCAAACTTGGATTTGTCCGTCGATAAAGTGTATTACAATCATAATGTCACTTAATTTTGCAAATTGAAGAGATTTAAGATGGCGATAATACAATGAAGGTATTCTCTTCGTCAGTAGTAGACTTTGGGCGGTCCGGTTTTTTCCTGTCCTTTAAAGTCTAAGTCGCTTAGCGTCTTCTATTTGTATTTTACACAAATTATCTGATTAAAAAGCCTTAATTTCGTAATTAAATTATTAAAGTCCGTATCATGATAGTTAATTTATCTAATTTCGTCATTTTAATAAAAAAATAAAGTTAAAAAAAATGTTTTTCAAACTTCAATATATAATAAACGATATTTTCAAAAGTAGGTATTTTAAATAATTAAAAATACCAATGGGTGCCTCACGAACTATTTCTCATATTTTTCATATATGACATTTGGTATAATTAAAATTCTCTTTTTTTTGGGGACGTAACACTAATGAATTTATAACATGGACACAATAATCCGCAAACAATATATTTTGCTCTTGTATAATTTGCAAATATTTAACAATGTAAATTTACAATGAATTTCAAAAGTTATTAAATCTCGTAAAATATTACACTAAAACTCAACAGGTCACTTGCAAACAAATTGTTTTATCAATATTTACTACCGCCAAAATACGACATTGCCCTTGTGGCAAAGGGTGAGTTTGGATTTTTCGAACTCCAAAATAACATCTTTTCAAGGAGAGTTACATAATATATCTAACCGAGGATATTGCAAAAATGATTTCAGATTACTACGGAGGCTATACACTTTCAATACCAAGTATATGGTGAGGCAAATTTATGAAAATGTTTCGATGCTTTAATAATCGATCAATGTATGATGTCCAATAGAAGATACAGTGTATTCTGGATTATCCTGGTGCGGATTATCCGGTTTGCTTGAAATCCATGCCTGAAAAATATTTATTAATTTTTAATTATCAAAAAAATGTCTGTTTTCATGCCTTAATTAAATAAAAAGAAACTTTTGGTGATTGAAAAAGCAAAGAAACTGAAATAAAAAAATAAGATTTTTATAGCCAGAAATACAGAAATTGAGGGGGATTTTTAAAGATTTATTAAAAAAGAAATGAGTTTTCGGAGGTGCAAGGTTTTTTTAAAAAATAGGGCATTGTCTTGTACAAACAAGCGTTATAATATGAATGTAGCGCTGGATAACGTGGAGCGGGGGTGCTTGCACGCGGGTCCGTTTTGCTCTCGAGTCATTATGTAGCCGAGTAATATCGTCTTAGATAACTTTTAATTAATCAAATGAGAGTTACACTACACAGCAAAAACCGATATTTTTCAAAACCGGTTTTCGGTTTTCAGTTTTTGAACAAAACCGCTATCCATCGGTTTTCGGTTTTAAGAAATATAAATTAAAATAACGGTTTTATTAGGATTATTCGAATTTTATTCAATGTTAAAAGCATTACATCTATTTTATCCAGTCAACCCTTCTATAGCATCGAGAAAGAGACAAAGCGTTCGTCCAAAATTATTAAATAATAAAAAAATAATCTTTATATTTAAAACCGAATTTTCAGGATTAAGAAAACCGGTTTTCGATTATCACAATTTTTACCTAAATACTGACAAGCCCTACTTATAAGAATACGTAAGTCATTACACAGCGTTGAATTATGTTGAAGCATTGCTAAATTATGTTGAACAAAAAAGATTTGAATACAGTGTTATATAAGTTTTAAGAAAAATTCGAAATTATATTAGATTTTTTTTTAAATTCCAAAAACTATAGATTTTTTCATAAATATACTCGTATATATTTTGGACAATTATCTGCTTAAATATGAGCGTTTTTCTTAAAGCGCCACGGACGCAACTGGACTTTTTTATACTAAGTTGTCTAATCCCTATTTTCTTCGTTATCCGTACCGAATCAGTTTTCTTCAGACAACTTCGTTTCATAATGAGAATTTGTAATTGTTTTGTAGACACGTTCAGGTATAGCATCCGATAACGAGGCACTTATTCGTTATATCAGCGGTCCGAAAAGCGGACCGATTGAACATACAATCCTTACGACCACTCCGTCCTCGTTTAATCTGTACAATCACGACATTTGATGATTTATCCCTGTTTTCCAGTAATCCATGTGAACAGAAACCCAGCATTAACTTAGATAATCGAGAGTCTACTGTATTAGTTTTTGTAATAGTTTAATCAATAATGATACATTTTTGATATTTCTGCGAGAATGTCTGAATACATAAAATGTGCCCCAATTAAATTTGTTTGGGGTGTATACGATATCATCATAAATCGATCATTTATAAATCATTAAATATTTTAAATAAACAATACGAATAATGATCAAGCCATGTTTTGATCACAGACAGCCCAAATTTCATGTGATGATTTCTCAATATTTTATAAGGGAGGCGATGTTTTTTTCTACGCCTATATATTCTTATAGCAATTAAAATATATTCATAGTTGAAGGAGAGTGGAAAAGCGTACACATTTTTAATGATCGACGATCCGGATAATAAAATATATAGCCAGGATTGGAAGTGTCATCGCTGGCGACGGCGCGGCCCCCCGAAATCCATTACTTCTATTTTCTTCTCCTCTTTCCGAGGGCGTTCCCTTTTTATTCCTCTGCATTGAGGAAATAATGGAAACGATAATATTGAGGTTAAGATATTTCCGTAAATATATTTCTCGCTTTGGTCGCCTTTCTCTGTGGATGCTTTTCCGCGCGAAAGCCTCCTTCTGTCACTCGACCCTATGTTTTTCCACGATGTTTTTATACTGAACCCCAAACATGCGCACGTACACACAATATTATCATATTTATTACCATCCTCTGCAGGATCAGCCTTTCGGGAATGCAGAATGGGTAGGCATATTTTATATCTAGGCTAAAATTCGTATTTGTTTACATATCGGGAGCCGGGCAAAAAATAGAGACACGTACTCTCAAAGCACAATTTTAATCTGAAAGGACGTATTTTGTGCTAAAAAGTGTACCTATGGGACCGAAGAGATCCATTGCTTTTTAAAGAACTGCTGTTTGAGCTCATTGGATAACAGGGCACGTTCAATCACAATTTTAAAATTATTTTTTATTAAACACAACATTAAAAATATTAAATAATTTAAATGAGAAGGCTAGCGAAAAATATTATAAATAGACTGACAAACAGAGAGATTTACATTGAGACAAGGGAATCCAATCCTGGGATACCGGACAGTTTTAGGTGCTCATAAATCCCGGGATTAATAAACGTTATCCCGAAAAATTCGGGATTGAAATTTTTATTTTACAGAGAGCGTACACATCATCAACACGATGAAGACTACTAAATTGAGATATTATATGTTAATCAAATTGTTATTTATAATATAACCTTTCCCTACCGGTGATGTATTTACTACACCTCGACTCTAATAATGGGAATATCGATATGAAATATAATAGATACGCGCTTCAAAGTTTTTGTATTCCTCCGTAATATAATTACAAATCACATAAAAGTATTATAGTATAAAAGTATTCATTTGCAGCGACGGAAATAAATAATTCGTCAGGAAATCGGGAATTTTGCGAGTTTAAGTCCGTGTCTCAGCAGATAGGAATTTTGTCAGTCGCATTGATGATGTTATACGATAATGGAGAGAATGGAGAATATATATATATATATATATATATATAAATATATTTCATTCATTGGATATTCTAGGTCTTTTTACGTACGCGAATTTTAATCTCTCAATCCGATCACAATGAACTGTGTTCTTATTGTTTAACTATATTTAAGAATTTTATAATGAATGTTTCCTTTGAAATTCCACCATGCAGACAAAAGGACCTTTTTGATCGTTAGGTAACGTTTCGGCGTTACCAGTAGTACCTGCCCTTTAGAAATCCGCTGCTTTTTGCGACACTGCTTCGAATACGTAACACACTTCTCTTATTCTCTCACAAAATGTCGAAGAAATGTTGAATTTTCCTTTAATCTTTTTTAAATTCTTGACACATTTGAAATCATACAGATTTATTTTTGTACATTAAATCCGTGGTATCCGAATGTATTTGCTATTTATTGAATAGATTTGCTTTTACTTTAATGCCTAACATCTCATGGTCTACTTTCAGCATCCTTTCACTTGTAGGCTTATTTTTCAAAATAAATTTGTTTGGAGCTGCTTGTAATAAATAATTGACATGAGATCCTTGTAGACAAAAAAATCAGCTTTGTAGATTTTAGTTTAATGCCACTATGTGCAATTATTTAGTTATAAAAACATTGTCTGAAATAAGCTTTGTAGAAATGAATGCAAAATTTTGGTGATAGCCCTTTTTAAATAATTTTTAATGCATAAATATAAAATAACATTATTATTAAATGACGAAAATTTCAAAACTTGAATTCAATATACAAACTATTAATAATAAAATAAGAAAATTTTCGTTTTTGGGGATTAGTTGTATTGTACTTGGGCTGCTACATTTTAAAGTATTGTTTTTTCTCTTTCGATGACTATACTCACCAAGAATAAATTGTGATTTTTAAAATTCAAATTTAACCACCCAACCGAGGGAAGAATTTATGCTTTAACATTTTCTCAAAAAAGAGACTGCAACGCGCGCCACTAAAATGGACGAATGGATGGGAATACGAAGGGCGTCGAATGGAAAGACTCTCTTCGCAAGATAACTATTTATTCCGCACTACAGATAGAGAGAGAGAGAGGTCTGGCTGCAGGAGGGACGACCTCCCGCAGCCAAGGCCAACCGACGACTCTTCCGACTCCCGCTTCGTGCGCGTCACTACCCAACCGGTAATGATGCACGCGCAAGAAGCGATCGGTCGATAAGCAGGTGCAATGTCTCCGCAGGCCCACAAGAGATGGCGCTGTTAAAATAGCCCAATGCACCTGAAGAGAAATGGAAGATGTCGCTACTACGCGGGGATGATAAATCAATGTAAAATCAATCAAAATAAAAATCAATGGCTATCAAGGAGTCTTTTTTAGTTTCTTGTGTGAGGGGAATCTTTCAAAGAACTCAGATTCTGATTAAACCCCTCCCTTGTCCTTCTCTGTCCCCATGATATTGTTTATCACCTTGCTTCAGGGGGACAGATAGTCTAGCCTTAAGTAGCTGGCCCTATTCTTGTGCTGGAGAGCCGATTTGCCGATTCGCTTCAGTTACGCACCAAAACTTCCATGTCCAGTGAGGACTTGGATCAAGCGGTAGGTCGTTTCTCCATGTTTTCTGGCCCTCTACCGGCTTACGACCGGGATAAGTCGGTCGGTCCATCTTCCCTTGCTGGACTGATCCCATCTCTGCTGCCACAGGCTTCCTTCAGTTTTTGGTCATGCTCGTTGTGGTTTTTGGGATCTTCGAAGTCTTTCTTCTTCTTGTTTGATTGGAGGTCCAGTGATCTGGAGCACCGCTTCTTTAGATACTGCTCTATATGCTGTGATGACTCGAAGTGCTCCCTGCCATTGGACCCTTGCCAGTTTCTTTCTGTAGATCTCATGTCTGAGTGACTCATGCCATATTGGGACTCCACACGGAAGCTCGCTGCTCGCTCCGAGCTCGCTGGTTACCTTCTGGGTCTTTGAGCAGCTGCTTCAAAGTGTTTACTGAAGGTCAGCTTGTTGTCCATGAGAATCTTGAGGAGCAAAACAATAAATGCAATATTTGGATGAAAGACAATTCGACATCCTGCTTATTCTCCAGACATCGCTCCGTCAGATTTCTATATTTTTAAATTTATACAACTTTTCTTTAAATTGGAAAAATTACGAAACAAACTTGATATTAACCTGTGATGTTTTTTGACAGAGGCATTTAAATGTTACTAGGTAGGTGAAGAGATATTTTTTTTAAAATATGTGCATTCTAATATTTTATTTAAAAAACGAAAATATTTATGGGTACATCTTTTAATTTGTACAAGGCATATTTTCTTTTATTCATTGAAATGAACGAAGACTAATAAAGATACAAAATATTACTAAATATATCAACATCTTTGTTGTGTGTGGTCGATTTTATGTAAAAATACTCTTATTAAAAACATTTATTACATTGTAAATGACAAACTTTCGCCAAGATATGCGATATTTTTTCGCTTGAAATATATTGATCATCTTGGGAGAAAAGTTTAGACCTAATAAGTTAATAATTATTACGGGGCGAATACTTTTCTGGGTATATAAGCAATGAATTATGAACATTGACCATTAGTGCCATCTGCTTGGCTTCCCTTCCAGAATACATATTAGAAATTTTCCTCCATCAGAGAGAGAGAAAAAGAGTAGAGAGCTTGTATGAATACTGTATGTTGCATATTACTTATATTAAAACTGAAATGCTCATAATAACAATTCATGAACGGGGACCCGATAGATTGAGTGTCTCTTCGAGTTTTCTGAGGCTTCGCAGATTCGAATGCCCAATGGCTTTGTCCGTAATATATTTTTGCACTGTGCAAATTGATTGCGAGCATTATCTGTTTAAAAAGCATTATTAGTCAAAGGAAGGATGGGCTTATTAAATCTCATGAACATAAAACATTTTTTTTCAGTCTGGGGGTGGCCTTTGTTGGTCTGAGTTATTGTCGCTATAAATCAGCGTCTTTTAATTACACCGTCATTTGCGCTACATTAATGGCTCTAAGCCAATTATGAAGTTTATATTCGAAGCAACAAAACCGCACAATTGGCAAAAAAATCGATCATCCCCTTCATGTATTCATGAGTAATAAATCATGTATGTTAACTTAATTCGCAGTGTAGTACAAAGGCGATGGGGAGAGATAACTGTGTGATCTGGAACATCTGCTCTTTTGAGAGATCGATCTGCAAATTGAATAATTCAGAGTAGCGTGATTTAGTTGCTTCTGCAGTTTTAAAATGCTTAGAATGCTATTAGATCGTTTTTGCATATGCAAATTTGTGTAAAAAATAATTGTGTTTATGAAAGTATAGACCGGTGCAAGTCCTTGATTTTTATGGTAATTTGCTGCTTAAAAATTAATTTGCATTTGATTTATCAAAAATAGCGAATACCCGGCATTAGGGCTTATACAAAAACCGTTTTTTTGAATACCGGTTTTCGGTTTTTGAATTTCGAAAAAAAAACCGGTTTTCGGTTTTAAATAATATATGAAATAATTAAAATTTTATAATATAGTCGGCCGACCCTCTGCAAGATGGACTGACATCAGAAGAATAGCAGGAGGAAGGAAGCTGGATGTGGACGTTCAATAGTAGACGGACACAAATATGATATGCAAAATCGAATTTTCAGGATAAAAACCGGTTTTCGGTTTTTACAATTTTTTGCCGAAAAATCGGGTTTTCAAGGCACATGTAGCACGAGCTGAAGAGCTGGGATCCAAAATCATATGCGCATCCTTTTTTTCTCCGACCCTGCAGCCCAAATTTCATTTTACCAGAGCAATATGCGCCAATATGGTGCTTCCATATCATATTTATATGCCTATGATATTTCCGCAAGGGTAAACAGTAAGTTGACAAAGTTTTATCGTAATCGGGTGAGCGACATGGAAGCGCATTGAATACAGACAAACAAACATTGATTTTTATATATTAAACTACGCCTATGTTACTTGCGCAATCTTAACACTTTGTGTGCGGGAAACGGAGATCTCCGTCCTAGTGCGGCTAACCGTTGAGCGCGGGAAACGAGAATTACCTTTTTAAAAATACTGGACGTTGTATGCGGGAGCCGGAGATCACAGTCTCAGCGCCGAAGCGATAATTCTATTGCTTTGATGACCCGCTGTTGATATTCTCGTCAAGTGTTTCGTCTGAGCAAAAAACACTTGAAACACGTGTGTTTTCTTATTTTTGAATAGGCAAACCCCCTACGGTTCATCAGTTTCATCCTTAAATCTCTTCCGTTTGGATGTGTTTATATTTTGCGTCTTATAAAATTTATTTTTAGATTGTTTATTTATTAAATTTATTTGTTTTAATGTTTAAAAAAAATGGATTACATTTATAATTTTTTTGATTGACGCCCACATGGATCAGCGCGAAAATAATATGGATCGATACGACGGTGAAATTATTGCTGATTCAGATTCCGATTATATAGACGAAGATGATGTCTCAAGTGGTAGCCACGGTTTCTGACTATCTGTAATTTTTTTTCAATTTTGTGCTACTGCGAATTTCATGCGGATATACCCGCCTCCAGTGTGTGGGCTAGCCAAACCGCGCCCGCAAAAGATGTGTTAAGCAATAAGTGGACGAAGTTTCATTGCAATCTGATGAACGATATGGCAGCGCATTACATACGAACAAACAGATATTATTTTTTGTACATTGTACAAGTCCATTTTGTAAAACCTGTTTAGAATTTATCTTTTTCCCTAGTAAAATAATTGTAATAATCCCGAGCCAAATCTTCGATCCCGCGAATTCGGGATTGCATTAGACTATCCCGGGATCATTTAGTCTGGATCTGATTTTGGTAGCCAGGCAACTTGCTGCTGAAAATGCACGCTCAGCCTCCACACTAGTTGGAGGTATCCTCATCAGATATTTAAATTCTAGTTCGAGTTGATGACCGCGTGAGCCTCCATTTTCGTATAACACCATTAATGTGACTGATTAAATTCCTTTCTGCTGAGACACGAACTAAAATTCGCAAATTTCCCGATTTCCTGACAAATTATTTATTTCCGTCGCTGCAGATGGATACTTTTATACTATAATACTTTGATGTGTTTCATAATTATATTACGGAGGGATTCAAAAATTCTGAAGCGCATATCTATTATATTTCATATCGGTATTCCCATTATTCGAATCGAGGTGTAGTAAATACACCACCGGTAGGGTAAGTATAATATAACAATTTGAAAAACATATATGTACTGTATATATGTGTTCATAGATTAGACAGTAACTAGCACAATTAGTAGTTACGTCACTGTTTTCAAGCGTCCAGATTTCGGCGGGAATGTCTGTATTCCTTACTCATGTGGTACCCACTTTTCAAGCTGTTTTCAAACTTTTCAAGTGTTCCATGAGTTGAAACCATCCTTTCTGCGATCTGATCCACTGTTATTTGTTGCTTTGAATCCACAAGATTTTTAAGAAGGTCGTCATCAAAATTAAAAGGACGTACTGAACTGGGTACATCATAAATGCTGCTTTCTCCAATTTTACATCTTTTAAACTATTTCTGGGCAGTCCTTACATTTATAGTATGTTTGCTATGTTATGTTTTTTTATTATTTTTTATCGCTGCAAATTTGGCAGATTCGCCACACAAAAATAAAAATATTATAACAAGCACGTTTGTATTGATTATTGATAATCATTTTCTATAGGTATAATATGCATTTGGTGTTTTATTCGCACTATTTAAATATTTCTCAAAAATGCGCACGAACTTTTGGACTAACCCGATAGTATCGTGGGGATAATCGCGATTGTATTGGATGCGATTCAGATGCATGAAACTTTTCAAATTAAGAAATGATTGAATCTGAAGTAGTAGGAAATTGCATAAATCTTTTACAGGGGTAAGCTTATCCGATATGATTAAATTTGTACAGTTATAAAGTGCATTGAGCCGCATCATATTATAAGTGTCATTTTTTCGATGGGGGATGTAGGGAATACCCGGGAATAAATTGCTCTGATGATCAGCATTTCAATATAACGGTGCTGAAAATGACGATGCAAAATTCATCAGCAATTGATCCGAAATGTATTGATTATAAGCACGTCCAATAGGTCTAAAGGGTCAATAAAAATTATGATTTTTTATATTAACTCCACGTCTGATGTAGAGTTATTTTTGACAAATATAAGAAGTACCCATAAAGATTCTCGTATTTTGCATGCGGCAAAAAATGTGACATCAACGGAGGCACATTGAATATTCGGCAGTTTCAGAGATGGTTCAAGATATTTCGAGAATAAAATTTTAATTTTAGAAATAAACCTTAGAGTGAAAGGGTGGTAAAGGTGAACAATAATGTGTTCCGGAAACCAATTTCACAAAAAACAATGGCTTTCTAAAGGTCAGGTACCACTGGTAACGCTTTACCTAACGATCAAAAGGATCCTTTTGTCTGAAATTAGAAGAATTATTCATTACGAAATTCTTAAATATGTCCCAATGATAATGTCACAGTTCTATTTCCATAAATTTCTCAGATAAAAAAAATGGAATAGAGTTATTAATCCACTTTTTTATGTTTTAAGTAAAAACAAATCTCGATATTTATTTTTTTACTAGCCAATACCTGGCATGCGTTGCAATGCAACATTTAAAGATATAAAGTGTATGTATTTTCATTCAGTTTATTGGAATGATTTTATATATTTTTAATTACACTGAAAAACGGATGTACGACCGCGCTTAGTAACTATTTGAGAGATACATTAAGATAACAAATATAAATCTTTCGGATATTTCGAGTCTCCTGTCGGGCTCATGGACGCGGAATAACTGCCGGCGCCTTGGTGATGCTCCTTGTGAGCATCATCCGTCCAGTGCTATGTTGGGCTATGCATTGCCGTCGCTTCGTGGTAGATTCTTTGTACTTTTGCAGATTTTTTTGCTTGGTTATTGGTGCCTTAATTTTTGATGAAATTGGTAGCCAAGTTCTGGGTATGCTGGTATGCTAGTGCCTTCCATGCGGAGATTCATTCATGAACGTAGACCATGTTCTGTGGACATGTTTTGGCATGGCGTCCAATCGCGAGGCATTTTTTCCTTGTATCAGTGGTCCGAAATTCGGTCCAGTTGGACACGGAAACTTTGTGGTCACTCCCTCTAATTTTCGGGCTTTTTGTAAAAGTTTTGAAGAAAAATGTATCACCGGGGCTTTCTACGATCTCCATCGAGTCGTAGAGGCCCTTCCTTGCGACCGGTGATAATTAGTGGGTTCGCATTATTTTTTTTCGGGGCCGCAAGTAAGACTCAAAACTCTTCCCTACCCTATACAACATATATTTATATAATTATTTTCACTATATATATATATATATATATATCGTAGCATAAGAAGACCGCAAGAAATGGAGAAGGAACGTGTCCTTGCAGACATGGAATTTTAATTTGACGGTTTTGCACCATGCTGTGCACTTTGCTCCCGGAGTCAGAGGAGGCTCCCCATGATGTTGTTATATTCGTCCCAAAGATTATGCATATGCCATGCTAGTAAAGTGCTTATAGATTCACAATACTTTTCCGTATGAAGCGTACCATCTGGTAATAAATGATTTGGGCGTGAGCAGCTCATATACAGCTATCCACGTGAGAAGCATGCACGCATACCCTGTGTATTTCTGTTGTTTGTTGATGCTCGCACCGGAATTTGCACATGTTTCAATTCGAATAGCATATCAGTCGATATTATTCATTTTTTTTCTCATTAAAAATCTGGTACCGTTGCCATAAAGCCAATTTTCAGTGTTAAAACACCCAATTCAAATATATATTTTTAATATAAAATGATAAAATAACTGAATGTTTAGTTCGTGTGTTTGCGTGCCATTTAATGAATGCTTTTACATGCAATTCATATCAAAAAGTCACTTTTTGAATTTTATCACACTGATACACGTACCAAATATTGAAAACCATTGTTTTGTTTAAATATATCGATGCAGTAAGCTCTTTTGTTGGCACCATTAAAATTTCGTTTCAATCTACTAATCGATTTAAAAATTATATCAGTTTTATGAAAGAAGTAGAGTTTCATGAATTTATTGCGAAATCTCCCGCACTTTAGGCGAAGCTTAGCGCAGAACACCTGTACTGTAAATTGTTAATGTTTTTTTTTAAATTTTCGAACTGTAGATTATATCCTAGAAATATATGTAGGTGGTTAAAGTTATTTTTACATGATATCCATTACGATCTATATACTTTTTTGTTCGTGAATTTGTATGAAATCGTGTTGTGGTTTTTCGTTAAGTAGCTATTGATTAAATTCCATTGGGTTATAAGGGTTGTAATGCTTTCAGCACGGAATTAAATGCAGACATGAAGTTATAGCCATGAATCTGTTTAAAATTCACTGACTACGTCAAGAAAGTTGTTTCATAAAGTTTCTGATTAATTCCAATATTTCACGGTTAAAGTTTCATTCAGGAAGTATGGATGATGTGCAAGCAAAAATTGCATGCAACACTTCATCCATTGCTTTTGCAACGCTATTTCTGCCAAGTGGAAGACAATTTCGACGCAGTGGGAAAATTCATTCCGTGAAATATTCTTGAGTCTTGCATAAATATCATCTTGTCATAATTTTGCTATGCAAAATGCGAATATACATAATAAAATGTGTTGCATCATGCAATATTGTATTATTAGGGATCTTTTTATTTGATCCAGAATGTAAATGTTAATAGTCCATTTGTATGGCAACAAATGCTTTTTCGCACTTTAGAAGCTTTTAAAACGCAAGTGCTAGCCACTTACACAAAGGCTCTCAAATACTGTAGTAAATTACATATAAAATACTCATTCTTCACACTACACTAACTTCAATTATGACTAAGTGTTAGTATAGTAGATTAGCACCTAGACTTTAATTATGTAGGTCAAATATTTTTCGTGGAAAGAATTTTCATCCACGAAATCAACAAAATTGAGAAATCAAAAGTACGAATATTTTAGATCGATTGTCTTAATCCACAATTAGCCTAGTTTCCTGGATTTAAAAATATATAATAGGGCCGCTTATATTATAAGTGATTGGATTTCACAGGGCCGTAAAAAAAAGTGGCAAAGATTGGGTTTGGGGCGCAAAACGCAGAATACCGACCCAATCGAGAGTTGCACATGGTTTTTATTTTTAATCATCACTGGTTAACTCTGTCCGTTTTTATAATACATACCAAGTTCATAATCGTTCTATAGACATATTCGAGTATGGAGTCTGATCGCAAGGCGTTCTTTCGTCATGTCAGCGGTCAGAAAATTGGACCGGTTGGACACACAGACTTTTTGGTCACTCCGCCCCTTTTAGAGCTTTTTGCGGTATTTATCATTGAAAATATTCCTTCGAACCTCCTTAAAATCTTCATTTATCTATTCGATATCGCGCCAAATCAAGACGAACAAGTTTAGACTTCCATTTAAAAATAAGGATAATTTCGCTACTCTTTCATAGATATTATATCTAACAAACTTAATGATTAGTGAATCTCTATAGAGCACCATGCTATGAAAAATTCTTTACCTAGTTTTAATTATTGAAATACATTTTGTCTATCTCAATGAAATTTGAATACCAGTAGGATCTTGCTTTATTTAGCAGTTCTATTCACCATGTGGAACGAAATGGAATCGTTCCAAACGGGTGAAAATTGTTTGTGGATCGAATGATAGTATGTACTCTTGTAGGGATTGAAGAACGTCTAGTTAGATCAATGTTGCATAGCAGAGAGATTGGGGGATAATTTAGCAGAAAGCATCGGCAACAGATAGACGAATGGACACACACACACACAACCGAAAGTATATATATAAGTTTTAAGTGTCACCAACCAGTTGATGCTGTTCTACCCCACAGCAACCACCTCTATCTACATAGCTAACTAACCGTACATAATGTTCCAAGCTACTCTTCCTGTGAGGGTAGCTGAGAGACTGCGCTTCCACACCTTGCCAGCACAATCCCCCTCTCGTTAATTGACAAAATAAATAACAACTGTTCCATTTTAAGACCCAAATTGAATTAGGCTTCCTTTACAATCGGGATGTAGTCCTTTTGAATTAGCTCGCTGAAAAATAAAAGATAGGAATTTTAACAAAATTCCCCTTTTACGGAGACAACTGTATAAGCCAACTATGCATACACAGTAGCCAAGAATAATAAAATAAATTTTGAATGCTTTAACTCATACATATCTGATATATAAGTTAATTTCTTCGTGGGCTCGATATTAACGCACTCGCGGACACGGAATAGCGACGCAATTCATGAACATAGAAACTGAGTTAAACCATCAATAAACACACTATTAAATATATTTTGTGAGAAAACACCGATGAAGAGCAACATACTTAAACACACGACATTTAAGTATAAAAATTAAAATTAAAAGCAGTTGATCTCAACATATTTATTGTTAAAATCGCATTATATTTTTATTATATTGCAATCAATTTACATATCTGGGTATTCTATAATTTATCGGGATGTTTTTTTTCTAAAAAAATATAAACAAGTTAATACACGCACACATACAAGCGTACAACATATCCGGCGCAATAAATACTTAGCACATCCGTCTGCAATTGCAGACGTGTCCACGAATGTGTTAAATGAAGAATCAATTAGTGGGTCACCGAATGCATGCATCGAAGGGTGCTTTCACAGTTATCTAGACAGAGAGTATAGATGTTTTTTTTAAAGCGTTTGGCAGTTTTACTTGGGTAGTAAAATATGATCCAGAATACTATAAATCGTACTAAAATACATTACGTCCTATTTTAGCCCATTTGTTTGATTAAATTCCTTTCTGCTGAGACACGGACTAAAATTCGAAAAATTCCCGATTTCCCGACGAATTATTTATTTTCGTAACTGCAGATGAATATTTGTATAGTATAATACTTTGATGTGATTTGCAATTATATTACGCAAGAATACAAAAATTTTGAAGCCCGTATCTATTATATTTCATATCGATATTCCCATTATTAGAGTCGAGGTGTAGTAAATACATCACCGGTAGGGAAAGGTTAATATAACAATTAATGAAAAATAGCTCTGCTATTAATAGTAATTTGATGATTATAATGGAATAGAATGAGTTGCGCAATACATTGTATTTTATCTTAAACGATTTCCAGCCATTTCATCTCAAAATAATTTATAAAAGAGAAATTAAATGCCCTTTTTTGCCACTAGTCTATGGGCTAATTAATGATGATGTATCGCTTTAAGAGCGATACGTACGACGTATGATTAAAACATCTACCAGAAACATAGCGTTTGAAAAGTGCTGGTATTGAAAAGCATTTGCGGATCACTACCCAAGACGAGGGGGAGGTCGAAATGGCGTGCAAAAAAAAATCGCCCCGACAACAAACAACACGATGATAAATAGCCTACAACTTAATTCTTTTTATCTTGTCTCGTGTCGCTCTTTCGCGACGATGGGTGTATAGGACGGTCTCTCTCTTGCAGGGTCCCGTGTCAGGCAATGAGATTAGTGGACCGTCGGTTCCGCTCATCTTGATGTCATTTATTGTTATTCCCAGTGACGGGCGCTGGCCAATGGCGCGTGAAGAGGGCGATTGCGCACCCGAGTGGCACCCGGCTCGTGGCCCACCCCACCAACCCTATACTACGTCTTCAATGAAGCGGACAAGGTCAGCAAGACAAAACCGCGGAAAAAGTTAAACAGTCACTGCTTTTCCCCTGCTCGAGCTTAACCCAACCGCCATTAATTATTATGAGCTGCAAAAAAATCAGAATTATTTCTGGCTCTGCCGTAATAAATTACATTCTGGCTCGATAAAAATACTCCCGTAGTTTCTTTTCGAGTAGAATAAAAGTTAAATTTGAATAAGCATCGATTTCGTTTATCTAAAAGCGACCACTCTAGCACGATTTAAAAAATAGTGAGTGCTAAACCCCGTGTCTATTATATTTCATATCGATATTCCCATTATTAGAATCAATGTGTAGTAAATACATCACCGGTAGGGAATGTTTAAGCTCCTTACGTTTTTGATAACGCTTAATTTGATATAGAAGCAAGAGAGGGGTCGAATATGCAAGACGAAAGATGGTTTTATTATGGCTGAGAGAAAGAGCAGACGAACGAGAGCTTGAGGAATGCCGACGGGAAGCGCACGCGGCCAAGACTCTCGGACGACTCTTTTATCTTACTTCTTGCACATTTGTGACCTTAATCGCATATACGCATGCGCAAGAAGGAGGAAAATATACAATTGTTTTATTTCCTTCACGCCACAGCATATGCATGTATATATGCATGCGGATATGTTATATAATATGGAGAACAGGAAAATATATGCAAGTTAGTTAGCTAGTCTCCAGCTGTTGAATTTTCGATGTCTGTCCAGTATTCTACAACTACGAGCAACAGTCTTCCTTTATTTGCGCCTGCGCCCAAGACGATGCGCCTCCATTACATCAAATCTACAGGTTTCAAACCACACACCCTGCACATTTAACACACTAACATTTGTGGCATCATGTTATCATATTCAGAATTATTATACGAATTATTCTCTACAAAAAGTAGTTTTCATACAAAAATAAAAATGTATAATACATTTTATAGTTCCTTTTGTATAAGTGCCTCTGGTGATAAAGTTTTAAACATGTCCAATCCAGTGCGAAAATCCATTAGAAGTTCTACCGGGTGCTTGATGCTTTTGATACTTATTTAGCAGTGATAAACTTTACAAATTTATTTAGTTTTTAGCATCTTCTTTTAGCAAAGGTGTGGAACAAAATAGTTCCCAAACAACTTTTTTTTATGACCAATAAGCTGGAATACGATTTATTTGTCTCGAATCAAATCCTTAATGGATCATTAAAGACAGGTGAAATTAATTGTCGCTTAGAAGTCATTGGCCGGGTAGCTCCCTGTCCCCCACGTGCTCATCGGGATGGCCACGCTAGCACACGGGTTCGTTCTTCTATCGGGCCGTAATGTTGCTGAACGAATGGATGGCAATAGACTGGCGTCAAATAGAAAGACTATCTTCTCTAAATAACCATTTATTCCACACGAGAGAGATCTGGCCGCAAGAAGGATGTCCTCCCGCAGCCAAGGTCAACCGACGACTCTTATCGATTCCCGCCTTCTGCGCATCATCACCCAATCGGCAAAGGTGCACGCGTAAGAAACGATCGGTATGCAGGTGCAATGTCTCCGCAGGGCCACAAGAGATGGCGCTGTTAAAATAACACATTGCACCTGAAGAGAGACAGAAGATGTCGCTGTTAATCTGGCGAATTAAATCTGCTCAGATTAACAACGCTATAATAAATAGAAGATTATGGGGCTTTTTGATAAAAACGACGATATTAGTTTCGCTTTTGGCTATTTTAGATGGCCGAAAATGAAGCTGCGAAAAGATTGCAAGGTTTTAATCTGTTGAATATCATGTCTAAGATTGCTTCAAACAACCTGTAGGGTTGTAAGAAAACCATTTTATGGCTCCAGCTGAAGCCAAACATTTCATCATATTTTATTTTATTGAATTATTTGAGTTATTTCGAATTTTAAAATGCGTGAATATATTACACTAAATCCTAATGTGATATGTATTACAAAAATGAGCATAAATATCATAAAATCTAATTGTCTGATTGTATAATGCTGCGGCTCAGCTCAATTAATAAGCCTTAACACTGTTGATAGCACACAAGATTCATTCGATTCTTCGGGATATTTCTTAATGTTGAACCTGCATAGCATCTGGTTTTTTGTTGTTCAGCTATTTTTGCCTATTAATGTGTGAAAATAAAAGGACAGGGTTACCGTGCAAATCTGCCAGTTTACTTCTGAAGGAATAGATTTTGCAAAAGAATGATGATACTCACCCAATGACGCCACTCCAGAATATTCAAGGGGGAATAACTAAATTGATCAACGATAAGAATGATGGGATTATCTTAATTATCAAAACAAACGCCCGTTCTCAAGACAACACGAACGAAAATCGTCTTATTTTTGTTGAAAGAGTTTAATGGCTTAACCGACAATAGCGATTTCAGTTTTTTTGTTGAATTGTAGGTATGCAAATTTGCGAGTTTCTATAAAAAAATAAAAACATTGAGAATGTTTAGACGTGTAGGGGTCCACCTTTACGTATGTCATTTTATACAAATATACGCGTTTACTGATGATTGACAAATTCGCGTTATACAAGGTTTGAATTTTTACATAAACAAAGCATAAAGCATGTTGTAAAAAGAGTCACAATTTATATAAACGTGTTGTATCAAACCGTGTTGTATAAAACCGTGTTATACGAGGCCTGAGTATATTATTAATTAAAATACTTTCATTGACTAATTTATGGAATACATACATCAATTGTAATAATAAAATATTGAAAATTGCGAATTTATTTGGCAGCACGTTAATGAGTCTGAAGCCCTAAAGAAAAACGATGGGTACTTTTTGCTTTGTATATATTAGAGTTTTTAAGACTCAGTCATGTTTTTATATTTTTTCTTACGTTATAAAACGGGTGATATATTTATATATATATCTATCCTTTGGGGCTTTTATTTCAATTCCATTGTAAGAATTCTTTCAAGTTGTCTAAAATGAAGATAATTTAATGTCTATACAAATTTTAGTTCGAAATCCTCTCCTATTGTTTTCGCATTTCTTTCTCCCCCCTGGAACACTGGCAAAATTACAATACTGCTGCTAATTGAGAATATTCGACAGAGGAAGGAAAGTTGTAAATTTGTACAAAAATGTAAATTTGGAAAGCTTGGCACCGCTAAATTCCTGAAGGATATTTCTTTCTCTCCCCTTTGGGCCTGTGCTTTGCAGCGATATATTTTCGTAGACTACACCAAGTAAGATGTCCATGAAATGTTGTTGACAAAACTCCATTCAATTCTATCTATCATTAAAAATGATTAAATTGCTAATAAATAGTTTTGTTACTATAATAGCACTATATGCTGACTTTTTTACGGCTTAATATAGAGGTAATTAATAAAGTCGTTCCTATAAGTGACTGAATATATACAAGTGATCTCAGTCCAACTAATATCAAATCCGAGCTAAATTCTACTCTCGGGGATTCTGTTCCTTCATTTACATTACTAAGATGTTGGGTGGCAGTTTATACGTGGCCATACGAGCTGCCAAGACAAACAGCGCAGTGGTCGACCAAATGAAGTAATCACCACAGAATTGGCGAATAAAATCTATAAAATGGTATTGGATGAATGTCAACTGAAAGTGCGCGAGTTAAATGTTATAGTAGGCCTTTCAAAAAGGGCTGTACATCGCGTATTGATTAAAAATTTGTACACGAGAAAGTTGGGCGCAAAATGAGTACCGCGTTTACTCACAATAGAACAAAAACAACGCCGTTTCACAATAATAACCATGGATAAAACATTGATCACTTCAAACAAAGAGACAAAAGAATATAGGGACCCTTCAATGATCCGAGTTGTTATACAAGTCCCGTTATTCAGAGTCATGCCAGCCCGCATAACAAAAGTGCATAGCAATGTGCAAAATCGGAATTTCATATCCATATAATGTCCACAAGGACACGCTCATTCTCAACTTCGAGTGGCCATTTGCGCTCTTAAAACGAAAACATAAAGCTATGATAGCAGCATATATTAGTAAGATAGACTCGTCCATGACCTCATTTGGTGCGAGCCAACTATGTAAGTTAGCCTCTGAGGAAGCTTTCGCGATCGTACATATCATAAAAAATGCCTAAAAGAGGACGGAGTGGCCACAAGGTCTGTGTGTCCAATCGGTCCGCTTTTTTGACCGCTGATATGACGATTGAACGCCTCGCGATCGGACTCAAACATCTTTACAGAACGATTACGAATTCTCATTACAAAATGAAGTTGTCCGAAGAAGACTAACCGGGTGTGTTGTTTTAAATTTAAAAAGAGCCTTATATTTTTTTCGCCTTTTCGGCACTTTTGGTACCAATAAATACACGCTATATACACTTTTAGGGATTGGTTTGAAAATAGGCAAACAAACTATCGTACGAAATGTACTTATCTATTTTTTTGTCATTGTACCCATGTTGATGATCAAAAATCTTCATTCAAATATCGCGGGAAATTTAAAACTTGGCAGCTCTGCCCTCGAACTTTTAAGAACGATTCATTGCCTAAATTCGTATTTTACGCTTGAACAAAATCTATCAATCCGCATCGGATCTTTTACATCTTATTTTATATATTCAAAGAAAATAATATCCAGCTACATGAGCATTGTTAAGATTGTCTGCGTTAAAGTGAGCTCCGGTTTCATTTGAGTTATTATGCAATTAAAGTTAACACAGTGCTCCGCAAAAAATCCCAAGCTTTCTTTTTAAAAAGCTCTTCTTCGCCGGACAAAAAGCCCCACAAAAAAAGTTTGAAACATCAAAAGCCCCTTAATTCCCCCGTAAGGCCTCAAAGTTTGCTGATGAAGCACTACTGAATTAATGATAAGTTCTGAGAGTTGCAATGCGGTACCATTAGTAATGGAGAGGAGAGACAACAGGCTTTCCATTTATATGAATGCTTTGGAAAGTTTTACGCCACGCGCCGGAAAAATAATATATGATGTCATTAATCAAAGCCTTCGGGCAATCGGTCCAGACATTCCAACGTGCGTGCGTTGTCAATCCCACATATCAAAATATAAGACGAAATTAAATAGCTTTTTCCACCCTTAGTCAACGTCATTCGATATTGTTTTCCACCATCATTCATACAAGGCAAAATCCGCATTTTTCAAGGCACATTTTATCAAGTGATTTTGCTTCAAAACATGTATTCAAACTCAAACAATCTCTGGTCAATTATTGCAAATTAATCTGGTGCATTTTGCTACGTGCCCGCCAGTTAACTGGGAACCATATTTTTCACTAATGCGTCAATTTTTCTCGAGCAATTTAATCTAAAACGATGATTGACATATTTTAATAGAACCGAGGTATGAAGCGATATTTGAAATTTGCCTTATACAGTTTCCTTAATGTCTCTTTTGTTATGGAATTGACACGCGGTTTGATGTTGCCGAGATGAAGCAAGATGGAGCAAAATGGAAAAGAAAATTGAAACTGCTTTAGATTTTCAATAATATGCAATCACATGCAGAATCCAATGTTCATAAGTCATAAATGAAAATTGTTTACAATTATTAAAATATTATCAAGTATGATTTTTGCATTGATGTGTATGATCAACTTTAAAGCTTCCTATTTGACTATACATGCTAGACAGCTTCGGGAAGCTTCTGGAGAGACAGCTTTGGCCATAACTGGAGCGTGAAGACGGGGGGCTCTCAAACTGCCCGTACAGATTCAGGGGTGCAGCCGCTCAACGATTGATGCTGTCTCCTGCGTTGTAAGCATTGTGCATACGAGTCCGTGTAGGTCAGTTAGCACGTCATCATGGTGGCTCTGGACGTCAACTCGGCACAATGGGATCCCTGGGGGAACGCTTCCAGGTGCCTATCTACCTGATGGCATTGCTCGAGAGCTATCTCAGCGAAAGGTGAGCGACGGACGTCCCACAGGATTTGATCCCCAGTCCAACCTTGTAGAATGCAATGTATGATGAGCTGCTGAGAATGAAATTACCTGAAAACTGAGAGATGATGACGTTCGTAGATTTGCAAAGATGCAACCGAAGTTCTTCGACAAGTGAAAATGTGGTTTTATAGCCTGCAGTTTGCAGTTCACAAGACTGATGCCATATTTTTCACGAGAAAGAGGCGACTGTACCTGCCGACGCTGACGCTAGAAGGCTTCGAGGTGTCGTATGTGGAGTCACTGAAGTACCTTGG
Source organism: Stenopsyche tienmushanensis (assembly GCA_008973525.1). Classification (NCBI taxonomy): domain Eukaryota; kingdom Metazoa; phylum Arthropoda; class Insecta; order Trichoptera; family Stenopsychidae; genus Stenopsyche; species Stenopsyche tienmushanensis. The sequence continues at coordinate 147,679 of WACJ01000285.1, read as the reverse complement.
AGTCTGGCTGGACTGTAGTCTTCAGTTTGCGGTCCACATCGATAAAGTGGCGGCGAAAGCAGGCAAAATTTCAGAGCAGCTCGCCAGATTGGAGGATACTCCTACTGTCAGTCGTGATATCCACGATGTGTCACGTTCGTCTTTTTTCTCTTGGAAGGGGGGAATCTTCAAAAGTATGTTAAGGTGACTTAAAAACCTTGGTAGTGTAGGATTCCTACTTATTAAAATTCCCACCCTTTTTTATCCACCAACCTCCTTGGGATCCTCGCCGCAGTGGTCGCATTTTGTCGAGTCTTCCTTGCCAATTTTAAATAGGTAAGTACCGAAGCATCCCATGTCCCGTCAGCATCTGGGTCAGGTAACAGGTGAGCACTCTGTGATTGCGCGAAGTACATTTTTGTATCGCTGGGATCGTTTGGTTATTGCCTGGGCGGGCAAGGGATACCAGCTTGGTACTAAACGTAACGTTGAGACGGGACTAACACACGAGAGAGAGATCTGACTGCAGGAGGGATGACCTCCCGCAGCCAAGGCTAACCGACGACTCTATCGACTCCCGCCTTCTGCGCTTCATAGCGAACCATAGCGTATGCAGGTGCAATATCTCCGTAGGGCTACAAGAGATGGCGCTGTTAAAATAACACATTGCACCTGAAGAGAGATGGAAGATGTCGCTGTTAACAGCGCTACTACGCGGAGATGGTAATTCGCCCACACTCTTGATGTTCCCATTTGAGTACCATACGAGTACGGAGTACGGCGAGTAATGATATCGGTAATTGTATGTATAAACTAAACGTTAAATTAGAATGATTAGTGATAGTTGATGAAAGTGAAGTTGATTTGGACTCTGATTCAGATGAAGAGATTTGGGTTCCTTTATATACAACACAAATATTTAAGAGATGCATTAGACAGGATGAAAGCGGAAAAAAAGCTTTAGAGCCGAAATAAGAATAATAGAATTGTAAGGCGTAATGTAAAATGAATCTAATAAGATATTCGGTTGGACAAATATTAGCCACCGCAACAAAGCCCACAGAGCTATATTAATCAAAAGAAGATGAGTGTGAGTGTTTGGTTGTCTGGCGCATATGTAATCCATTATAATTTCATGGAACCGGTTCATCGATCACAGTTGAAGCATACTGAAACCAGTTGGACAATTTTATCCCAAAAATTGCTGAAAAACCACACAGATTGGATAATTGATCCACTCCCATTGCACGACAACGCTAGACTGCATACCGCATAAATGGCAGTGGTAAAACTACAGGGGGTGGAATTGAAAGTTCTCCATTATTCAACATATTCACGTGATCTTGCAGTCACTGACTACCAGTATTTCTGGAATTTAAATAACTTTTTTTTTATAGAAAAACAATAAAATAGACCTTCCAAGATTTCATTGACTCTTGATTACCAAGATATAAGTATATTGACAGTATTAAAAACTTCACCAGCAGATCCGCAGCTTTTTGCTTTTATTAAATTTGTATCGAAAGTCATTCCAACCTTGTTTTCTTTAAGTTTGGAATACAGTCGAAGCAATTATTTTATTCATTGTTGTTTCTTAGGGGGATTTTGATTAATGATGGATGATAAAGTTCTGTTCATAATTGATTGATACATGATTTTAATTTGATAATGCGTTAATTAAGAGAATAATTTTATAATTTTAAATAATTAATTATTTGCCAAATTGTATGTATCTCAAGCTAAATAGCATTATTGTTGTTCATAATGATTAAAGTTCTGATTTGTACCACTACTAACAACATTATACCAAAAATATACTTATTAGCCAATTGGAGGACTTTTAACACTTTATCTGCGCAAAGCATATTTTTAAGAATTACGATATCTTTTAATGTAATGTTTTTTCATATTAGTTGACTTATGATGGTTTTTGAAACTATGTTTATAATATTAAACACGTTTTCAATATACAAAGTAACCAAAAACTATGTCTTGTTGTTGGAAAAATTAATTTCTAATATAATACTTATCGTAATTAGTTAATATTTGAAGGCATTGGTACTAAAATTGAATAACTACTATCCTGAAAATGGGGATCCTCGTAAAGGAAATCTTTAGATTAACAATCCCTTCACGGAGGACGTCATTTCATGTTCTCTTACGAGCAGAGAAAAATAACAATTAACCTTTCCATGCTAAAAAACACCCGCGCGCTACTATGATATGTATTTGATACACCATATGAAATTATAAAAAAATCTGAACCTCGTATCTATTTCATATCGATATTCCCATTATTGACAACATGAAATCCATGTCGTTCAATGCATGTGATGAGTCATGTCACAAGCTCTCATCAGCATTGCCCTCCTTTTGTATTTTTTTAAAATTGTGATTTTGAATTTTTGGCAGATGACAAATTGGCATGACGACTGTCTTTTAACTCAGGCGTGTAATTAGTCAACCACATTTCATACCCAGTCAGTATCATCTAAAAAAAAGTCCATAGTCCGTTATGGTCACAGTACACTTACTTTCTGAACATGCCTTGGTATTAGCAAAGTTTTACATAAATTTGTTGAAAAAATCCTTTGTTTTCGTCGTTATATGTATGTTTGTTAGTTATAATAATGTCCATCTGTCATAATATAAGATTTAAAAAATATGACATAAATAACTATTTTTATTTCAGTATTAGTGATTCGTGAATCGTCATCTTTTTTATTTTTGCGTAGGAGAGAATCTTCAAAAGACACCACCGTTCTGGTGGTAGTGTGGGATTTTTACCCACTAAACCCCCTTACTCTTCGGCTGCCACCCGGCTACTAATTAAGTATTGCACAAGAGTGGCGGCGATGTGTCCCTCAGGGGCTCTCCGTTTGTCTCTTTCTGGATGTCATTCTACTGCTATTGTTCGTCGTCTTGTACGTTCAGCATCTTCCTTCTACCGCATAGCGCACGTCGTGTATTTGCACCACGCATTCAATGCCGTAGCATCCGTTGAAGAACATTAAAGGTACCATGTTGCTAGGGGAACAGCGAGCTGATTCCTAGCTCCTCCCGTAGGATGTCCCTTTCTGTGCTCCATGCTGGGCAGATAAATGACATGTGCAGTATTGTCATACCCCACTCCGGAGTGGTGGTACTTCAGGCCGGTCTCTTTGCCTATTTTGTGTAGGTAGCTACCAAAACAGCCGTGCCTGGTAAGGACTTGAATCAAGTGGTAGCACACGTGCTTTCTGGTTACCCAGGTTCTCAGGTTTAATATTAGATCGTGCATCCACCGACCATTAGCGGATTTGTCCCATCGGGACTGCCACGCCGCCATGGTGTTTTGCTTAGCGTTATTCTTGTCTTCACTTTTCTGTATTGCCTGTCTCTTAAAAGCGAACATGTCGATTGGCGGTATGGCAGTCAGTGCCCGGACGGCGTCTTCCGACACTGTGATATGCAGCAGGCAGGATGAATCGGAGCTTGTCATCAATCTCTACCCCCAAATACTGAATGGATCTTGAGTATTTAATCTCGCAACTCCCGGTCCTCAGAGGTGGGGGCACAAGATTCTCGCGTCCTGTGAAAAAATGGGCCTCCATTTCTTGATCAGCGAGCTTCAGACCAGTTCCTGTCAGCCACTTCTTGGCCTTCCTCAGCGCATTCTCGCAGATCGTTCGCAGGATCTCCGTAGATTTGGCGGTGACTAGGATGGCAACGTCATCAGCAAAGGCGACCATTTTGGCTCCATCCATTAACAGTGTCCTCAGCAGTCCGCTGTACATTACGTTCCTCAGGATGAGTCCGGCACCGACCCCTGTTCCCTAAGAGTTTTCCCGTGCAGGTAGCTCTCTATCGTTCTGGTGAGGTACCAATCGTCATCTGAAGAACAAAGATCATTCCATGATTCTATGTCATTAAAGCTTGGCTCGAAAAATTGCTTCGAACGATATAGAAACTGTCAAAATAAATTAAGTTTTGGTTGATAGATTAAAATATGTTCTATAAAAGCGATCCTATGATGAAATGAAGTTTAAAGTTCTAGTTGGTATTAGAAAAATACTAAGTAGTACAGATAAATTACAACAGGCATTTTTGAATGTCAAATGATTGCTTGAATGATGCACACTATTAGATGACATGAGTTTCGAAGCTCTTGTATGTGGGAATTTCCGCGTAATATGAAGCCCGTATGTGTAGCAGCGAATGCTCATTCATACTTGAGCATAATATCAAGTAAGATGATTGACTGGCATATTTTACGTGGAAAATTGGTATGAAGCACGGAACTGCTGAAGAAATCCACGTGAAAGGTTTCACAAAAATAATGCTGAGTATATTTTCAAATTCTATTGTGGAAGAACGTTGACAATAACGTGACTGGTGCTACGGAGAGATGCGCATCGTAAATTTATTTCAGGAATATTTTTGTTCGTGTTTTAAGGGGTGTATTTTATAAAATACACGGGACGTTTCGTTGGGTTTCCAAAATAATTTGTTACGTTTTGCGAGTATCCCTCAGAGGGTGCCAAATCAAGCAGGCAAGTGTGTTTTTATTCGCTCTAATTCGCCTGTTCAAAAAAAAGAGCCCCGGGCGCTTTGAGCGCGAACCCGATCGATACGGCCTTGCTGCCAGTCACTAAATTAGGGAGTGTACAATTAAATTCAACTTAATGTACGTTTCGGTTGGTAATCAAGATTCAATTATTTACCTTGTAACAAGCTTCTTATGAATATTAACGAGTCGTGGGGGCGTGTGTGAACGCCTCCGACTCATATGACAAGATGTGTCTCGGTTTGAACAAGGTGCGATAAATAATTGCCAATTTCGTCATAATCACCTACGTAATTTATAAGTGAGAAAGTATCTGGAGGGAAGGCTCAATTAATCTTTTGCAGTCTTAGTTGTAATTTATCAAAATGGAACTGTTAAGCATTGATGGATTGGTCTTTTGAAAGGCTCCTTTCGTTACGCCCCCACTTTTGCATAATGCGGCTGGTTTTTCCATGCCTCATTCCCATTTATATCACAACAATGCCTCATTTTGTCTAGGTAATTTTCAAATTGATCATTTAATTCCCATTTAATGCCGCAAGTTGGTGATTGTAAAAACGCGATATTTCCAACGCAAAAAGTTGATACTCAATTAAAAGCCTGAGTTATAATTAATTTTTACATAGGTATTAGAGATTGTTAACCAATTTATTATAGCTTAAATCAGAGCGGTAACAACAAAAACATTCAAATGAATCAACACTCATTGATTCTAAACGTTTTTGAAATATTTACTAAATTGTCTAATTCCTCTTTTATACAACATTGTTTTGTATATAAAATTTAAATAATCCACTCGATCAGTCTCCTTCGGAAAACTTCGTTTTGTAATTAGATATCGTATTTAATCTGTAGACTGTAGATCGTGAAGCGTTCATTCGCTATATCAGCGGTCTGAAAAGTGGACCGGTTGGACACACACAACTTGTGGCCACTCCGTCCTCTTTTAGGGGCTTTTGGCGGCATTTTTTATGATCTGTACGATCACGAAAGCTTCCTCAGAGGCTAACTTACATAAATGGCTCGCACTAAAAAGGTCAAGAGGTCAGAGTGTCCTTGCGGATATGGATATTAAATTCAGGTTCATTCAATAAATTATGAATTTTTAAAATAAATATTATAATTGTAGCGCTGTTAAACTGAGCAGATTTAATTCGTCAGATTAACAGCGACATCTTCCATCTCTCTTCAGGTGCAATGTGTTATTTTAACAGCGCCATCTCTTGTGGCCATACGCAGGGTCGTCACAAAGGCGTGGCAAAGCAGGCTCCCGCTACGGGCGCAATGGTTTTTGTTTTACTCAACCATTCTACTTTACACGCATCAACACCGATTGACTCCGTCCGTTTTTATAATATAAACTAAGTTGTTTAATCCCTCTTTTCTTCGTTAACGTTATGTTCAGGTATGGCATCCGATCGCGAGCCGCTCATTCAGCGGTCTAAAAAATGAACCGCTTGAGCGCACCCCATATTATTTGTACGATCGCAGAATACCCTCCAGATGTTAGTTTACATAGGCGACTTGCGCCAAATGAAGTCATGGGCGAGTCTAGAATTTCCCCTACCCATAAAACTTACTTACAGGCCACTTACGGACATAGTTATCAAACCTTGCTGTGCACTTTTGTTGAGTAGGCTGGCATTATTTTGATTAGCGGGACCAATAAACAGCTCGGCGCGGTGGAAGATCCCCATGTTCGATTGTTATGAATCGACTCAAAAAGTTGGCTTTATTGCTGTGAAACTTAGCCAAACGCTCGATTAAAACATTTTCGCGACATTGTTTTTGTTTTGTTGTGAGCAAACGCGGCACCCATCTTGCGCAAAGCTTTATCATGTCCAAATTTTCAATCAATTTGCGATTTACAGCACCTTTTAAATGCCTATTATATCTGCTAGCTCACGTACTTTTGATCGACGATCATCCAATACAATTTTGTGGATTTTCTTCACCATTTTTGGCGTGTTAACCTCGCCTAGTCGATTTTTTTTATTTATTCCAGAATTTACACCAGACTGCTCTAAATATTTAAATTAAATGAATACGATTGCACAAAAATAGATTACAACAACTTTTTCTTGGATCGCGAACCGCTCATTTGTCATATCAGCGGTCCGAAAAGCGGACCGATTGAGCATATAAACCTTATGGACACTCCATCCCCTTTTAGGACTTTTTGCGGCATTTTTTATGATATGTACGATCGCTGAATTAACGTAGCGCCTAGACACTTTCTATCATAGTATTTTTTTACAACAGTAGCCACCATCTATACGTCTAAGTACGGTACTTTTGGGACTACCTTTGTATATTATTTTAAAACGTACTTAATAATAGTATAGTAATATATTTAATTTAAAATAGTAACAATTAGTTAACTTTAAAAATAAACTTGATTTCTGGGGCAGGGGAGGCGATAAGTTAGATATTTGCCACGGGCGCTTCATACCTTAGTTACGGCTTTGGCTCTACGTATACATTGCACCTGCATACCAATGGATCGCTTCTTGCGCGTGCACCGTTGCCGGTTGGGGAATGACGTGCAAGAGACGGGAGTCGGGAGAGTCGTTGGTTAGCCTTGGATGCGGGAGGTCGTCCTTCCTGCAGCCAGATCTTTCTTTCTTTCTTTCTTTCTTTAACAATTAAATCGTTTTAAATGGTGATCGCCAGATCATGTGACGAGACAAACAGACGAAAAATTTAATTGGTAGTCCTGCATTTTCGAATTAAGTGGCTTGTTTTATTGTGCTTTTTGTATGTCACATTTGGGATTGTATACGGATTTTTGTACATACAGACACACATCAAACTTGTCATTATGGACGAGTTATTGATATTTTTCAGTATTTTACATCATCGCCAGCTTCATAATATAGTTCGACGTAAAACTGTATACGGATACTGAATCGAAATACAATCACATGAATTGACTTAATTAAATCGATTTCCCACGAAAACGAAAGTCACGCATTCGAATAAAGAGGGTCATTCCGGTAAATTGGGTCTTTTGCGTTTTCCAGATTACTTTCCAAAGACAAATGTCTGATTAGACCTTCAAATAGACTATGACTGAACCGTTCCTAGTAATATCGACGTCTACGACCCTACATAATGTTCATCCAATTTTATATCGCGAATCGAAATTATCGACGTTCAAACGGCAACGGACGATATCAATAAGCCAATTATTGAAAACTTTAAGCCGATATATTTCAAAGGTTGACGATGATATGCCACTAATCATTGGGAGCGCGTTCACCCGATCGTAATTTATCTTACATAAGGGTCGAGTAGGTTTTCAGGCATTAAGGGTGTTGTAAATGCAGACGCCCATGGGGGTTCCGACACATATTTAAATAAATATTAAATGAAGCCTCTACTTGTCGATCGGGGGGCGGTTCATTAATTTTGGAGTCTGACAAATTAATCGATTTAATACATTATTCAAATTTGGACTGGTTTATTTGAGGCACCGAAAGGACCAAGCGATGTGATCTTAAGCAAATAAACTATTGGAATTCGTTGCGATGGATAATGTATTAGCATAAGCTAATCATTATCGTTTTATGCTAATAAAGCATCGTTGATGTATTAATCTAATTTAAATGCTGATTATAGATAGCTATTTTATCAAAAAGATATTTTTAATAACGGTATGGATCCTAATACTTTCGTAGCTGTTGATGCATATGTTGCATCATCAAGGTTTCGATCAAGGCATAAAAATTAATGAATTAATTTAACATATTTGATAAACCTTTTGTGATTATTATTGTAGTTGCATAGATATCGGGTACGATTGTTTTGGTAAAAAATAATTGAAAAAAATATTAAACAATCAAACTTTTTTTTGTGCGATTTCAAAGTTATGCGGTTTTTTTAAAACAATTTTTTACTTTTATTTTTCTTCATAAAGAGTACGTATCAAAATACCATAATGAAATCTTTTAACGCGTTTTCCTTGAAACTACTCTTTTCAACACGGTTTAATTAATCAATTTACTTCAAACTGGATACGATTTTTTTTTAGTTTAGGATTAAAATGACATAATTAATAATTATGAATTACATTGTTGGGAAGAGAAAATATACACAGGACAATGATAACATTGACACTGGGTATACTATTTCTTCCAAAGAAGAGAGCGATTTTGAGTCATATTGAAAATCGCAACGAAAATTATCATAAAGCGATGATAGTTTGTAATTTTGCATTATTGCATTATGGTTTTGCTGTTTTTTTTTTTAACTATTTTTTTTATGCGATTTTGGATATATTATATATGGCTGTTTCAAAGTTATGAGGTTTTTAAAATCCATGGAACGCATCTTCACTTTTTTTATGTAAATCAGCTTTTTTTGTGCGATTTTCAAAAAAGTTTAAGTGTAATGTTTTTTCTGCGCAAAAAATATGCATCATATAGTTTTTCGAAATGAATTATTTTTAAACTTAAATCATTATTATTGGTAATATATTCCCATAGTGGACTATTATTGGTAATTGAATGAGATGTATTTAATCAAAAATCTGATTCATTACGATTTTTTTACAGGAACTGCATTTACAAGAACCTATATAAAAATTAAAGTTTCGTATGAGGGAAGGATTTAGTGATCTGGAAACTAAGCTACAGTCATTTTATGTTTACATTAATTATTTTAACCACACTAACGCAAATATTTACAATTCAACGTGCTTCTTTTTCACAATTTTTACCAAAAGTGCGGTGTGGCGATACATAGACGTCTACACTAATTACCTAAACTAACTACGAATTGTCTAATTTCTCGGACTATGAAGTACTGTCCCCGACTTCTTGTTTTTTTAGAAAAGAATATTTGAAATCGGAAAAAATGAATTTGAGATATACATAGACAACACAAGTTTTTAATATTATAGATTTAACGTCATGAACGTGTAGCTTGAGCGATTTACCATCCCCACATGTGTTATTTTAACAGCGCCATCTCTGGTGGCCCTGCGGAGACATTGCACCTTCATACCGATTGATTGCTTCTTGTGCGTGCACTGTAGCCTTGGCAACGGGAAGTCGTCCTTCCTGCAGCCAGATCTTTCTCTCGCGCTTTAAATAAATAGTTATTTAGAAAAGATAAGGACTCTGCCTCCGAGAGCGCCCCCGCCTCAACTTTACAAAGGCAATGGCCATAGCAGCTATATTAAAATAAAAACCTGTTACCGTTTTGTATCATTTTGTGAGGTGTTTTAACAATATACCAATAACTGTCAGCATAAATTGCAGGTCGTTTAACAGTTGTGAGTCATTTAATAATTGGATGTTCTGACGTGTTTCTGGACTATCATTATGACAGTCTGGCGACTGAGAGCCTTTGGGTTTGGCAGAGAAAAGGGTTGAAATCTAATGAATGCATTAAAAATAATTTATTTCAACTCTTAAAAAATGATAATTTTCTGATTGGCTTCAGTAACTTACCAGTCTGGTACTATCTTAATAAGCAGTAAATGGTCTGGAAACACTTATAAATAATTGTTTATTTTACTAGTTTATAGAAAATAAAAAAAACCCTTGGACCGTATGACTTAATTATATTAAATTTTCACAAGATTTCAACCTCTTCCCTTGCAAAACTCAACGGCACTCAGTCGCCAGACTATCATAATGATAATCAATAAATGCTCCAGAACACAAATGTTAAATGAAGACATTGCGGATGAGTTTTGTTTCAGGTTGATTTTGAGCGCCGTCATCTCTTTCAGAACACTTTTCTGTGAGTACTTTAATCGATTTACAAGTAGTTAAGGAGAGAAATAAAGACAGAAAGGTACACTTGTATATTTTTAAATCAATTTCGGTGGCCATTATTAAGGTTAAGTGGCATAAGCTAAATTGAAGGTCTGAAGGGTCGTGTATTCTGTAAGTCTACAATGCGTAAATAGAAAGGATTACGGTACAGACATATCAACAGGCTTAAGGGATCGATATAGCCCGGTTCAAAAATGCTCCAAAGTATATTTCACGTAGAACCGGAAAAATTCAAGAAAACTCATCTATTACTTTCAGGGTAAGCACATTATTTTAATTTTATCACCGTAACCCGAATTTCTGAACTGTGCAAAAAAATAGATATACCGAGGAGTAAAAAATGTAATTTTATTTGGCCGCTTTTATATCCAACTGAGATTGATGATTATTTATGCAATAAAAGTCTCTTATGTATGATATATATTATATGTAAAATTAACTTAATGCATTAAATTAAATCATGAAGTTATTTTATTATTAATCGATAAAAACAGCCGTGCCCACCGATGATGTGTATTTGGTACACTACTATTGCTTTTATTGACTATAGTCGGCGGAACACACTTCAGAGGAACTAAGAAGGAACCCGCTTCACTAAATAGTTATTGCCGTGCATCGAGTTTTTGCATCAAATCATATGGTGAGTGAGAGTCACCTCTCAAGCACAAAGTGTTAATATTTATAATCGATTTCCTTTACCTAGGGTCTAGTCTAAATTTTTAGGAATGAATCATTAATGAAGTTAGGCAGGGCCATCATGAGTGATACTACTCTTAATAAGGAAAAGGAAAACTATCATATAAAAATCGTATACCCTTGAGAAAATCTTTTATGCAAATCACCCAATATAAATCCTTAAAGCGAAAAGCCGAAAGGAATACTGTGGAATAACATCATTTTCAATGCTATTGTGCTCCGATTGGACATACAAACGACGCTGTGTTAAGTATGGTTTGGTCGATAGGGCTCACTTGAGATGGCACATTGACAAAGTGACAAGAAACCGCCTCATTGAATAACGTAATTTTAAAATCGCATTGAGATATGTCTGGCGTAATATGGATAAGATGGGGTAGATATATTTTTGGGTATGCAGGTATCCCAGGATGGGTTGTAGAGCTGTACGTGTCGCTGCGTATGAACCCAATGAAAAGGGAATGATAAAGGACTCGCCATTTATTTGAAGGGGCGAGCAGGGCAGGCGCAAGTGTCGGCTTCTGTTCCCAAATAGCCACTTTGTCACATTCAACCCCGCATATTGTTTTACATGGGATATGCTCGGCAAACGGACTGTTTTTATTTACTTTATTAAAGAAGGAAGTATGCCTTAGCATCCATGTGTTCAACCGGCAGCAGCGACATTGTTACGCTCTGCCCTAATTCATCAAGACAAATGGAGGCGAAATATTTAACAATTATCTCCGTGTCATCGTCCATCTCTTTTCGCATCGACAGATTTGTAAGCCAACCCTAAATTATCATTTTAATAATGTCGTCGATATCAAATGCATGGCAAATAAAGCCAAGCTAACAACAAACAGACGCTGTAGTTATGAATAGAGGTCCCAAATATCCATAATATCAATTATTCGATTAACGAATATGAAATTGGTAAGATATTCGAATAAACGAGGGTGATTCAAATATAAACCGGAATTTCACTGTATACATTTTTTAGCGATATTTAAAAATACAAATGGAATGTCTTATTTTTCTACATAGTTCCCTTCATTAGAAACAAATTTATTACATCGGATAGGAAGCTTTTTGATTCAATCTCAAAGGTCGGTTCATTTGAATTTGATCGCAAATACGCGACTATACTCTTCAAGAGATTAAACTTAGCTATAATTTCATTTTTATTGAGCCTGCTGTCAAAAAAACCTCTCTGTTGTCGATGAGGTTGGTTTTTATCGACAATAGAGAATCATAAAGAGTATCTAAAATATCACTTTTTTTTTTTGATTTGATCAAAATTTTTGAATCGTTTTTTAATACTGATAAAGACTACTTTTTTCCATAGTTTTTATTAAAAGTGACGCATTTCGACCTTTTATGATCAAGATCATTAATAGATCAAGCTTTTATATCCAATTTAATGACGCTATTTAATACGATAAGATGCATATCCCAAAAGTAAGTGTACTGTAACAATAACGGATGTGATTTTTTTAAAGGTAGCTCTTAATAAACAGAAGAGGGAAATCTCCTGAAAAGGCGATCATAACAGGAATACGTTAGAACGTAAATTTACGTTGCAGTATCCAGTTGCATTAAAGATGTCGATAAGAAATCCAGCCAAGTGCTGGTGGGTCAATAGCGCCCGCGAATTTATTGCGCGACTTGAATTAGAATTAGATTTTCTGAGCTCTATTATGCGAGCTAAAAAAGCAGTTGTCAAAGTGGTGCCACACCAATTCCCCATCTGTCAAAAATTTTTACAGCTTGAATTCGGACCAAAAAAATTATGGTTTCAGTGTTTTGGGATCGAATACGCATAATTTTGATCGAATTATTGGTGAGACCCTAAAAAAACCCAAAAAAGCATTCAAAACAAAAGAAAGGGAATGCTGACAAAAGGAGTGGTTGTATGCCACCAAGCCATAAAGGCGCTCTTGGACTCATTCGGTTGGGATGTTTTTAATCACCCCCCATATTCCCACGACTTGGCGCTTTCAGATTACCATATTTTCTTCTCTTTGAAAGAACACATGGTTGGAATTAAATATTTAACCGACGTGCAGAAAGAGGTTCTGGAGTGGGGGAAGGAGCTGGCGAGAGTTCTTCAAAGAAATTAGCTTATGCCAAGGCTCATCAAATGTATTGAACGGGATGGCAATTATGTTGAAAAATATTTAATAAGTTTATCAACAATATCCTGTATTTATTCTATCAAATACACTTTTACTAAAAAAAAAAATATAAAAATTTAGTACACTTACTTTCGGGATAAGCTTCATATCTTATGTATACGATTAAATTAACATTGTTTGGTATTTTAAGTGCTGTTGCAAATTCATTCATCACTGTTTAATCAAAAATATTTATTATTTAATCCCAAAGTCCCAATAATCTGCTATCGATAACCGCTGAAAGGATTCAAATAGACTGGAAATTAAAAAAAAAAAAAATGGTTGCAAGTCAGGTTTTTCAATGGGAGGATTATTCCAACTGCTGTAATTTTTATTGTAAAATAAAATCCAAAATATCCAGTCAAAGTAGTAGTGGAAGTAGATTGGATGGTCGATATTGTACTATGCATTTAATTCCAAATGAATGCACCACACCCGAATCGAATCTCTCAATCAGCTCTCTCATCCAAAACGAGCTCATCCAATACAAACCTTTCGTTTGCTGTTTACTAAGCCGAACCTCCACTAAAGTTTCAATTCAATTTTAATAATATATTTTCAACTAAATTCATATTATTTATGGATATAAAAATATTTGGATATGAAATATTTTTACAAAATTGAAATAACTCCATCAGCAATTTTCATGAAAATCAGTACATAATTAATTTATCTGACCTTTAGACACTATGTAGCAAAATATTATCAGTAGTGCAGCATGTACCAGTTCACCAGACCAAGTGTTGTGACTGTGTTGACTCTGCGGTTGATAAATATGTCTGCCTAATAATGTTGGTGGGCGGCGATCCTGTTAAAGCTGAGATTGAAAGGTGTTCCAGTTAACCTAGTAGCCCTAATCAGGAGTTACTTATCTTGTTAAATGGTGGTTGCTGAGGCTAGCTCCACCGTTCTGTGCCATCATCAGTCCAGGGGTTGTCCTCAGAGATCGGTTCTAGGACTGATCCTCTGGATTTTTTTGCGTTGATCTGCCCACAGGTTGCCCTCTGATGGCTTAGGCGGATGACTACGCTGATCGTCCGGGGTGGCTTTAGACCAGACATTGAGGTTCATGCAAACTCCGCCGTCGCGTCTCTGTCGAAGTGGTGTGAGCCAAATAAGCTTGCATTTGCTCCGGCAAAGCAATCCTGGGAGACAGATGTAGATTCATGGAGCATGTCAAATCTGCGGTCATGAAGGCCAATCGGGCGACTTTCTGCAGAGTCACCAGATTGTTAGGTTGTCTATGGGGCATTGGCGGTAAGGTTAAGGTTTGTAAATGATGTTTGTTATGCCGCAGGTGCCTGGGCGCACATGCTGGACTATTCCAGGTGGCACAGGCGCCAGGGCATAAATTTGTCTCACCGGAGAATTTTTTGTGTCGGACAGAGAAGTGCTCTGATAGTTATTACGAAAGCCTATAGGATCGTCTTAGCTGTGGCACATGCCACATGACAGTGGATCACGTTATATGGGGTCATGTCCCCGGGTATGGAGGCCGATCTGGAAATTCTCTTGCGTGGTGTCAGAAGTTCAGCTTCAAGACCTGTTGGACACGCATAACTAGTGCCTGGTTCCAACGTATAGGGCGCATTCAAAAAAAATTGCGATTTTTTTGACACCAAATGTGCGGAAAGAGGATTCTACGAAGAATAATTCCGTAGTCTACTTCTTCAAATTTATTTTAAATGTAGAATCTTAAAAACAATTATCAGACATCTGGACTTAAAATTTCATAAAAAAATTTCCGGACTAAACTAGCTCTTTTCCAGAGCTGGCAGTGAGTTTTTTAAACCCCCAAGACTGCACGCTGGTGCACGGTGGTGGGAGCAAAAAAAAGTCATATGGACTTGCTCATATATAGGCCGTCGCCCGTATCAACTATCATTTGCTTTGATATTAGGCAGAACATTCAAGCCATCAAGACTTAATTAGATCAAAATGTTATTTATCCATTGAGACAAACAATTTCTGTTTCAGATCTTAGGCTGTTATTGGACATCGATTATGAAATGCAAAAAGAGGGATTTTTCATGTTTCGTTCGTGTATATATTTAATAAGTTTACATTACGTTATCATCCAGATTCAGACGCGAAAACTTTCGCCCCAAGCCAATATATATAAGGCGTTGGGAAAGTTTCCTCAGTCAAATTGATCATGGCATATATGTTCGAAGGTTTCATAAAATCTGAGACCGTTGGCGCGATATTGAATTAAGGGAGAATGAAAGAAAGTTTTCCCGCCTTTAAAAGCTACCCCGAAATAACAAAAGCGCGTCAGGCTTTCAATGCGGCCAACCTTTACAAGATTAATTATTTCATTAATCGTTTGATAATAATTAGGTAAAGTCGGTTGGGGCGGCCATTATGGCCTTAGGGACCCGGTAGGGTCGATGGGGACCCCCCGTCCAGCGCACCTCTCACTTTGCTCACCTACAAAATTTTGCTTAATTTGCGGGGACTGCCTTCTTTATGGCTCGCAAATTGGCATCGTGAATTTGAAAATGAAGAAAAAATGATTAAAACACGCCATAAATCGGGCGCTCTTATATGGACATATATATATAAAGAACAGTCAAGTAAAAAGATATCTCAATTTAAAGAGTTTTCTTATGTAATTCCAATACCAATGGGTATAAGTGTAAATTTATTAAATCATTCACTTCAAGATACTACGCTCTCATTGTGATCGATATGATCAAAGGTTGTTTTTACAAAAAAAAATATTTTTCATGTGAAATTTGGACAGCGCAAATAATATATATTTCACAGGGGAAAAGTAGGAATAGTGGTAATAAGTGACTTGCGATAGTTTTCCGGGAAGTAATTTCTAACATCTGCGCCTCTGTTAGTAGCAGGTCGGACACATTTAAGAATTTATATATAAACCATATACTCTGTGATCGTGTAGCTGTTATTATGAATTTTAAATTTCTATTTTCTATAAATAGTCGTGGACAAATTAAATTGATCTATAATCGCTAAAGATCTTAATTTTAATATGGATGCTTTGAAATTGGCAGTGGCTTTAGCCGCTCATTCCAGAGAGGTAAGATACAATGTTGTGTCCGAATTCTAGATATTATTAAAGAGCATTTTTATACGTTGAACTCGGAGACATATTGCATAATCCAAATTTATCGACTACTAACGACATGTGAATGATATAACGAATCGATTTCAAATGTCGGAGTGACTGCAAGGTCTATGTGTCCAACCGGTCCGCTGTTAGGACCGCTGACACGACGAATGAATGCCTCGCGATTGGACGCTATACTCAAACATCTCTACAGAACGATTACGAACTCTCATTACAAAATGAAGCAGTCAGAAGAAGACTAATTGGGTGGGTTGTTTAAATTTTACAATCGGTCGAAAACATTGTTGTAGAAATGAGGGATTAAACAGCTTAGTAAATATTACAAAAACTCAAGTATAATGGTGAAATTAAATAAAAATTATGTGCAACTCTTGACCGGGTCGGTATTATGCGTTTTGCGCCCCAAGCCTAGTTGCGCCCATGGCGAGCGCCTGTTTTGCCACTCCCTTAATTGTGATTGTTGAAGTTTTAAAAACCTAAGTTTCATATAATTGTGGTGGCCATAATCGATGGAATTAGTATTTTAGGCAGCTTAGATGTCATGTGTTCGACATACACAAATCTGCCTAAAGCGGTCGATTCCTTGTTAATACAATCTCCTGTACATCTGATAAGGAAACAGTTGTCGTATCGGCTTTCCCAAATTTCAACGCTTAATGGCAACGGCCCCACGATATCGCCACCAAACGAGGCTTGCTACATTTAATTATCGTGATTGCAATTAGCGACCAAGGTGTCGCTGTCATATATCACTGGCTGTCAGAGGGACATTGTACCCGGGTCTTACAAAGACTATCGGTGCCACACCGGCCTCCAAAACCTTCGATAGTCTCCAATTAATATATTATTTATTTATATTTCCTCATTTAATGGAGTTGAAAGTAGTATTTGCAACTATAATCATTATAATACACATAGTATAAATAATAATGAAAGTAAGTAAAAAATAAGGTAGGGAAAAGTATAAATAAAAATGAACTGGGTTTTGTTCATGTGAAATGCGCTGCCATACTGTTCATAAGATTGCGATAAAACTTCGTCCACTGATTGCTAAGGATTTTGCGAGCAACATAGGCATAGTTTAAAATATAAAAATTAATGTTTGTTTGTTCGTATTTAATGCGCTGCCATAGCGTTCATTCGATTGCGATAAAACTTTGCCAACTTATTTTTTGCACTATCTCAAATAATATAGATATAGTACAATTAACATACAGTAGATCTTATATATAAAAATCAGTATTTGTATGTTAGTTCATATTCAAAATAAAATCAACAAAATGGAATGAATTTTATTATTTCTATCATTTCTAATTAAACAAGATATGGTATAGAAATACGCTTTATAGCAGGGTAACTATATATTAGAAGAGACAATGGCGATGACGGCATCGCATAAATTAAACTATAAAAATATCAAAATATGAATAGTTTGATAGCTCATTAATGACATCAAAATCATCCACCATCCCCACGCAGTAGCGCTGTTAATCTGAGCAGATTTAATTCGCCAGATCAACAGCGACATCTTCCGTCTCTCTTCAGGTGCAATATGTTATTTTAACAGCGCCATCTTTTGTGGCCTTACGGAGACGTTACACCTGTATACCGACGGATCGCTTCTTGCGTTGCCGGTTGGGTAGTGACGCGCGGGAAGCGGGAGTCGGAAGAGTCGTCGGTTAGCCTTGGATGCGGGAAGTCGTCCCTCTTGCAGTCAGGTCTCTCTCAGATCAGCTTTATTAAGCAATCATTTTTTTTTAAAATAAGAGTCATGAGCACTATTGTTTAGAAGTAATATTATATGTTTGTATTGCATCGTATGCATTGTTTACTGTATGTAAATAAATAAATAGTTTTCAGGATAAATTCTATAATAGGGAATAAATTGAACAGTTTGACAATAGCTAATTTGGGAGCATCCTTCGATATCCCCTTCCCGGAGTGAATTTCTCGATAATGGGAAGTGTTGATAGTAAGTCTTGAAGGTAACGAGACTTATGTAGGTTGCAAATGTGCTACATAGCTTTCAACTTTTTGAAGTATCCTATTAATGTACGCCACGGCAACAATAGCAGAGTCCCAAGTTTTTGAGTTCACACAGTGTCGACTCGGTGAAAGTTAACAATAAAAATATAACTAGACCAAATAAGAGTTACTCACTCCAATTAAAAGGTCAAAGGTATGAAAGCATCAAAAAATTATTTATTCATTCTATAAACGATTGAAGTATGAGGCAAAAACAACCCTGCAATAGTTATTCAACAGCGCCGAATGAAAAGCCATTATAACCCACATACGTCAATGCAGGTCAAAACCTTTTTTTTTTTAATTATTCAACAAGCCGTATTTTTTGCCATATTTTGATCCGCCCTCCACCCACCCGAAAAATATGCAAAGACACGTTTTTCTAGCTCCCTGGATAGAGGATTTAAAAAGTTTGCGTCGTTATTGTTGCTGGACAGGGATGTTCACGTTTTTGTGGTCAGTGCTGGCTGTGTGGACGACAAATGTCCACAAATTTTCTATCGCGATTGGTTGACCCTAAAAACTTCAGATGTAATCTCGCAACACAGAAGCTAGGATTAAAATTTAGGGACAGATGGTACTCTTTCCTATATTACAAACTGGATGCAGGAATGTCGTAGCGAGCGTATATGTAATATACAGCAGTCTTGTCCGATATAATATGTTATGTAATGCATGTTAGATATATCAAGAACATTATTGTCATGCATAGGAAATCCATGGACATAATTGTGTAATTAATAGTAACAAATAAATAAAATAAAAAGTGTTAGTGTAGTGGTTTAGTACCTGGATTCGGGTTCAAATCAATTGTCTAAATCCAAGTTTACCCTGACATCCTGGATTTGAAAAAATAAATAATTAAATTTACATTTAAAAATTATAATAATTTCGCTAATTATTTATATATTATCTCTTCTCGTACCTAAAAAATATAATTCCTATTCAAATAATCTTATTCTTACTTTGTCACGCGTGGAAGGCAAATGGGAAACCACCGCGTGAAAAACATGTGTATTTTTTTACACAGACGTTTTTTCCCATAGTAATCACTAATGGAAGCTCTATGCTTATAATCTTATATTCTCCAAGGTAAGGCTGTAATTTTTATTGTGCTTCAATACAGTGTGTAATTAGATTGATTTATGAACGTACACATAATACTGCATTCAGGGGATGATTAGGGCCACCGTCGAAAGAGTTCGTCACGATACCGGCTTATAAGAAGTCGCCATGCGAATCAATAACTAATTGTCCATGAATTGCTTACATCCCTGAAAAATATAAAAGGGAAAGGCTGTGTGCGTGGCTATCCAATAATTTTTCCGGCCAATATTCCCATGGCCATATTGGTACGAGTATTGTGCATTACGTATATAATATCTGACTGGACCGTGGGGCAAATTTGCATAAATAGTCCATTCAGTGTCCACCATCTACATATTTTCGACATTTCGTATTAACACAAAAGAGAACACTATTTTGATATATTATATGCATGCCTCATATCCTATTTCTCTCCCCTAGTCCCTGTACTATGCGCTGTTGATTTTCAGTGTTATTATTATGCTGATTCCGACGCGAATGGGGAAAACTTTTCCATCGGTTCGAACATTTCTGGGGGTGAAAATAGGGGCCGCATGACAGTGCTGGTTCGATAATAACCAGAACTAATGCGGGGACTACTTTGTAGATCCATCAGAATCTGCTGAAGGAACCACACCATTTATAACATATGCATACATGCAACCTTTAAGCGAAAAAGTACCTATCAAAGACGTTACTTATTTTAATTAATAAATATAAAAAGGATGGTATTGTCATTCAAATAGACGAAGAACTTTTTAGAAGAAAGTTCTTCGGCGATTGATTCAAGCATTAGGATAACATTAAAAATTCATGATGATGTTCGAAACATTTATATTCGATTCGAATTGTGATAATTGTTGTCTTTAATTTTGGTGAAGAAATTCGGATTATTTTAATGCTTTACAGCTTTAATGCGTTCACTTCGTTCAGATTGCGCCCCAACGGCTCTGAGACCGCTGCGGTCGCAAGCTTTCCCCATATATAACAAGTTTTGTTTGCAGGTCAGTGGTTCCTGTTGGGAACATTTCTTATCTTTGTTCTAGTATGATATGTATGATATCATTCTCGATGGAATTTCATATTTATTTTGAATTTAATTTTGAAACCTAGTGAGCAAATTTAAAATCGATGAAGTCGTTGATGCCATAATCGCTTAACGCCGATTACTATCTGTCAGCTCCTATCAGCGTAAGATAATCTTCAATTGTAAATAAACACTTGATAGTATACAAGACCACGTCATTTCTTTAACATATACAATATATTCATTTACTCCTCCTTTAGAAGGAAATGGACAAACAATTGGACAAACATTCGCCACGAACAGGAAGCAATTAAATAATGAAACTGTCGTTAGAACAAAATATTCGGTAATTTCTTTGCTTAAACAAATAACTATCTATACAATCATGCGATGAAGCTCTCTGTCTCTGTCTCCCGAGCTGCGCTACGTTCTCTCACTGTCTCTGTCTATCTCCGAGCTCAATGTATAAGAGTGCTCTTTCTGAAAAGTGGAGGGGGGCGCCAGACCCTGGCACAGTACTCCTTTAAGGGTTAATGGTATGTTAAAATACACTACTATTGTAGAACACAGACATGTTAATCTAATTTACAGTAATTAGCAGTCTGTGGGTTTTAAAAAAAATCAGTTGGGTAAATACATGCAACTTTTTCAAGAAAAATAACTTCATATTTGATCAATTATTTTTTGGAATTAGAGCTCCCACTGATTTTTTAAAAATAAAAAATATGTGTATTTAGATTATAAAATCATTATTGGTAACATATTATCATAGCGAACTACCATTGGCAATTGGCGGACAGAGAGACAGACATCAGACAGGAACCGACTGGATTTGGGGTTCATTATAATCGAATCCATTTCCTGCGCTGCTGTATGATCTGTTTCGGGGTACCCTCGACTAGCCACACAAAGAGTATCTTCCACTGATCCTTTAGCCCCATAAGAAACGCTACGCGCAGACCGTCCAGGTGCCCATCCCTTTTGCCCCGCGCTATCCAGAGGAGGCGGGGTTTCCGCGGGAAAGACCAGCTTCAGACCATGTACACCCGAAGGAGCGATGGAGTTACGGAGATGAGTCACCATTCAAACAGCCTATACCTAGGCTGTTGTGGATAGTAATGAGCTTTTGAGACAATCTCCACCAACTACTGTAATCGGTTCTTCCACACACCCCTTTATGGGTATGCAGCACAGGGTGACCTGCGCACCCAACTCATGTTAGCTGGGTTACCCCAGCAGCGTTTGATGCGCAAACCGACGAGGTTACTTATGCGCACTTCTACTTTACATCATTAGTCCAGGGGTTCAACGGTTGCCCACAGGCATAGAGTTGGCTCCCCCTCTGGGGCTTTATGGATGGGCATCGTGGAGTCTAACATCCATCCGGTGGTAATCGGAAGAATTGTATTTGATGGAAAATATTATGCATTGCTGCTGTTTTCATTATTTTTAAACTCATTTAGATCAGTGTTCTTTCAGTTATCAGTGAAGTCAATTTCAATCTGTCAAGAGGCAATCTGGTCAATAACATCTTCTCCCTTGTTATTTTCAGAACGCAGGTTGAATATTGAATAAAAATCTCATATTTTTAAACTGTTTAAGTGTTAAGCAGAATCTTTGTTAAGAAAAGTGCGGCGCGGCGATATATAGACGTTAAGTTACAGCCAGCAATGCCATACATTCTAAACCGTGTCTATACTAGAGGTTCCAATTAAATATTCGATATTCGAATATTTATAAACTTAATCGGATATCATTCGTTTTTCTGTTAATTAATTTAGAAAGTTCATTCGTAATAAAATCAAGCAAATATAACTTACTTGAAATTTTGGATGCTATTTGGTTTTCAAACTAGTCGCGTGCGAGCCACGGAATGGGACACGTCCCTATGTAAAGAAATCCAGTGGTGTCAGGTTTGGAGACCGAGTGAGCCACGGAATAGAACACGTCGCTAGACAAGGAAATTCAGTGGTGTCAGGTCTGGAGACCGTGCAAGCTTAATTAAGATTTTTAAATATTTTAAGCATATGGTGCAGATTTGCCGTAATCTTCCATCAACGTAATTTAATTCGTCAATATAAGGGAATTGTCTTTAAAAATTCAACTGTTTTGTAAATATTTTCAAGCAGCAGGATGTGTGTAATATATGTGGCAAGATTATGCTTGTACTTTGAATGAATGAGAGATAAGTCCTTGCAACAGGTGATATGCAACATTTTTATTTTGTAAGTCTTCTCGTGCAACGGGAGGAAAAGCGCTTATACACCAGTGTTTTTCAACCATAGCGAGTGGTTCTCCATATAAATGAGGACGAGGGAGGAGCGTAATCCTTTTATGATAATAGTTATAACGGTCGTTTGCAGAATACATAAACTGATAACAGCCGAGAGGTCGACAAGTCACACTATATTTTCACAAAAATGGGCAAGAGCCATGTTAAAGCCTTGCTGGAAATTTCCACATCATCCCTTTATACGAGAAAGTGGGATTAATTCAATTATTTTAGAAAAATATTACAGGCTTAAATGAAAGGGCCATATAAATAATACAGTTTTAAAATATGTTTTGGTGGGCGAGGTCTTGGAAAATATCCATGGCTTTGTGTTGGTTTTGAATACCATGTCTTATCTTATTACAGTCCATGAAGATGTTGAACGAAAATATAAGCATAAGAAACATCATTATTTTCATTAAAAATATACCAAGCTAAGTCGTAGATAATAATATTTTTGATCGATCGCCTTGATCTATTTGCAATAATAAGATTAAAAAATGCATCAATATTTCAATTATCTAAATTATCATTTGTGAAAGACAAAGAGATAAAGCCACATTAAAAATAAGTCTCATTTTAGAGTGATTTTTTTCGTATTAAATGTTATGTTATGAAAAAAAAAAATGATTATGTAGTCGCTTATAGAGCCTTTAAAACATTAACCCTTTAAACTGTATATGTGATTTTAACTAATCATATGATTTGATGCCGTAACTCGAGAGGTGATTCTCGCTCACCACTCGGTTTGATGCAGAACTCGATGCACGGCAATAACTGTTTACGTTTAGTTTCTTTAAAATGGGTCTCTATGCTCTTCTGTATAATTTTATGAAGTGTAAGATGACACCCCTTCAAATAGATATAAGATTTTCTTATCTGAAATTAGACCGCAATCACGAACCGGATTGCATGTTCGGCACTAGTTCAAACTTGACAGTCGTGGCAGAAAGACTACTAAGTTTTTGATCCCTATAAGCATTGAACATGAGTTAGGGAGGATTACAAAGTCTGTTCTCAAAGCCACAAACAAACAAAGCCGGCAAAAAGCATCAAACCACACATTATTGTAATACTTGCTCCGAAAAACCGGATATGCGGTAGATGCGTCCCGCAGAAAATCGCACAAAAAAGTTATGACTTACATAAAAAAAAGTGAAGTGCGACCCATGGATTTTTAAAAACCGCATAACTTTGAAACAGCTGAATAATAATATCCAAAATCGCATAAAAAAAGTCAATAAAATAAAATCGGGAAAACAATAAGGCACATTTTTGCTTTCCAACAATATGATTCATAATTAGTAAAGATGTCACTTTAGTCCCTAACTAAAAAAAAGTGAAGTGCGTTCCATGGATTTTAAAAAACGCATAACTTTAAAACAGCTAAATAAAATATATCCAAAATCGCATAAAAAAAGTCAATAAAAAAAATCAGGAAAACAATAAGGCACATTTTCTCTTTCCAACAATATGATTCATAATCAGTAAAGATGTCACTTTAGTCCCTAACTAAAAAAAAGTGAAGTGCGTTCCATGGATTTTAAAAAACGCATAACTTTAAAACAGCTAAATAAAATATATCCAAAATCGCATAAAAAAAGTCAATAAAAAAAATCAGGAAAACAATAAGGCACATTTTCTCTTTCCAACAATATGATTCATAATCAATAAAGATGTCACTTTAGTCCCTAACTAAAAAAAAAGTGAAGTGCGTTCTATGGATTTTAAAAACCGCATAACTTTGAAACAGCTAAATAAAATATATCCAAAATCGCATAAATAAAAAGTCAATAAAAAAAAATCAGGAAAACAATAAGGCACATTTTCTCTTTCCAACAATATGATTCATAATCAGTAAAGATGTCACTTTAGTCCCTAACTAAAAAAAAAAGTGAAGTGCGTTCTATGGATTTTAAAAACCGCATAACTTTGAAACAGCTAAATAAAATATATCCAAAATCGCATAAAAAAAAAGTCAATAAAAAAAAATCAGGAAAACAATAAGGCACATTTTCTCTTTCCAACAATATGATTCATAATTAGTAAAGATGTCACTTTAGCCCCTAACTAAAAAAAACATATTACAAAATGGCGACTGCTTAAAAGAAAATTCAGTCAAGTTATTTTTTAGCCTTATTTTGTCACTGTTTTTTTTAACAGTTAAAAAATAAATTTTGACAAAAAATCTGGTAAGAATAATAGAAGGTTATATAGAAAAGATTTGTACCGTGTTGTAGTTTGAAGTAAATTATTATAGTTTGTGCTTGTAGTTTGAAGTAAATTAATCAAATAAAACTTGAGATATGATGTCATTCGTGTTGAAAAAAGGAGTTTCGAGAAAAACGCGTTAAAAGATTTCATTATGGTAGGACCGGTCAAGTTGCTGCGTCATTAAAATAACTATAGCTCCGTAAATAGTTGGAATTTAGGAAATTCCTTTGGAGAATTTATTTTTAAAAGTCAAAACATTGCGAAAACGCAAAAAAAGAAATAATTTTTTTTCAAAAATCTAATTTAAAAAAAAGAAAAATTTGCTTTTAAAAAAATCGCATAACTTCGAAATCGCACAAAAAAGTCATACAAAAAGAGTTTTGAGTGTACTTGAATTTGTGAAATATTACAAGAAATCGTTGGTCGAAAAATAGGTGATGCGTTAGGGGTTGAATAAAAATGCAGATATTTTAGTTGATACAATGGGCTCTGAAAAAATAACAACATCATGTGTTTTTATTTACTCAGTTGACAAAGTCTTGCCGGCACGATTTTCTTTATTTTTGTACATTAACCGGCGTAAAAAATATGAAACGTCGGCAGAAGTGAATAATATACGAGGAATTCAAAAGCCCACAATTGCCGGAGACGAAAAATTCACATTTGCAGAGAGACGCATGGGTAACTAATAAATCTAAATATCCACACGGACGATTTAATTCAGTCGTAAGAAAATCCCTTCATGTTGGCAAAACTCTTCATAGATCACTTCCAGCTGAGGCTCGAGCCTCCCACACGTAATATTATCTCACACGTGAATATCCACGTGGTGAAATATGGGCCGTGGGGCTGCGAACGGTCGGCCCGACGAGAAATATTCATTAAAAAAGTAGAGATCGCCCAAAGACTAAGGGGTAGGGCAAGACGAGGAAGAGGCCGAAGATTAACCCGCGACCTTTCTCCACTTGGAAGGTTTCACCTTGTCCGAATAAAATGTTGGTGTTAGAGAAACCGGTGATAAGCCTTGCTACGTGTCCTGTGTCGAGGATGAGGATTAGGGTTGATATCTGCAAGCATTTGATATCGGTATTGGCCCACAATGAACTCCGCCAAGAAAAACCGGGAAGCAAAGAAATAAGGAAGGGAAAGTTATTCCGATAATAAAACCACCTTCTATATAATTACATTAAAAATATCCTTAAGAAAAAGAATATAAATATATTGTTTGTATACATAACTTTTCTTCTTAATTACATTATTATCGTTAAACAATCAAGCCTATTTGTATCGTTATTCAATTATATCATGATATGTGGATTTATTTAAAAATCATTATTATCTGATTCATAAAAAAGCATCTTTGTTTGTTCGTATTTAATGCGCTGCCATAACGGTCATCCAATTGCAATAAAACTTTGTTAACTTATTGTTTACACTTGCGAAAATAACATAAGCATAGTAAAAGTATTTTTGGTATTCGGTGAACTATACCGTATGGCGGTAACGCACAAACGTCATCATTTCAATTCATACCTGAATTAATTCGTTTGGCGACAATAGCAATAATAATAGCAATAGATTTCACATAATTCATCTTTCTATTTGAATTGTGTATTTTGACATGCAGCAATGGTACAATGCTTTTAGTGAAAGAAATGATGCATAATATCATCGAAGCTACAGTTTGAAATGAAAAATTTCAAGGAGAAGATGTTGTGTCCCAATGATTCTTATCGATATGCTATTTGAATTGAAATGTGTGCAGTTTCCGGTGCGAGCATCAACAAAGCATAGGAACACACAGGGTATGCGTGTATGCTTCTCACATGGATAGCTGTATGCGGACTGTTCACGCCCTTCTCATTTATTACCATATAATATAATAAGGGGACTTCAAACTTGTTTAAATATATTATATTTACT
This sequence comes from Stenopsyche tienmushanensis, assembly GCA_008973525.1. Taxonomy (NCBI): domain Eukaryota; kingdom Metazoa; phylum Arthropoda; class Insecta; order Trichoptera; family Stenopsychidae; genus Stenopsyche; species Stenopsyche tienmushanensis. The sequence continues at coordinate 120,872 of WACJ01000285.1, read as the reverse complement.
ATATTTAATCATGTGAAAGTTATCCGCACTTGCATTTTCTATCGAAAAAAATATTGCGGCACCTGTTAAGCGATTGGGTGGGTGGGGAGGCGGCTAAGATCGTCTGATTTGGAATAATTCTCAGGCGCAACGGTATTTACGTGATGTATGCAGACTCGTCTGCTTCGTGTTTTTCGATTGGCACCAATTCATCTGGAAACATTGCCGCCAACGGAGCGAACCTAATTTGCGATCCGGCGTCGGAAAATCCCGTCTGGAGCTCCTCTTAATTCTATGCAAATAAGCCGCGAAAATGCTGATATAATATTTCTGAGCCCGATCAAAGGGTCGATAAGAGCCAGTTACTTCTTCCGCATCGAAATTCGCGGAAATCAAAGAGGAAATGTACCCTTTTTGAACCGACGATGCAAATTTTTAATGCGATTTTACCACTGCTTGATCAATTTTCGTGGCATGGAAAAATATAAAACCCTCCCGACTGCAGTCACTGTGAAACGATTTCAAATACTTATATTGTGTACTTGACGTTGGTATTATGCATAATCTCTACACGTACAGGTGGTTTTTCATACAGCGGCTTCTATTCAATATTTCTATATTATTTACATCGAGAAAAGGCTATTCATTAAATTAAAATTATAAGCTGATTTATTAATACTTTTATTTAATGAGACGCTTTGAAGTTATTTTGTCATCGGTTTTTAATGAGTTAATACTATGATTTACACTCATAGTACCGGACATTGTATCTGTCTTCAAACGGACGGAGTGATTTTTCTTGATTATTGCTGATTTGTAGTTATTCAGAGAATTGTACCTGAAGCAGCGACCAAAAATTTGTACCCATTACGACAAAGCTAATTTAATTTTCAGTCATCATCATAGTGCAGCCACAAACAATCCACTATAGAACTATGGGCCTCTTCAATATCCATTCACAGGAAGGGATTACATCAATTTCGTCTTCATCATACATTCACCTCCTCATTCGTTAGATATTGAAGGGGGCATAACCTCCGAGTTTTATTTAGAACCTGAACAATTGTACATATTGGCATCAAATTAAATTCTATAAAGCTGCTTTTATGTCTACAAATAGTTTATGTTAATTATTGTTAAATAAATGTCGTCTACTTTCGTTACAAAGTGGTTAGATCTTCGGTAGATGTGGTTAAAATTGTAGCATGTAAAAATGAGTCTTATACAAAAATCTATTGCTTTTATACAAAACTTATTCATCTAAAAACATTCACTTTGAAATTGATTTTCATTTGTATTTATTGAGATCCAATATAATTAATAAATGATTTAAAAATTTGAAGAATTTTGAGAATTTATAAAAAAATGATTGTGAAGCATAGGCATGTAAAAATCGTGAATCAAAAACGAACCTTCCATTGAAAAACACTTGGATGTTCTCAGCCTACATGCCGCATGATAGTGAAATCGTTAAACCGAAGTCTATAATTTGAAGGCTTGGAATGGGGTCAGCAAAAATAATGTTGTACAAGAAGGGGTGATTTTCCTCGATTTCGGAGTGTCCGTGAATAAATCCGGTCATGGACGCAGATTACGTTCTATGGACTTGTCCAGGAATGGCGTTAAATCGCGAAGCGTTCATTCGAAGTGTCAGCGGTCTGAAAGGTGGACCGGTTGGACACACAAACCTTGTGGCCGCTCCCTCGTCTTTTTGCGTAGGTTATGAAAAGAAATGCATTCCTTGGGATTTCTACGATCTCCATGATCACGGACGAGAATGAACTTCCCCTCACCCATAAAACTTATATTTTATAGATATTAAATTCAGGTTTTGCACTTTGCTGTGCATTTTTGTTGAGCGGCCTGCCATGGTCCCGAATAGTGGTATCAACAAATAGCTCGATTCAGTGGAGGTTCTCATGTTCTATAGGGAGTCCGCGGACCACATTAGTTTAAGAACTCCTGCACAATAGTAATTTGACTTGGACGGGACAAGACTTGGACACAACTGGCGGTGTATAAAGACGTTATTGGTGCAAATTAATACTACAAGCTAATAATATATTACACGTATCACATCCGTCTGCAATTGCAGACGTGTCCTTAATGGTAAAATTGGCTCAATTGGATATATTAAAGGGGGACAAAAACGGACTTGAAAAATAGCCTTACATGTGGAAAAAGATCATTGATTGTATAAACAAAATATAAAATTTTTTTCGCTAAATAATATTTTTAAGGGTAAAATTATAGACATTCTAAACAGTGTAAATTGTTATTTGCTCCAAAGTCAATGTTTGCTCTTGTTTTGTTTTTGATTTCTGCAGACGATAGATGGTAAAGTGCTTACAAACGCAACAAGTCTCAAAAGTTTAATAACAGATTTCCACTTTCGAAACTTCACCCAATATCATACTAACTTTAAACATCTTAAATACAAGTACATTTATGGAGGGTTGAAAACCGAAGGGTAACTGAAAGGCGTCCATTAAAAAAAAGGCATCCCTCAACGATCAGATTGCACTTCGTGGTTGGATTTGTTTTTTTTTTTATTCTTTATGGATCTTTAAGGCTTAAGCAAGTCATATTTAATAAGCATTTATAATATTCAGTGAGAATAAATTCATAGCACGAATGCATACCGCTGAAATAATAGTGATTTGCAAAGAGCATTATATCAAGGAAGGAACTGTTGAAATAACGAATGGTGGAATTAAAATATTAATGCATGAGAATGTTTAATATAAGCTAAATAGAGCATAAATATGCAGACTTAAGAGAATAATAACTCCTAGAACAATGAATAATTAATGAGCTGAAAGGCTTTCGTGTTAAAATGTCCACTGTATAATCAAAGGGGTGGTTATTTAAATCTGGTTTCAAGACTGTCCGATTAAGACTTATCAATATAAAAATTATTGATCAGTCCATTGATATGCGCTCATCTGATATAAACTATTGGTGCTTAAAAGGAGTTTAACAATTGATAATAAAAGAGTGCAATGTCTTGTATGTCCGCCACGCATCGTCCGTGCAAATCTCTCAAGACCGCGCAGCATGAGTGAAGTTTGTATATCAATAAATGAACCTTAACACTGTGTATAGTATAGCGTGAACGATTTACTACACAGTAGCGCTGTTAACAGCGACATCTTCCGTCTCTCTTCGGGTGCAATGTATTATTTTAACAGCGCCATCTCTTGAGGCCCTGCGGAGACATTGCATCTACATACCGACCGATCGCTTCTTGCGTCGAGAAAGTCGTCAATAACCCTTGGCTGCGGGAGGTCGTCCTTCCTGCAGCCAGATCTCTCTCTCTCTCTATCTCTCTTGTACAATGTATACATGACACTCTCTCTGTCTTTGTCTCCCACTAAAAATCTTCGAATTTATCATGTAAGGAAGCTCTTGCTGAATCACGGAAGTTCAACTAAGTTTTCCATTATTTTCATTGACGATATTTTGGGGATGAATTATTCAACACTTGGTCGCCACAAAATAAAATATTTTGGCTTGTATTTTAGAATACACATTAAACATTTTAAATCAGATTAAATGTGATTCATGTGCTCATGGCGAAACAAATTTAGTTTCAGAACGACCATTTCAATTAGACTTATCCTTTCTCCATCCAGAAGGATTGCCGTATGAAAGACACATTTGGGAGAAGATTAAATTTCGATTCATTGTCAAAAATGTATCATCCACTTAATTTAAGTAGGGCTAAATTAGTGCTAACCCAACCAAGGCCCAATGTTTAGCCCACGAAATTAAGTCGTCCGAAAAGTTATAAAAAGCTTTTTCTACTTCCAGTTTAAATTCAAACTTCACCCCAGAACGTATAAATCGTAGCGACCCCACTCGCAGTCGACTACCCCCCCTCACTTAGTGTTTTGCCTGTCAGGTAATCTAATTTTTAGCGGATAGTCAGCCAAAAATTATCACGAGATCTGGTTGCTGGACTTGTTTTGAAAATCTCCTTGCGACTTCAATTATTTCGCCGGCGAATAGTGTAAAATAAGCGATCCTGTTGAATTTATATCGTAAAAAAAGTTCTGAGGGATATGTCCAAGTTTGCCAAACAAATTGAAACTAAACTCCATAGAACTTCTCCGCTGATTTATATTATTGGCTTGAGTTTTCACATAACAACAAAGAGTGTTTTAATCTATTTAAAATGAAAAAATGTACAAATCAAATTTATGTAAATGATAAGCATAAAATAGCAATAAAATTTTGAGATTGTTAATTTTTTTTGATGTTTTTATTCTGTTTATTGAAGTGTTTTTTTAAAAAATATATTTTTAATCACACGCTTAATAATTATGCGGGATACGATCGCGGTTATTAATCTGGCGCGTATGACACGTTCCTAGACAAAAAGTTCAGTGGTGTCAGATCTGGAGACCGTACGAGCTATGGAATAGGTGACGTCTCTAGTAAAAAAAAAACGGTGGTATCAGATCTGGAGACAATGTGAGCTACACAATTGGACCGCCAAAGTTTTGGGTATTTTTTCAAAATATTAAAAAAAAAATTTTTTTGACAACCCTAATACTTAGGATTGTCAAAAAATAGTGCGTATGTTTGAAACGGAGTAAATGACCTATTTAAACCCCAAAATTTTTTAATTCATTTTATGAATTAAAATGATGACGTTTGTGCGTTACCGCCACACAGTATAGTCCACCGAAGATCAAACAATACATTTTACTATACTTATGTTATTTTCGTAAGTGTAAACAATAAGTTGACAAAGTTTTATTGCAATCGGATGACCGTTATGGCAGCGCATTAAATACGAACAAACAAAGATTATTTATTATACATAAGATTATGGGTATTTATTGCGTTAAAAACAGGAATTAGTGTATTCCCGATTTGTAAGCAAACTGGTTTGTATTAAATAATATTATTCTAAATCTTGAATAGTAATCGGTGCGCTTTAAGAATAAAAATGTATCAATTGAAATGTATATAAAAAGATTAATAACTGGCGTGGGACTCAATCAAGACGATATTTTTAGATTTCTATATAATTACGCGTCACCATTGTAAAGTTTGACAAGCGCTGCATTAATGGACCGAAGGCTTGACGCGAGCACTCAATTTAATAATATATCAACTGTCAATTTCGCATTGAAATTACGCACAAATTTCTCGGTGTTGATTGTACCGAGAGGTGTCCCGGTTATCCGAAATGCGGGAATTTTTCACAGCCGTGGGGGAGATTTCGGTGTCAGGGTGGGCGAAAGCCGGGGAGGGTAGGAGAAAGAACTCGGAGCAAATTAATCAAACGTTTTCCGGCGCTGGGGGGTCGCAGGATAGGAGCTGGAGCTGGGGGGTTGGGCGTGTGCGTGAGACAGCGAAGAAACTTGGCAAATGAAAAATGCTTTCACTTAGGCAAAGCATGTTCACACATTTAATGCGCAGCTCTTCACGAGCAGAAGCACCGAGAGGAAGACAAGAGGAGGAGAAGAACCTTCGGGCGGGCAGCCTTGGCTTCCGTGAGTTCCGGCTGCCAGGAGGTTGGTTATTTATTTTGCTATTTCACAATTTATCAGTCCCACCTTGCATGATCAACATACCGGCGATTTTTGCCAACGACTCGCATCTCGCCCGGCGGAAGAACTCATCACCCGAAAGGACGCTCGTATCTCGTCAACCAGAAGGGCACTCATATCTCATCAACAGGAAGGAGACTGATATATCACGAGCCGGAAAGACGAGCAACATCCGGCAACCCTTGCCGAGTTTGATTTTCCCATTTAAACATCCGTCGCTCAAATTCCAAGCTCGTTTACCATAGGAGTAGAACAATACCGACATCTACTTGCGCATCTTAACCCCTTAAAGAAGGCACAGTTCTAGTTAATTCAAATATAATACATAGTCAATTTATTCAGAACGTTTTGTTGTTACACATAAACACATACGGAATATAATTTAAATTTTTGAGGAGTGAGCAACGATCTATATAATCGTGCGGTGTATGCGAGGAAGCTCTCCGTCTCTGTCTCCCGAGCTGCGCTACGTTCTCTCTGTCTTTGTCTTTCTTCGAGCTCAATGTACAAAAGTGCACTTTTTGAACAGTGAAGGGGGGTCCCAGACCCTGGGATAGTACTCCTTTAAGGGTCAATCAAATATTGACCGTAATCAAAGAAGATGCTGTGTAATATATTATAAATTCGATTATTTAATATATTTAGTCTTCAATTTTTATTAAATACGGAGTCTTTGTGGCTATTTCTATTATTTTTATGATGAACTCCATTTTGAAATCGCACTATTATTACATCTGAAATACGAATTTTATACAACAACAGAAAAATATCTGGGCAGTGGTTGAATGTCGTTGAATTCGCCTCCAGGACATTCGCCGAAGCTTTCAATGCATTGAAAAAGCTTATGGTTATTGTATGGCGGAAAAATAAGGGTATAAACACACCACTCCTTCTAAAAACCAGGAAAAACCATTCCATTTGAATTGTATTGTCGTGAAATCGAAAATATGCACCAAAAACTAAAAATAAAGCAGCTAAATGTAATAAATAGGCATGGACCCATTCTGCTCCAGGACAACATAAAAAAGAGCTATTGAAGCTCAATTATTTTTATCAGTCTTATTAATTTTCAAACGGTTATAATATAATAACTACAGTATAATTAACGTATTCGCGGACACGGACTGGCGACGCAGTCCATGAACATAGAAATTGAGTTAAACCATCAATGAATACGCTATAATTTCACAAATATTCAACCATCTAATATATAAAAATAAGTTGCGTTTCCCGGCTAATGCTCGGGCGAAATGGGTTGATATGCGCGTTCATCGGATTGAGACAAAACTTGGTCCACTTATTGCCAAGGGATCAGGGGGTGACATAGGCATAGTACAATTAACTTACAGTAGATTTTTAATTCAAAACTTAATGTGTGAAAGTTGTTGATTCTGACGTGTTTGAGATTATGCGTTGCTAAGGCTATAGGTATATAGTACCTACAAGTTGCAGTAGGAGGCGTCGTGTCGTCGTCACATACAACACATACGTCAAACGTCAATGTCATTTGCAGGTTATCCATCGGCGTGAGTCAATTATATCCAAATTATTTATCGCAAGCACTTTTAAAATGCTTCATTTCATTCATCGCTTATTCACGTACGTAACAATCGAAAAAATACGTTTGAGTGCTATCCGATCAAAATCAGACGACCAACGTGCAACGAGAATCGAAAGTACATGTTGATTTGAATATTGCTGCATTTCAATATGATATTCATTACGATTACAGTTTGCATCCCAGTGTAAAATGGATAAAGATTAAATCCTGTTAACGGGGGACAAATTTATTGTCAAATTGAAAACGCCTTCATTTCGACACAATGAAAACAAACAAACCTAACCTAACCAGATTTGAATTTAAATTTAATTTAAAAAATAAAAACATGAAACAAATGAATAATTATTTTATTTAATAACAATATGTTGACGTTGAAATCAACAATATATGGATCTTCTTTTTCATCGAAAACATTCAAAGCTCATACCAACGTCGGATATTGTCGTGCAAATTGTACATGCAAATAGGCAGTGATATGGCAGTAGTCAGTATTGAAAGACTTGATGCGCGCAACGATCGAGTTCAAACTCAATTTCAAACAGGTAGATATATCAGCAGTGACGAGGCTCTTTGGCCTATTTTGAGCTTCCTAATTCACAGAAGCAATCCGAATGTTGTTCATCTCAGTGTTCATCTCGAAAATGGACAAAGGCAGACACTGCAAGAAATGTTGCTGCTGAACCAACACTTGCGCTGTGTGAAGAAGATGTATTTGCAGAGACATTATGGTACGCACAAGTTCCTAACTATTTTACATGAAATACTACATCCGAGAATTTTCAACGACGTAAGCAAGGGATGCGTGATGAAGGCTATCGAAATCTGTATTCATCTGATGCATTGGGCCGTATTTACACATTACATCCAAATAAAGACGAGTGTTACTATTTAAGAATGCTTTTGGTTAATGTCAAATGTCATACTTCATTGAGAAAGGTCGAACGGAAATTAGAACATTACTCGCCATCATTTTAACCACATGTCTGTCACCCAACCCGAAAGATTTGTGGTAAAAATTCAGAGGGTATTTGAGCGAAGACATTTTACACACCGTTAGCGATGACAATTCAATTGAGTTTTCGGACAATATTTTCAATCAAGCTCTGATCGAAATCGAAGACATTTGCTTAACCATCAATATCAAAGAATTCATTCAACAAGAATTCGTTCTGCACTTGAACAGCAGTACGATGCTAATGATTTGGATGCATTTGTCGAAGCAAACGAACAATTTTTGCTTGCGGAACAAAAATTGACCTACGATACAATTACAAATGATCTGTTCTCCCTTGATGCGCCCGGCGGTACTGGAAAAACGTATCTCATCACTTTACTATTGGCTCACATTCGATCTCAAAATAGAATTGCGTTAGCTCTTGCTTCATTAGGTATTGCGGCAACATTATTAGATGGTGGACGAACAGCGCATTCGGCATTCAAATTGCCATTAGATATGCATTTATTGGAAGCTCTGACATGTAACATTCCTAAAGTTTCTGACATAGCTAAAGTTTTGAAAATTTGCAAGGGGATTATCTGGGACGAATGCAATGCTTGATCGAACTCTTAAAGACTTACGATCAAATGCAAAACCGTTTGGTGGCGCTCTAATTTTATTATGTGGCGACTTTCGACAACCTCTTCCAGTGATGTTTTCATCGACACCAGCTGATTCTTGACTCAAAGCATCGCATCTTTGGAGAGACGTGCGAAAACTGACATTAAAGAAAAATATGCGCGTACATTTGTAGCGTGATGCGTCGGCAGCCACATTTTTAAAACGACTATTGAACATTGGTGAAGGAAAAGTGCATGTTGATGCTACCAAGTTTATTTCATTTCCATCGAACTTTTGCGTTGTTGTGCCATCCATCGATTTACTCATTCAGAAAGTTTTTCCGCAGATTTTTAGTAATTATAAAAATCATTATTGGCTTTGCGAACATGCTATTTTGGCAGCAGAAAACACCGACGTCAATACAATCAACCACACAATACAATAACAAATTGCAAATTATTCTGTTACCTACAAATCGATTGATAGCGCCATGAATGCAGACCAAGTTACTAACTATCCAATCGAGTTTTTAAATTCGTCAGATCTTCCTGATGTGCCACCTTACAAATTGGAACAAGACTCACTATGAAGAAATTGATGCCGAATATCATCGAAACAACTATATATTCTTAATGGAAAGTCGAAAGGAGAAGATGTGCTCATTCCCACCGACGTGCAATTTGATAAGAGACGACTGCAGCTCCCCGTTGGACTTGCATTCTCAATGACCATCAACAAGGCACTTCAAGTGTGCGGAAGAATCTAGAAAATCCACGTTGGACAGCCGAGAAATTTATTTGTATTTGTTAAAGACGGAAAAGCCAAAACTATTCTCTACCCTAAAGCACTTAGCAGAACAATTAAGTAAGCAAAATGTATGCTTTTAATATTTTTTTCTTTATATATCATTCAATATCAATAAATGTATTAATTGTCGGAAAACATATCATTATTTATATCATTGCTAATTAAACAAGATAACTCTTTCAAATTTCAAATGGTATTTTTAGAACTATTTCTTCTGTGGCAGCAACGCGCCGGGTACCAGCTAGTAATTTATAAAAAAGTACTCATTTACAAAAGTATACAAAAATAATTTATGAAGTTGCAAAAAATAACTACTCAGGTCTAAAAAATAATTTTCCAATTCAGGCGAAATAGTACTATTTTTTGAATTTACAATTTGTAGTCACCAACTTTCCAACAATTGCTTTATGGACAAATCTTAATAAGGAATTCGTCCCTAAATTGCAGAAAAATTATCGCCATTTCCATTTTAATGCAGTATAAAATCCATGAATTAAATGGAATTTGATGGGGCCAAGACGACAGACACCAGAAACCGACTGATTAGATTGGGAGTTCATTATTAATTGAACCCATTTCCTGCGCTGCTGTATGGTCTGTTCCAGGTTACCCCGGATTAGCCACACAAAGAGTGTCTTCCACTGATCCTTTAGCCCTACGAGAAATGCTATGCGTGGAGCGTCCAGGTACCCATCCATTTTGCTCCACAACCTCCAGAAGGTGCGAGGTTTCCGCGGGAAATACCAGCTTCAGACCGTGAGCACCCGAAGGTGAGATGGATGAGGAATGACTAAGGTTATTCTAAATTCAAGGGAAGCCTAAAACCGTTGTCCCCTGTTTGTCTAGGCTGTTGAGGATTGTGGTGAGCCTTTGACACTGTCTCCACACACCCTTTTATGGGTACGCAGCACAGGTTAACCTGCGCACCCAACTCATGCTAGCTGGGTTACTTCAGCAGCGTTTGATGAGCAAACCGACGAGGTAGCTTTCGCACGCCTCTTCTCCACATCATTTCCTACATTATCCCAGGGATTCAACCGTTGCCCATGGGTGTAGGGTTAGCTCTCTCCTGGGATTTTGGAGTCGTGGAGTGTCACATCTATCCGGTTGGGATGGGATCAGCAAAATAAATGTTGTTCCGGAGGGGGTCCGCTTAAGAACTTTTGCACTAGAGTAATCATTAGAATAAGGAACTTTTAAAAACATTAGAATATTTTTTAAAAAAATATTTACACAACATACAACATTATAACCAAAATGTAATTCTAATATATAATCTGTAAAGGTTCGTGACTTGGACACAACTGGTGGTGTGTAGGAACGTTATTGGTCAAGTTAATACACATACACATACATTATATATTTGCATACATATCTGGCGCAACAGACACATTAAATCCGTCTGCAATTGCAGACGTGTCCGCGAATGCGTTAAATTCATATTCTTGTAGAATCTGATATTTGTCTCTTCTAGCTAGTAATAATTGATTTCTATCCAAACATTTTAATATTTCTATTACATCCTATTCCATCGGTTGTATTACCTAACCTAGTAAACATTCTATAGATGGGTGGAACCGTGCATTGTCTATTAATAATCATATTTTTCTCTTTTGTCTATGGAGTTTTTATATTTTTTCACTTTTGGTATGAGCGGCTTTTCATACCATTGTCTAAAAACTTTTTCCTCATGATTATATTCAACCGAAAGACTTTTAATAAGCAATCCATCACGAACGTGAACAAAAGTGGACACAATTCTCCACGTGCAAATCAACAAATAATTATTATTTTGAACTATCCGGATAATCAAAAATTTGAACAATTGAGGTTCTACGGTATATGAAAAATAATGATTAACCACAACGAGAAAAATTCTATCCCTAGAAAACGTGTACTATGACGTTTTATACGAAGTTCTACGCGTTTTTTCGATGTACATGGTGTAACCTGTGGCACATGTTTTGCCACTTGATCTATTGATGGAGTTGTAAACTACGACTTTGAAAGGTATGCTTTACATTTTACACTTTATAATTAATTATAATTTTATTGCTACAATCCATGCGCAAACAACCCATAATTAATCATAAATGTATGCAATTTGCATTGATATTTTAATTACTGCTGCAAATCATAAGTGGCCCTGTTTGACTTAATTAAGCAATGTTTTCCAAGTCCAGGAGCTACTTCACGATACAATCACTTGGTCTTAGACAGCATATTTAATTTTGTAATTTACGGTCTCTACGACCTTATTGATGTCGTAGAAGACCCCAAGAATGCATTTTCCCTCAAAATGATTACAGAAAGCTCTGAAAACCTTAAAGTGGCCACAGGGTTTCCGTGTCCAACTGGTCTAAAATCTAGACCGCTGACACAACGAAATAGCACCTCGCGATCGGACGCCATATCCGAACATGTCCACAGAACATGATTTCACCCATGCGGAGATCTGCTCATGAACACAGATCTTCTCCGCAGAGAAACCTTAAACCGACCATGTTCCGAGAAGAACCGTGACGTCCAGTAATCTGGGACGACTCAGCGACAACGGTGATGCTGACGAAAATGCCCCTGTACGCTTTCAAAAGCGGATGGTCTTTAAAAGGCGACTCTGCAACTTGGATGTTGTCAAGTTTGTTTAAACGACTCCAGACGATGACTATTACCAGGGCGTCACTGGCCAGCGATTCAATTTGGGCCCTAGATTGAGAGGTATTCATCAGCCTCCGTTTTCGTATAACACCATCAATATGACTGATAAAATTCCCTTCCACTGAGACACGGACTAAAATTTGCAAAATTCCCGATTTCCCGATGAATTATTTATTTTCGTCGCTGCAGATGAATACTTATATATTATGATACTTTGATGTCATTAGCAATTATATTACGGAAGAATACCCAAATTCTGAGCCTCGTATCTATTATATTTCATATCGATATTCCCATTGTTAGAGTCGAGGTGTAGTAAATACATCACCGGTAGGGAAAGGTAAATGTAACGATTTGAAAAACATATATGTACTGTATATATGTATATATAGATTAGACAGTTACTGCCAATTAGTAGTTACGCCACTGTTTCAAAGCGTCCAGATTTCGGCGAGAATTTCTCGATTTCGTAGCCTTTATCGTGTTGGTGAGGTGTACGATTTCTCTAAGATAAAAAATTCAATCCCGATTTTTTCGGGACTACGTTTACTAATCCCGGGAATCATGATCACCTAAAACTGTCCGGGGTCCCGGTATTGGATTCCCTAGTGATGATGGTTATGCGATTAAGTGTCAAATATTTTTTATCATCATATTATATTATTATAAGCCAACTTGAGTGTAAATTTGTATTTATTCAGACTTACGTCATGGTAAATATAAAATACATTTGGTGTAATTTTATACGCCTTTGTTTGGAGGCAAGAGATGGCATTAGTTGCTTTTACATTGTGCAAGTGGTAAGCTCCAAATATTTTCTCATAATGTTGATACAATTTTTTTGCAAAGTGTCTTCATTCCATCAGAAAAATATTGTGACATATGCGATATGTGCCAAAAAATACCACGGCGCCAAATTGCGAAATTAAGCAAAAAAATAATAATTTTTGCAGTGATATTGAAAGAAATATCCATCACGATCAATTCAGCATTTTAAAAATTGACGTTCGCGTCAATTTGCTTAAAAGTTTTACCGTGTCTCGACAAAATGTCCAAATTCGGACTGAGATCAGGGTAAATGTGGTCATCCCCTAATTTTGATTGATTGCAGTGTTTGTCGAAAAAAGAGCGAATAACAAACATTTTATACGCTAAGAGTTCCAATCTTAATCTGCATACAACATGCCCTCAATTTACATTATTCATGTCTTTTTTCCGAGGGTCAACTTTCGGGATACAGGGAGACAAGACCCAGTCTCCTAATAGAATGAACTTAAGCTTCGGTTTTTCTCAAGCCTGAGTATTTTATCCCGTATACTGTATAATGAATACGTTATTTACATATGAAAACACATTTATATGTTGGAGCAGTGTGTGTGGATGCATATACGGTATATTTTGTATTTGCCGCAAAAAATGGTATCTATCGTATAATGGAACGAGGACAGTCCTGAAAGACGTGTTCTGTAGCCAACATAATAACCATTGGCGATTTTTTCAATATACTTCATCTCATTCAAATTTTTTTCATAGTCGTTCTGAAAAAGAAGCTCTCGACATAGTTTGGTTGGGGGTTTGAAGTCGTTATCATGCTTGAAGACAAAGCCTGACCCAATTATTAAGAGACGCTAGGCAAAAATCTACTCTGAAATTTTGCTTAATAACACTATGTATTTTGAATATCCATTTTGAGATCGTCTTTGTCCAAGCTCAAACTATAAACACACATTCTATATTTATAATATTTTTATTCCATTAAACATTTTTACCCTAAATTGATTTTTGATTTTATCCTCATATCACATGCTTTGATAGGCGCTAAAGGTAGATGAAAAAAAAAATGAATGAAAATGTCATAAATAAATTTAATTAGTTTCCATTTTGAGCAATGACTGCTTTAACGCATTCGCGGACACGTCTGCAATTGCGCCGGACATGTCTGCGAACATAGGCGCGCGTTTGTATGTGTGTGTGTATCAACTTGCACCAATAACGTTCTTACACACCACCAGTTGTGTCCAAGTCACGAACTTATTGTACAGATTATTATTACAATGTAATTGTAAATATATTTTTTAAAAAATAGAACGGATGAATATGTTTCTTATTCTGATGTCGACTAATTATTAAACTAATGTATTCTGCAGACTCCCTTTGAAACAACATTTTTTTACTGACCCCATCCCAAGCCAAGATATTTCATGACTTCAAATTCTAATCTTTTTTCTTAAAGTATAAAAACATAATATTCTATCTATTAGACATGGCAGTGTTTAATTCGTGGATTTTATATCGCATTAAAATGGAAAAAGCGATAAGTTTTCTACAATTTAGGGACGTAATATTAAAATCTTTATTAAGAATTGTCCATATAGCAAATGATGGAGAGTTGCTATACTATTTCATCTGAATTGGTAAATTATTTTGTAGAAAAAAGCACTGTCCCGATAAATTTCGGGTGGGTGTTAGACTCCACGATGCCCATCCATAAAAAACAGGGGGGGGGAGCCAATACTATGCTCGTGGGCAACGGTTGAATTCCTGTGGTAACGATATGGAGTAGAAGTGTGTGAAATTAACCTAGTCGATTTGCTCATCAAATGCTGCTGGGGTAGCCCAGCTAACATGAGTTGGCTGTGCTGTGTGTGGGACAGCCACACACTCCTTTATGGATGCGCAGTACAGTTGGTGAAGCGGATTCTGCTACGAGGTCAGAGGTTGGCTTTGATACTCCTATCGATGTCGATGTCGAGTCATGCCCCTGGATCGGGATATCCAATGTCCAGAGGTGAGGTACCTCTCCGAGAACGGTGTGTCCCCGGAAATCGGCGGCAGGAGCATCCCGATCGACGTAGGCTCATCTGACGCGCTCGGCGATCTTCGTCGACGCGCGAAGGAGGCTTCGTTAATTAGCTGGCTGGAGAGGTGGTCTGGGTCTATTTCCGGCTGTTGTCGCTGGGTCATTCCAGATTTCTGGACGTCTCAGTTCCTCACGGGGCACGGGCGCCTTAAGGCTTCGCTTTATAGGTTTAGGTTCTCCCCGGTTTCGGATTGTTCATGCGGTGATCTGTGAACATCTGGCATGGCGTCCGATTGTGAAGCGCTCTTTCGCAGTGTCAGCGGCCCGAGAGTTGGGCACATAGGCCTGGTCACCACTCCCTCCTCGTTCAGGGCTTTTAGGGCGTTTTGCAGCATTTTTGGGCAAAAATGCTTTCCTGGGGGCTACTATGATCCTATCGATCCTATCGATCATAGTAGGACCCCCAGCGGCTAGCTCAAGTAGGTGGCTCACGCCAATGGGATCGCGAGCGAGACTAGGCAACCCACCCTCACAGTTATAATTTCAGGCTTTGCATCCTGCGTGCACTTTCATTGAGCGGATTGGCATGGTCCCGAATAGCTGGATCAATTTACAGCTCGGGTAAGAGGCGGGTCACTGTCTTAATCTTAGTCCTTCCTCCTCCATCGCACCATCGGGTGCACATAGTCTGAAGCTGGTCTTTCCCGTGGAAACCTCGCCTCTTTTGGAGGACGTGGAACAAAATATGTGGGTGCCTGGACACTCCACACGTAGCGTTCTCATGGGGCTAAAGAATCAGCGGAAGACACGTTGTGTGGCTAGTCCGGGGTAACCCGGAACAGACCATACAGCAGCGCAGAAAATGAGTTCGATTGTTAATGAGCCCCCAATCTAGTGAGTCGCTAACTGATGTCTATCGTCTTGTCCTGATAAATTATAAAAGAAAGAGCTATTTTTTTAAGCTTTAAGTGGTGCTTATAAGAAAATAAATTCACTTCGTAGAGATGCCACAAACATGACAAGTAATCCTCTTCTATGTTCTAGAAATTATTTTGTATGTTTTCATGCTACTTAGTTTTTTTTTCGTAGCTTTGTAAAATTATGAAATTATTTTGCAATCTTATTGTATAATTTTGTAAATGTGTACTTTTTTAAAAATTGTGTACGATTTTAACAATAAAAATATTGAGTACGACTGCTTGTGATTTTTATAACTTTTTTATGCGTTAATACCGTGTGTTGGAGTGTGTTACGCTTTATTAGTGTTTTATCACAAAATATTTTAATTTGGAATTAGGGTTTAAAATATATGCACGTCACAGGAAGGCGTGAGAAGATACACGAGGCAAGGCATAATAATAGTGTATTCATTGATGGTTTAATTCGATTTCTATATTCATGAACTGCGTCGCTAATCCGTGTCCGCGAATGCGTTAATTATGCTCTAGTTATTATATGAATACATTAATTTTAAATATGCAAACCTGTTGAAAATGAATGATTGATTACCAGCTATATCTTATGAATAAATCCAGCATCGATTTGTAATCGGGAATATGATTTGTATGTATTTAAAGTTGTTATATTTTTATAATACAAATATGATCTTTTTATTTGCGACCTTTCAACATGATTTTTGAGCCTGCAAACATAGTATGAATTTGATATATCTCATAAGAAAAAAACAATGAGATTTTGGTTCAATATTGTGGCAGTATTTATAACTCGACTGTCTACGCGCGGATTCTGATCGAGTATTTGACAGGACCATGATATGTACAATCTACGGAGATGATAAAAAATGTCTCGTTGTTAGAGAAGGGTTGCGGTCGGGTTTGGTTGATCACGTTCGAGGGTAGGTTGTTCCGCGGGGGCTCACCCTCTGAGCCGCCCACTCGGCCTCCCCGAACCTCCCTCGGCCGTGAGTCGCGCTGCAGATAAGGGGAGCGTAAGCTCGGATATATATATCCGCGGGAAGTAGAGGTCGCCTTATCTCCTATATATTGAGTCTCGAGTGCCTATTACCCACACGACGCTCATACTTATCGAGTCTTTGACTTCCACCACGCGCCGCCACTCCCTTACTCCTTCCTCAAACAGTTACGATTCTTTCTTCGTTCTATCTGAGATCCTTTTCTTATTCTGTTTGTACAATTAAAATGCATTTATACAATGAGGTAAATAGATGAAGAGGTCTTGCCCTGTTTACGGCCGAATCTTCACACGGTGTTGCTTCACTTGCTTATGAAACCCATGGCTCTTCAAATCTTTAATTGAAATTGTTCAATTGGTTTTTCTAGCAGCGTTGCCATCTAAAAACTTATTTTGTTTTAGGGGGATTCGAAAATTTGATTGATAGTATCTCAGCGAGATGCGTGATCGATCGCGGCAAAATCCGTAAAAATGGTCCCGACCCACGAGTCGGCTACGATGAACGACGGAATATGTTTATGATTTCATTCGCTCGTTTATAAATGATGAAACGAGGCAGGTGATCAATAAAATATTTATCAATTGGCACAACGTATTTATTCAATTAATCCACAATGGAGAATCACTACTCCTTTGCATAAATCTCTTATTGAAAATCCGAAATCGATTTCCAGATTTCTTAGAATTTATTTCTATATTACACAACATTTTAAATTATAATTCCCCTCATTGTTAAACACAAATTCATATTGTTTTGTTAGTCCTTTCAATGGTTCTTCAACTTTCGGGTCCCCTTAACACTTTCGTGGCCGGTGATGCATATCTTGCATCGTCATTCATCGTCATCGTTTTTATTTAAAAACAAAGGCAAGTCCAACTTGAAAGAATTTAAATTAAGGCATATGACTATTTAAACAAATTTGCCATTCTTTTTCTGCAGTGAAAATACACACAAACTCGATCGATTTGAAAAAAAAAACTTGAATTATTCAAACGCATGCATTTAAGTAATATAATATTGAACAGAATTAGATTATGACTTTCACAGGGCATCAAAGAAAAGCGGTTTAAATCATTTATTATTGATGTACGTAGCTGAATACGTCGCTTAAAAATGGAAGAACGAAAGTTTCCAACTCGAATGCATTCGACAGCAATAATTCATCTTTTGATCGTATGGTTTATATTTTATTATATTGTAGTGTGGACGATTTACCATCCGTTTAATCTGAGCAGATTTAATTCGCTAAATTAACAGCGACATCTTCCGTCTCTCTTCAGGTGCAATGTGCAAATTTTAACAGCGCCATCTCTTGTGGGCCTGCGGAGACATTGCACCTGTGTGCCGACCGATCGCTTCTTGCGCGTGCATCGTTGCCGATTGGGGAGTGAAGCGCAGGAAGCGGGAGTTAGGAAGAGTCATCGGGTAGCCTTGGCTGCGGGAAGTCATCCCTCTCGCAGCCAGAACTTGCACGCGGGGGCATGGAACCGCCTGGGAACTCTGCCTCGAAGAGCACCCCCGCCTCAACGTTACAATATCATAATTTTATAATAAGTTGCTTTTGATCAAAGCTTTGATTCAACTTAGCATGTTCTTATTTTTTGAGTGTTCCCATGGAAATACAAGCGATAAACGCATTTGAATTCTCTCATGCATTGCTCGTAATGTGTAATCCATGGTTCTAATCAATTCACTCGATTGATAGAGCTTGGAAAATAGACAATTATAAGTTTTTTTTAGTCAATAACGAATATTTTTTTCTTAAAGTGCACTTGAGTTAAATGGAAAGCGATCAATTAACCTAGTTAAGCCATATAAAGAGGCCTGTAGTTTGAACACTCTCATTCATTATTTTGTCGATGCTGAATCGGCGTTGATTTCTCATCAAACTGAAGCGCAATTATTTTTTAAAAGTGAATGGGGAGACTCGTTCAAAAATTAGACTTGCATACACGAATCGGATATTATTTCTGAAAATCGCTGCTCAAAAATGAAACTGCAATTTTTAAGCCATTCAGCATTTCGCTTGAGCAAATTTTACTCAAACGAGCACACAATGAGCTCATTGATTAAATGTTAGTTCAGTTGTGGAGTGCTCTTCAAACTAAATGAATTGTAATTTGAAAATAAATCAGCAAACAATGCAAAAGCAATTTTATCTTGTTATTATGGATTTAAGGATGCACTCAAAGAAAAAGTCGAGAACACTTCGAGGAAGAATAATAAGCAAGATGATAGCAAATTTATTTCTTCAAATACCGAATATAAAAAAAAAAACATTTCAATCGAGTTCGAATTGAGGATTTTAATGTAGATAGTTTTGGAGTATGTTTCCATCAATATGGACAAATTATTAGGTTTGAAATATTGACCAGCAATGTCTGAGTGAGTAGCAAAATTTGTTATTGTTAAAAATGAAATTGATTATCTCCATCATCATTTAGTTGAGAAATTCCACTTCTGACACCAGTGTAACAGTGGTGGCGATTGCCGACTTCGCGAGCTCCTGTTTTGTTGCCTTCGCGATATTTTTTATGATATATTTTTCCTGTGAGATGGGACACCTGCATAAGACTCCCTGCTGTCCCAGAGTAGTGTCAGATTCTTATTGATTAAACCCCTCCCTTGTCCTTCTCTGTCCCCCTGGTATTGTTTATCACATTACTTCAGGGGGGAGAGGTAGTCTGGCCTTCGATATAGCCCTATTCCAGTGTAGGAAAGTCGCTCTGCATCTCTTTCTCTCACTAACCTCTTTGGTCGTCATCACTTCTTCTACAAATTGCTGCCAAAGATCCCTATTCTCTTGGCACACTATCATATTGTGAATCATGTCTTCCATTTTAAGTTTAGCTTGCCCGAGTGCTTGTTTCAGCGTGTTTCTCTGGGGCGTCCAAGTCTCACAGTCATCAATGGTGTGTTGAGCGTCGCTTGACAGTGGTGTCACGCCATGGATGTCTCCTTGCTAATCTGCTTCAAGTAAGTCGGTGGGTCCTCTTTTATTTGCTGGACTGATTCAACAAACAGAGCCCTCTTTTTCGGCTGAAGTTCTATCGAGGGGATTCCAGCAATCACGAGTACTGCGCCTTCAGACACTTTTCTGTAGGCCGCTGGACCCTTACTAGCTTCTTCCTGTTTACGCATTGAGTGTTTGATTTCATTTATAATTCTGCCTTCTGCGGCTTCTAATCAGCTACTTCCATATGTTTCCCGAAAGACAGCTTGCAGTCCATGATGATCCTGATGTATCGAGACGTTTTATTGTATAATCTGGTTTTTCCTCTTCTCTTCTTCTTACGTGGGCAACGGTTGAACCCCTGGGGTAATGAGGTGGAGTAGAGGTGGCGAAAGTAACCTCGTCAGTTGGCTCATCAAACGCTACTGGGGTAGTCCAGCTAACATGAGTTGGGTAAGCAGGTCACCCTGTGCTGCGTACCCATAAAGGGGTGTGTGGAACAGCCGATTACAATGGTTAGTGGAGACTGTGTCAAAGACTCACCACTATTCTCAACAGCTTAAGCAAACAGGGGAGAACAGTTTTAGGCTATTCGAATGACGACTCGTTTCCGTGCTTGGGTACTAAGAATGACCGAACCGATACAAAGAGGTAGCTCCTGCAGTCCGTCATCTGCTGTAGATCCCTTCAAACTGAGCTTGGATTCGTGGTGACGGTGAACCCGTGGAAGTAATCCCTTAAATTTAGCTTCACCTTAGTCCTTCTTCTTCCATCGCACCTTCGGATGCACATGATCTGAAGCTGGTCTTTCCCGCAGAAACCTGGAAACGTGGAGCAAAAGGATCAGTGGAAGACACTCTTTGTGTGGCTAGTCCAGGGTAACCCAGAACAAACCATACAGCAGCGCAGGAAATAGGTACCACTGTTAATGAATCCTCAATCCAGTCCCAGAATTTTTCTGTACAAATTTATTATTGATATATAAAAATACAAATAGGGTATCCCATTTTTCTGCATGTTTTTTTTCATTAGATTATAAATTTATTCCATCGAATAATAAGCTTCTGGATCTCATCCCACAAAGAAGACTAGAAGTAGTATCCTATGTTGCGCAACGCGTTTTCTTGTAAATAAACGATCAGATTTAATAAAAGTAATAATTTTCTCATCATGCTTATTGAGTTCCATCTTGTTTAGACTTTCTACAAGACTAAAAACGAATATTATCCGATTAACTTTATAAATATTCGTATTTGCAAATAAAGTTCGCCCATAAATATTACAAACTCGACGAAAATTGTTGCGCTATCACTCATGGAGGCTTTTTATCTTCACCACCAATATTACAAATATTAGAGAATTTATGAAATATTAATATCAATCCATAACAAATTTACACAAAGCCTATGCAATTCTCAAGGGATTTCATAAAGAAATTTAAAAATAATATGGAAATGCAGACAAATTTTTCAATGAGTAAAATGGATCGTGCCACCGCATGCCAAATACATTAAATAAATCATGTAAGAAACTATTCTACCGAATTTATTACCAGTCACGAAAAATGGATCATCGGCAACAACTAAGCAGTATTTGCTCTGCGTTATAAAGTGCAAGTTCATCAATTCATTTTTTAGTGTCTGTTCTCAATCTAATTGAAAGGATATGAAATATTTTTTAATCTGAGAGTTAGATCGCATAAAAATAATTTTATCTTGCAAAATTCACGGTATCAATTAATATATTTTTCAGAATCATATTATATTGTAATGATTTCCAGATTTTTTGAATTTGAAATGCACTTGTAATTATCTGACCGAATGCTTGAAGTAATGAAGTTGTATTTAGCTGTTTGTATGCATATTTTGACTCGTTACATCATTGGCAATTGGCATAATTGAATTTTCACATTTTGCAAATAGAAATAATTTTGCTATTGTCAATAAAAATTCCTTCTGCGTATATCACCAGCGTATAGATTTAGAAAAACATGTTTGAAGATAAGTTACAACTGAAGAGTTCGAAGGATTGAATATGATTTAATATTCCATTCGTATACGTTCAGTAACAGCGCAAGCTTATGGAGAAAACAAAACATTTTTTGCTGCTTTCTTTCCATTTTCTTTCGAAATAGAAAAACATCATCTTGCCCGGAGACGTACACAGAAAACGGAATGGTGGAAAAAACGAACGAAATAATATTTTACACACGTTGGAATTTATTAAGAGTTCGCTTCATATTTTTTGGATTCGTCATTTTTTGATAACAGTTCAGGATCGCCAACAATTTGCAACAGATGCTCTCGATGATAGGTTCTGAATTCTACCATTTTATACGCCCTATGAACTTTCCACGGATTCCTCCAATTGCGTCTCTCAAATATACGAGCATTACGACTGATTGTAATCCCGCAAATTTGATTCGATTTATAAGTATAGCGCAATTACGAGATAGCACCTAGGGGTTTTAAATGAGAACGCCATCGAAAAAATGATGAAAACTGTTTAATCATCACAAATTAGAATGAATTCATATACGACTGAATTCACTTAAAATTTAAGTAATATATAACGGGATCGTTTCGAGACTCATTCAAATGTATCGGATTCAAATCGGACTTAAAAACGATTTTTTTCCATCTTTCTTCGCGTACGCATAGGGAAGTGCAAGAAAAACTAAATAGTCCTTGAGGCTTGACCGCGGGAACGCGTCTTCTTCCCGTCGCTATCCATACAATCTCGTAATTGTTAAAAAATGTATATTTTGTCTTCATTACTTTCATTACATTCATCACAGTGTGTAAGACATGTAACCGCCAAGGCAGCTAAAGTTCACGCCAAAATAAGAAGAGTAGCCAGGGTCGACTGGGGACTGAGTGGGTGCAGCTTGCGCATAGCCTACGAGTCTATTTACGCAAGCGTCACTAAATAAAGAACTGGGGCCTGGGCGCACAGATTGGGACACCATGGTAGGAGCGTTACCATCAAGCACATGCTAAATGACTCATAAAGGCAACCGCGTGACAACTCACTGAAGCGTTGACTGTGAAGGGTGAAGGAATGGGTGCGTGCGCAACGTGGCGATTAAGCTTTGCTCACGAGAAGGAGCAAGAGGCAGTCTGCAAGGAGAGAGCGAGCGCGCGCACACTTTGTAAGCTCTGACTTGCTGCTCACGACACGTGGCCCCGACTAATTTTGCTTTTCAAGAATTCTGTCCTTCACATCTCACCGGGTCCGATAGGGAATGAACCGGCAACCGCCTGGGTATCTGCGGGAAGTGAATGACGGACTATGCGCCAGGACCGTAAACGGCAAAGATAGCGTAAGGTCGATCGGACCCATTCATCAACTCCTACGTTACACCACAAAAGCCAACAGGACCGTGGCTACAGACAGCCTGCCTGTCCTAGCGGGTATCTTTCCACTGGATCTTCAACTCTAACTTAGCGTTGGAAAATTGGCCGTTCGGTGGAAATTGGGAACATTACTCTCAATCCCGAAGAGGCTCAATTACTAAACAGTATGCGTCACGCAGATGGTCAATTTCAACCAAGGGGGGGCTTTCTGTTTCGGGTTTTCAACTCTGTTTAACGCAGAAGAAACTCGCGTTGCGTAAACCAGACGCATTGGATTTCCCAATTCTTAACGGGACACGGTCAATTCAGTGTTTATCTAATGGAACTTTTTTTCTGTGGGAGGAGAATCTTCGCAAGACACCCATTCTGGATAGTGTGGGATTAACGATTAACTCGTCCCTACCCACTAAATCCATCCTTTGTCCTTCTATGGCCCCCTGGTATTGTTTTACACATTGCCTCAGAAGATCAGGTAGTTTGGCTTTAGATTGGCCCTATTCTAGTGTTGGAGAGGCGCTCTGAGTCTATGTAGTCGCGCCAAAGGTCCCAGTTCTTCTTGCTTCCCATCATGCTGTGGACTATGTTGTCGACATTGAGCTCGGCTACGCCGAGTGCAGTTTTCTCTGGGATGCCCAAGCCTCACAGGCAATGATGGTGTGCTCTGCGTCGTCGACCTCAACTTGGCAGTGGTGGCACGTTGCGGATGATTCTTTGCCAATCCGCTTCAGGTACGCACCGAAGCATCCATTCCCAGTGAGCACGGAGTTTCACCATGCTCTCGGGCCCTCAACCGACTTAATACCGGGATAAGTCGATGGGCCCATCTTCCTTTGCTGGACTGATCTCATCTCCATTGTCAGGCTTCCCTCACTTCTTTGCCTGGAGGTCCAGCAGGGGTATTCCAGCGATCACCAGCACCGCGTCTTCGGACACTGTCCTGTATTACCATTACCTAATGGGACTGGGTCTAGCAGGTAGGTCGAATTGCCCATACAATTCTGAACCGTGCTTGTGGGCCTTGTGAGTGGCCCATCAAACACCGACTTGGTACCCCATCCCGGAGCCTTCAGCGCCTTTAAATTGTTTTGTTCCAGTTTTGGCATAAAAACCACCCAAGGTGAATACTACAAAGTGTATTGGACTGATCCAAGAACCCTCGTGGTAGATGCTATAATTTAACGCGCCAGTTTTCTGCTTCCAACATTTCACATTATCTCACTCTTGGGTAACCCATATAATGGCCGCACGGTTGCCTCTAATCTTTCTTTTTATTTTATTTTGTTCGTTATTTATTTGATTAATTATTTTATTTTTATATTTATTTATTTATTTCATTTTGCGCATTACGCTCGATCATCTAATTTGGCCAAAAGTACAATGTATTTTTTTTTATTGAAGCTTAAATTAATATTTTTTTAAACTCTCTATTTTCGTCATAAAGCAGAGTATGGAGCAGGTCTACAGTTGAATTTTATCAAAGCTATCAACAGTTTGATCTTACGTCGGCGCCATGGTTGCTGTGATATTGAATCTCGTAAATCAGACCCAGATGCCGTAACCCGGGCATTTCGAGCTCCTTTTAAAGCTGAAGTTCTTTTATTTTTGCGAATAACCCATTGCATTTGAAAGAATTTAAATCATTTCCTCGGCTCTAAAATATCTTTGAATCAAAAAGCAGTATTTGATAGGGTCAATGGAACACCTCATTCAAAACTATAAACGTTCTATCGTTGACGTTTCTTCCACAAATCTTGAAAGTGGGTCAAAGATAAAATGTAATGATTTTGAAAAATATAAAATTTAGTACTAACTCATTAGTCATAATTATATCATTTAGACACAAATAAAAGTATAGTTCTGATTTACTAATCAATATTAAGCGCATGTTTTATTAAACATATTCTAATTATAATAAGTGAAAAACTCAAAGGCAAACTACCCCATTAAAAAAAATTCATCGCCTGGAAAGCCCTTATGGATTCCAATTAGCGAAAATGGCATTAGAATAAAAAGGAGAATATGCTATGAATGTTTGCCGTAAGATATATATATAATTATAAATTAGTATCAGTCGTGATATCAACCTAATTGGATTCGAAGCAATACCCTTTTACAGTCCGGGCGCTTACCCTGTCTACTGAACTTTGCAGCCCTTAATCATTCAAATCAAATTAAAACTCTAAGTGTGCATTCAATTCTTTTTTTGATTTAATTTATATTGCCAATTGATATTTTAATAATAATTTTTAAAAGCATTGTTAAAAAACATATATATAAATATATAAAATATTCGAATGCTTTACCAATTTCATATTCGTTATTCGAATAATTGATTTTAAGAATATCATTGTATTATATTAGGTTGTCCCATAAGTTTCTTTCGCAAATGAACACAGATCTAATCATAGCCATGGTTTAAGAAAACCCGCGATATACTGTTGGCAAAATAGCTAACAAGTTATAAATTCCACGAACATCCATATCCATAATCATTTGATAAAATTGGGCTACATCAATCGTTCAGATGTGTGGCTTCCTCATCAACTGACTGATTCAAATAAACTTCAGCGTATTTCAACATGCGATCTTCTCCAGCGACATAATAGCCAAACTTTAATATTTTCATAGAAAGTTGGATACTCTATGTTGATAATATCCAACGTAAACGGTCTTGGATAAAGGGTACAGAAGCTTTAACTGTAGCTAAACCTGGCCTACATCCAAAAAAAGTTTTGCTATGCATTTGGTGGGACTGGAAGGGGGTAGTTTATTATGAGCTACTTCAGTAAGGTGAAACGATCAATTCAACAAAATATTGTTTCAAACTAGACAATCTAAAGGATGAAATTGCCAGAAAACGGCCAGAATTAGCGAACAGACGGGGGTTGTTTTTCATGACGATAACGCCAGGCCTCATGTGTCTTTGCTCATCAGAAATAAATTATTATCATTTGACTGGGATGTTTTACCTCATCCTCGATACTCTCCAGACATTGCCTCTTCAGATTATTATTTATTTCTTTTATTGAAAAATTCTTTACGTGGTAAAAATTTTAATTCAAAAAATGATATAAAAATGTACCTTGATCAATATTTTGCCAACAAACCGGGGACATTTTGGCAAGAAGGCTTTATGATGCTTCCAAAGAGATGAAGAAAGGTAATAGAACAGAATGGATTATATTCAATAAATTTTGATGTAATACACATTATTGTTTATTTTTTTCTTAATGTGAAAACGAAAGAAACTTATGGGACACCCTAATATATATGTAAATATTTATATGTATCAAACATATCCCATAGATATTGTTAATAATTTTTACTCTCAAATTGGATGAATGAGAGCTATATATCTTAACGGTCAGAGTTAGCATCCGGACAGTAAGAGGTTGCAGTGTCCAAATAATATATTTTTACTTTCACTTGCTTGCTTTGATGGCCACGCTAACGCACGAGTCCGTTCTTCTTTCGGATCATGTGTAGCCAAACGGATGGATGTGTCTGACAGAAAGTCTTTCTTCTCTAGGTAACTCTTTATTCAATGCGAGAGAGAATGATCTAGCTGCGGGAAGGAAGTCTTCCCGCAGTCAAGGACAACCGACGACTCTTCTTCAACTCCCGCCTCCTGCGCGTCATCACCCAACCGGCAATGATGCACGCGCAAGAAGTGATTGGTCGGTGTTGCGTCGCACCCACCTGACGAGCGGCTCGAGCACCCTTCGCCGTTGCGTCTTTGCGTTGTTCATCCGCGAACCTGATTCCAGAAGAGTCACGGCGCGATGTACTGAGAGTGTTCGGAATGAGGAGACCATACAAGTTAATGAAATTACTTTTTATTTAGCGACTAGCGGGGTTGAAGTAGCATGGAGGTTGAATCTCCCCGTAGACCGCTGTCGATGTTCCTTTCGTGACGATGCGCACCAACGACCAGCTTTCTTTGTCGCCTTCTTCTTGTTTCATTTTTTTTCATCACCTAGCAACTTACGTTGCTAGGTCGTTCGGCCACGACGAAACAATAAAACAGCGGCTCTCAATCTTTCATACGTTCAATCTCCATGCTACAAATCCTTTCTTTTCCACAAACAATTTAAATTTAAATTTAAACCACATAAAAATACACTCTTCAACTTCTGTATTTCCTGATTTTTTCATAACTATTCGTTCTGAGCTTCCATCTTCTGATATTTAAAAATTAGCAAACTTCGTAATACGCAATCCATCACGTACTTGAGCAAAAGTGGACACAATTTTCCACGTGCAAAGCAAAAATGTTATCCAGTGATTTGAGATCGAACTATGACAGAATTACGAGTGCGTTACGTTATTCGAAATTGAAAGGTCCGAGATCACAAATCGATGGTATCCTGCCCAACGAGGACGATCCTCCGGTCTTTTATGATTGCCAACGATGGAAAGGGAAGTTTCTTTTACGAGTTCGGCCAGAAGGGTCCTCATATTTAAAACTATAAAAATACACCCCGGGATTTTATGAACGCTACGTGGCCGACAAATCTTGTTGGCCAATATCGTACATGTCCAACGTGCTCTCCTCGTAACCTGCTTGTGCCGATGGAAGAATGCAGTGCAAAATTGCCGGGGAATTCCTCGGCGAATGCATTTTTGAGAGATACGAATGAAGAAATTTGTCGAAACACGCGAGACAGGAGCCGTGCATGTGAGATTATCATCTGCGGGCAACAGTTTGGCAAGCGTAGCGAACTCTAAATTAAATTAGCTCCGAACATTTTTTTCCGTTTTAAAATAAGCGTTTGTTGTATTAAATTCTTGGCAAATTGCATTCCAAAGTAGTTCGTAAGGGGAAATAACTTTATGCAATTTTCTTTTAGATTGTGTCTAGTCTGAAACTATATCACCTGTCATTTTCCCCAGTGGACATTTCATTTCAAAGGCAAATTTGAAGCAAAGAAGGCGTATTATTACTTTCAGACTGCATTTTGAAATACAATAGATGCCGTGTAATTTAAAAGCGATGCAAATTTTGCTAGCCTTATTTTATTGAATCGACATAATTATGTATGAGTCCACTAGACGTTTATATACAATATTTTACACATTTATCCTATAAAATGTTTAAAATTATGAATCTTAAAGGCTTTATTTAGAGTGCCTGTAAGATTTTTGAAGATGTGCTTGTTATTTTATAGTCACATATACTATATATTATATAGGATGTAACCATAAAGATTTTCGTTTTTTAAATGAAAGATTTGAATGCTCAAATATTTTTTTAAATTTTTAACATATTATTAAAAAATGTGATTGGCCGGTTGGCAACCGTTGTTATCGGTCGTGATTTTGTGTGCTCCGCTCATCTGCTCTGTTTTTGAGTAAATAGTGATTTTCGCGTCAATATCTATATCGGACTGTGTCGGCGACCGTTTTTTGTGCCACCCTGTGAAAGCGCGGCGCCTGAAACTGATTATTAATAGCCTTTTCGGCAATATTATCGATGTACATTTGCATCTTACCAAGTTGGCTTTTGTTTTTAATTATTTGAATTTTTGAAAAATCGAATTCCACGAGTTGTACACGGTAAATATACTATTAGGGCTTGTGCGAGTACTCCTCGCAGTCGGTTGTATTGTCAGTGTCCCAAAAGTGTGTAATCGCAGTAAAAAAAAAGGATAATTAATAGCCTTTTCGGCAACATTATCGATGTATATTTGTATCGTACCAAGTTGGCTTTTGTTTTTATTTATTTGAATTTTGAAAAAAAATGGAAAATCGTATAATTTTAATTTATTAATTTACTTTTATATTATTATAATTGATTTGCTCTGACGAAACGCCGACTACACTTATATGTAAAATTCGCGAGTGACACCGAAAAACATTGTTTTTGTGCATATTACATCTGCACAAAAAATGGAACATCTCCTCCGCATTACTTGAGATGAACTGACAATAACGCAAGTAAGACATAAAAATCCAAGCTTTCAAGGTAAGTGAATTAACAAATACTCGCACACATCCACCTCCTACTATCACATAAACGTGGGAACACTGGGACCAGAAGACAAACCTGCACAACTAGACTCGCGGTCCGACCGCCAAAGTGCTGTTTCGACTGCTCCCATAATACAGTCTTGACTGTGGAGCCATTTGATTTTGTTGATGTGGACCTGACTAGTTGATATTACTTGATACGTTACTTTAACCTATTTGTTTGTTCCAGCTCTGTCTATTTTTTTTCCAGTTTGCTCCCAGTCTGACCAATTAAATATTGTTTGATTGTGCCCAGTTGACACTAAACGCCGAAGTTCGAATACTTTGATGCGACATAATTACCCTTTGCTAATACAATTTGACTAATACTTCTTTGAGGCCTATCTGACTACTCCTAACTACTATGCTTATACGATTTTATGTATTTTAATTATTGGCCACTTTACTTATACGTATTTACAGAGTAAATACTTAAATACTCTTTTAACAGCAAGCTAATACTTAGTTTAACTACTATTCACTGCTACTTTTACAAATCAAGACTTGCTTATCACTCGCTATTCGTTACATAGTCGATCCTAACCAAAAATATGGAGCATGATGAACCGTATCGGTTCGGAACCAAGATTTTTTAGGAACAGAACAAGGACAAGAAGAACATCAAAGAGACGGCCTCGAAGAGATGCATGAGGAACTTCACTTTGCAACGTAAACAAAATTGTCTTCCGTTGACTTCTATATCGTTTTGTAATCGCCGAACTGAGAGGGGCAACCTGAAATGATGGCGAAACCACTCAGTTTCGAATTCGCTCGGGTAAGTTGTACGGTGACGGGGAGACACCCTCAGTTGGTGTAGGAGCGAATCCGGGATGCACTCAAGCGTCACGTCTGTCTTCACCCTACCCCGGCAACGCCCTAGCGAGGAAAAGGGGGGACTGGACTCCTTGTACTCCAGAAAGCCCTTTTCAGTAGAGTCAAAAAGGTCGTCTAGAGTAGTTTTCCACCATCTCCTATGAAAACTACTCAGTCTTTACAAACCTTCCACATTCCTTATCGAGACGATTGCGAAAGCGTTCGTCAATACGTTCACTCAGGATACCCGTTGGGTGAACGTTCGAAACAAAACTCGGTGGTAATGCTACCTTCAATATCGAGCGAACGAGGAGGTGAATGTATGATACAGACGAAATGGATGTAACCCCTTCCTGTGAATGGATATTGAAGAGGCCCATAGTTCTGCAGTGGACTGTTAGTGGCTGCACTATGATGATGATGATGATTAAAAAATGTAACCTCCATCGTTATAACTAGGGAATCCAACCCCGGGATCTCGGAAAGTTTTAGGTGCCCATGAATCCCGGGACTAGTAAACGTAGTCGTAGTTTTTTCCCTGTGGGAGCGGAATCTTCTCAAGACACCCAGTTAATGTTGCCATTACCCGGGTAGTGTGGGATTCACGACTGATAATTTCCTTAAGGGAAGGTCATCGGCCGCGCCTACTCACTAAACCGCTCCATTTGGTCTCCTCTGTCCCCCTGGTATTGTTTTTCACATTGGTTCAGGGGGACAGGTAGTCCAGCCATTTGATGGCCCTATTCTATTGTTGGAGAGGCGCCCTGCGTCTCTCTCTTTCACTGACTTCTTTGGCGCTCTGAATCTCTTCTATGTAGTCGCGCCAAAGGTCCCAGTTCTTCTTGCTTCCCATGATGCTGTGGACCATGTTGTCGATGTTTAGCTCGGTTATCCCGAGTGCTTATTTCCGCGGTTTTCTCTGAAGTGCCCAAGCCTCATAGCCTATGATGGTGTGTTCTGCATCATCGACCTCCACTTGGCAGTGGTGGCAATCGGCAGATGTTTCCTTGCCAATCCGCTTCAGGTACGCTTCGAAACATCTGTGTCCGGTGAGCGCCTGAGTTAAGCGGTAGGTCTTACGACCGGTATAAGTCGGTGGGTTCATCTTCCTTTTGTGGATTTTTTGGGATCTTCATAGTCCAAGGCCCTCTATTTTGCTAGGAGGTCCAGTGGTGGGGTTCCGCTTCTTCTGATACTGTTCTATATGCTGCGGTGACTCGGAGCGCTCCCTGTCGTTGGACCCCGGCCAGTTTTTTCCTATAACTCTCGTGACGTAGTGACTCATGCCATATCGGTACACCGTACAGAAGTATTGAATGGATAACCTCATTTATGATTTTCCTTCTGCACGGCTGTGGCCCTCCGACATTGGGCATGAGCCGTCCAAGCTCACTGGCCACCTTTGCGCCTTCTGTGCAGCTGCTTCAATGTGTCTTCTGAAGGTCAGCTTGTTGTCCAAGAGGATCCCGAGGTATCTCATCGATTTGCTGTATTCCACCTCGTGACCGTTCACAACAAGCTTTTTGACCCTCGGTCTCCTTCTCCTGCTACATATCATTGCCTCTGTTTTCTCCGCCACTAGCTGTAGGCGATTCTCATGCATCCACGCGTTTATTTTAGCGAGGGCTTCGTTTCCCTTCACTTCCATGACCCACGGATGCTGGGCAGTTACCAGCAGCGCGACGTCGTCTGCTAAGGCAATGAGTTCTGCTCCTACTGGCATATTGACCTCTAGTAGGCTATTGTACAGGATATTCCACAGGGTGGGTTACAGGACGGACCCCTGCGGAACACCCATCTCCAGTTTCCTTTCTGTGTTGGTTTCATCGTGATGGACACTTCAGTTTCTGAGATAATCACTGACGAGCTCCTCGGCGTACTCAGGAATTAATTGGTGAGCTTAGGCGACGCCTAGGGGCACTAACTCTCTAATATATGTATATATATATATACACAGTACATATATGTTTTTCGAATTGTTATTTTAACCTTTCCCTACCGGTGATGTATTTACTACACCTCGACTCTAATAATGGGAATATCGATATGAAATATAATAGATACGGGCTTCAGAATTTGGGTATTCCTCCGTAATATAATTACGAATCACGTCAAAGTATCATAGTATACAAGTATTAATCTGCAACGACGCAAATAAATAATTTGTCGGGAAATCGGGAATTTTGCGAGTTTTCGTCCTTGTCTCAGCAGAAAGATATTTCAGTAGACACATTGAAAATTTATGAATGAAATATCCCACGGTTTATGCACAATCTTTACGAACGCCATGTCCCGTTGTTAACGTGTTAAAAAATGATACGTATTTAGACCATATTTCATACTTTGAAATTGTTATGCATAAACCATGATAGTGCATCATTATCCTCGAAGGCTTCGATATTATGCTGTTACGAAGATTGCTCACTCGTTTCACAGTCATTGAATAATTTCATAAAAAACATAAAAATAATGCTGTAAAAATACGTTTTTTTGCCATTTCATTTAACGATCGTTGCAAAACGATATTTCAAATATTTGACAAGTTGAATGTATCGATACAATGATATGCAAAAATATCGTACCGTTAAAGATAAGAGGCGCATATAGAAGCTTTCATATTAAATATCTCCATATATATTGGTCAATATTCCAATAATGCAGGCTATTGATGTAATAAATTCGCATTGTTTTAGTTTTATTTTCGGCCAAACAAGCTCATGTATTTGTTCGGTGCTCTCATATTTTCGCTGTAGCGCTCGTGCAAATACACAATTTTTCGCATGCCGATAATATCGTACCAAAGTGGTTATTGAGATGTGGAAAATTGAAAATCTCAATAGGACGCAGTTGTCCTGCATTACGGACGAAAATATTCCGAACGAATGGCAATAACATAAAAGTTATCCAGACATTATATATTTCATAGCCATTTTACGATATTTTTTTGCGGCTCACTATTATCATCCAGCGCACATACATTAAGGGGTGGAATATAGTCGCGGAAAATACCCGTCTTCCCCGAGAATTTTCGCAATGTGCCCGGCTCGAGTTGTTGGGAAACTTGGGCGGATGATGAATTGCTTCATTATTTTTCGCATTAGATCATAAGCGATTAAAGTTTTGGAGCGCTCTCAACTTTTATATTTGTCCCTTTGGAAGATAAAAATGCATAATTATTTCCACCCCCAAGGCCACGCCTGGTTGAATCGCCTAACTCCTCATCTGCCACCCTTCAGTGATTCAATTTCGAAGCGATTATATCACACGGTTTGGAAGAAAACTAGTTTTTTTCGCTTCAATAATATATAAAATGTCTTCTCCTTGCGTCTTATTTCGTATCCAACTTTGGATGTAGAGCCCCCTTACACCATCCCTTTCATCAAATACTGCAACAACACAATTCTTTTTTACATGCGTCATACTACAAGAGTTTATATTATAGAAAATATTGCAAAATGTCTTTCATATCAATGTTGGTCTCAGCAGATTTAATTTGCTAGATTGAAGCGATTACTTCCATCTCTATTCAGGTGCAATGACGAGGTTAAGAAGTGACGCACAGGAGGCGGTAGTCGAGAAGAGTAGTCGGTTAGCCTTGGCTGCGGGAAGTCGTCCTTCCTGCAGCCAGATCTCTCTCGTGTTGAATAGATTGTTATTTAATAAAAAGATTCTTTCTATTCGACGCCCATCTATTTCCATGCATTCATCCAGCAACATCACAGCCCGATGGAATAACGTACCCTAAGAGCACGTGAGAGTGTGGAGCTGTCCGGGGACTCTGCCCCCAAGAGCGCCCTCACTCCAACGTTAAAATACGTTCACCCAAGTGACCTAATAGTTTAGCGTTAAGAAAAAGTATTTAGAGGTCATCCCCGCGTCTCCAAGATGAGCAGTCTCACGCGGGTCTGTTTGTTATCGCATCGAAAAAATCTAAGAAGATGATCAAAAATACGATAAAATCAACGCTCTGTAATAAAACTGAAGAACACTAAAGAGTCGGTAGAAATAATACGTTCATATTTCAACCCCACACACGTGCAAAAGTGTATAAAGAGACTGCCTTTAATGTCGCGAATTGGGCCTGCAGCGTTTAAAAGTAGTTAGCGTCGTTTTTTACCCCCAAGGTACACGTTATAAAAATAATACGAATGTTAATTTTCCCCATGAATAAATATAGAAGAAACCCTCGTTATGCAGATGATTGCGTATAACTATAATATAAGCGAGTGTTTCGTCATTTATTCTGGATCTGATTTTGGAAGACAGGCAACTTGCTGCTGAAATTGCAAACTCAGCCTCCACATCAGTCATGGGTATCAGATATTTAAATACTAGCTCGAGTTAAAAACCGCGTGAGCCCCCATTTTCTATAACACCATCAATGCGACTGATGAAATTCCTTTCTGCTGAGACACGCACTAAAACTCGCAAAATTCCCGATTTACCGACAAATGATTTATTTCCACCGCTGCAGATGAATACTTGTAGACTATAATACTTTGATGTTATTCGTAATTATATTACGGAAGAATACAAAAAATTTGAAGCCCGTATCTATTATATTTCATAGCGCTATTCCTATTATTAGAGTTGAGGTGTAGTAAATACATCACCGGTATTTTTTTTCGTCTTGTCGTAGTACAGGGGTATTGAGCCATATAATGAATGAGAATCCATTGAGCGATCATTTCATATTACTGCAAGCACCGAGAGGTGTTCACTTGAGTGCTTATAACATAGGAACGAATCGGATTTTATAATGAAATAAAAATAAAGTGATAAACTGATTTCGCCCCTTAAAGTCGTGAAATATTTCATCGGGTAATTTTTTATTTACTCATAAGTAATTCACAATTTATCGCCAAGCGATGGAAAATAAAGTGAAATATTATAAGAAGCGTCGGTTTTTTAAAAAAATATATCAGTGTTGAGTAATGATTTTTCCATCTCGCCGGCTAGAGTGCGTATGTTTGTGTGTAAAAACAACTTGTTATTCACCGGGAGCAGAGTCGATGGCGCAGTTATAAATCCATGTTTTGTCTTGGAAGACAGGGCCGATGGGAAGTATCGAAAGTAAGTTTTTATCTTTTTGACTTTGCGGCGTGCGTGAGAGGGACCCATATATAACGTCGGCCCGCAAAAATATAAGTATTATCACTTTCGGTGTTCCGTCCCGCCCATTCCACCCTGAAACTTTGCATTTATAAATCACGCGGACGCAAACATGAGAACGTGCAAAGATGGACATAAGTTGTGGACAGACGTACTTGGAAGCTTCAGCTATCAGCCATGTTGATATTAAGTGTTGATATGTTTTTTTTGTAATTAAATGTATTGCATTTATTTTAGAAAAAAATGAACGGACATGCTGCGTGGGCGATCTACCTCGTAGGAGAGAATGTGCAGGAGTTTGTGGAAGTTTGTTAAAAGTCAATTAAGCTGGCTATTTATCAGGAAGGTCTTCACGTCCGCTTATGTTTTGCTAACGATTTCTGGGCATGTGAAGTAATTAAAGTTTGTCGGTACAACAAGGTTAGGTAGTTGATACCAACATGCAGCCATTCCGATGATCAATTTGATGATCAGCTATGCGGATAACTTCTTATTACAACTTTCGGCACGAAATATTTACCAAAGTTCGACAGTGGCAAATTCTTGCAAATGTAGAGCAAACAACTTGCATGCACAGCCATGTGCCTTCAGAGGTCGATAAACTTGCATTAAAACTTACTTCGCCATTAAGACCAATATTTCAACCAGTATCGCCAATCTTGGATAGCTTATATATACATACTGAAAGAAGAGGGTATATTGCACATGGAATGACACATTTTTTTGGGGGCTAGGGGGATCTTAGCGTGGGAGCTGTTAACAGCGACATCTTCCATCTCTTTTCAGGTGCAATGTATAATTTTAACAGCGCCATCTCTTATGGCCCTGCGGAGACATTACACCTGTATACCGACAGATCGCTTCTTGCGCGTGCTTCGTTACCGGTTGGGTAGCGACGCGCAGAAGGTAAGAGTCGGGAGAGTAGTCGGTTAACCTTGGCTGCGGGAGATCGTCCCTCCTGCAGCCAGATTTCTCTCTCTCTCTTTCTTTCTCGTGTGAATTAAATAGATATTTAGAGAAGAGAGTCTTTCTATTCGACGCCCGTCTATTCTCATTCATTCGCCCAGCAGCATCACGGCCTGATAGAAAAACAGACCGGGGATTCACAGGAGTGAGACTCTTTGATTCCGGAAGGAACCACCCGGGGACTCTGCCCCCGCTTCAACGTTACACTACGTTTCACACATATATTGTTAAATTTATTTACAAAATTTGTTCGATTTTCTTTTGTGGCCACCTCTGTCATGTATATGAATTATTTTGGTGGCTCTATTTTGTAGCTCCACAGTCTTCAGACCTGACATCGCTGGATTTATTTGCCTGGAGACGTCCCTATTCCGTGGCTCCCATGGTTTCCAGACTCGACACCACTGAATTTCTTTGCCTTGGGACGTCCCCTGTTCCGTGACTCGCACGGCTCCCAGATCTGACACCAATAGATTTCTTTGTTCTTATTATGGGGAAGCCATTAGCCATGAACAAGCCATGAAAATATAAATGCTTCAAACATATTTAAATCAAACTAGATTTTAAAAATGATGCATACCGTAATGAAAAAAAATTGAAAAATCGTTAAAATTAATTTCATGACTTGTAGAGGAATTATATGCATGGCGGGTATATTTATACTATTTTTAACCCTTTCTGTCCGTGAAAGGTTTAATTTCCTTCGCATCAATGAAATAGGAATAACCGAATATCGTATAAAATACATATATCAATCTAGTTTTTATATTGTTCGAATACATTTTTTGCAGTACAGATAAAATAAAAATATAGTCCTCTGTCCGTTCTTCTTTTGGATCATGTGTAGCCGGACGGATGGATGGAGGTGGATGAGCGTTGGGAAAAAAAATATCTTCTTTAAATGACTTTTTATTCAGCACAAGAGAGAGAGAAAAAGATCTGGCTGCGAGAAGGACGTCCTCCCGCATCCAAGGCCAATCGACTCCCGCCTCTTGTGTGTCACCACCCAATTGGCAATTTGCTGTGCTCGCTTTGTCAAGATATCCCTGTCTACCGCTCAGAATGGCCGATCCTTAAAAAACAATAAATCACAGCCTGTTATTGTCACAGTACACTTACTTTCGGGATATATATCGTATCCTTTTTTTTTAAACAGAAAGATCTCGTAATAAAAAATAAAGTCAGGGGGATTTGGTAAGATCTATACATAGCTACTATTCTCGTTGCAAAAAATCATAACGAGTCTGGCTAGACCATCTTATAACCAGAAGGGTGGCTTGAAAAAAGCATCATGAAAATGAATCTTGTTTATTTAGAATTATATGAAATGTCGCATTTTGACTTTTTATTTGGTTGAATATAATTTACGAAAAATACTTTAAAAGCCCGTAGAAAAGTCTGCTGATGTAAA
Organism: Stenopsyche tienmushanensis; assembly: GCA_008973525.1. Lineage (NCBI taxonomy): Eukaryota > Metazoa > Arthropoda > Insecta > Trichoptera > Stenopsychidae > Stenopsyche > Stenopsyche tienmushanensis. Next base: position 83,392 of record WACJ01000285.1, on the reverse strand, counting down.
TTCGTATGTTCGGCGGATATAAAAGAACGCACAGTAGCGTAAACAATAACTGGAAGTAGTCGAGTGCGAATATTGCTCGTAATTTTCTTGAACCTCCTTCATTCTCGTCTCCAGGAAAATGAAGACACTTTTCGTGCCTATTATAAAAATATGTGAATATGGAAATTCGCCTTGGAAAATTTCTGCCCGCTTTTCATATTTTTATTACATTTATATGCAAAATATTTCCATTCAGGGTTTTGTGTACGTCTCGGGCAGCCGGAACTTGTTGCTGCTAATGACATCATTAAAATTTCACCGTACATAAAGATTTTTTATGTTTCAACGAGGGGCCACCCCTTAATCGAGAAGGCCTCGCATAGCAGAAACAGAAAAAAAAATCCTAGATACAAACGAGCAAAATCTCAATTATGTAGAATTTAAAGTAGAGTCAGAATAGAAGAAAGTCGCGGTTGCAACTTAAGTGTATGAGAATACGAAGGATGTATTTCTTAAATATTTATAAACACTTGTTTACACAAAAAAAGGGAGATCTGAATTGGAAAGTTTTGATGCTGGTGGCCTTCAAGCTTGCAATTTAAAATGGACGATATACGTGAGTTCATTAACTATCAGATTGTGAAAGTTATCGCAGAGGAGAAAAAAATACAGTGGCTATTTTCTTGGCCAAGATATTTATTTATGCTGAGAGAAAATACTACAGATACGAGATAAGAAAAGCCGGCGGGAAGAATACGTCTTCCGGCATTCAAAGATATCGGACAACTTTACTTTCTTTTCACCCCTATGTGTGCATGCATATAAGAAAGGACAGATATTCCTGCCACAAATTGCGCCTGCAACGATTAAAATTGATTCAATAGGGAAGTAATTTGTCCCACATTACAGCCTGACATCTTGGATCTAAGTACTGAAGTAATTCGTAATCAGTAAAAGCAGTATTGTTTTTAATATTTATTAAGAATGAAAATACAATTTAATGCTCTTGATAGATGGGAAACGGCGAATACTACTTGTTATGAGATCTAATTCATAACGGGAATTAAATTGGCATGCAGTATGCTTTACATCAGTAATTGGGAATGCTTCGTCTATTAATCACTATTGAGATCTAGTGTTTCCATCAGAGCGAATATATCTGTAAATACAACTTTCAATTAAATTAATTGTTTTTTAAAATAGCGATAAAATGGTATTGAAATAGTTCTTGTTATTGTAAAGGATTGGCTTCAAATAAAGGATGTGGAAAAAATATTTTTCAAATTATTTTATTTTTGGAGAGTGGAATTTTTAATTTCTTAGATCGTTCGTTTCGATTCAAATTAAGATTTTCTGAGTATAGGATAGACGACAGACATCAGACAGTGACTGACTTTGTCCAGGTCCCCACCCCTTTTGCTCAACGCCATCCAGAGGAGGCGAGGTTTCCGCGGGAAAGATCAGTTTCAGATCAGGTGTACATCACCCGAAGGAGCGATGGAGGAGGAAGGACAAAGGTTAAGACGTTCGAACAGCCTAAAACCATTATCCTCCTAGGCTGTTGAGGATAGTGGTGAGCCTTTTACACAGTCTCCACCAATTACTGTAATCGGCTGTTCCACACACACCTTTATGGGTACGCAGCACAGGGTGACCTGCTTACCCAACTCATGTCAGCTGGACTACCCCAGCAGCTTTTGATGAGCAAACCGACAGGGTTACTTTTGCACACCTCTACTCCACATCATTACTCCAGGCGTTCAAGTTTTGCCCACGGACGTAGAGTTGGCTCACCCCCCCCCCCCCATTTTGGGGTTTTATCGGTTGGCATCGTGGAGTCTAACACTCACCTGGCTTATTATGGAATAGTAAATATTAAGAAAGAATATTTAATCGTTCTTCTAATGTCTTTTTCTTTTCAAATTAAACCTTTTTCATTTCTTTTTCAGGTTAGCCTTTAACTTGGCGTAAAAATACTGTATATCAAAGCGGTCCCACGGTCAAAATTGCAAAAAAAAAAAACGATTCGGCGATAGACATAACTTATCCCCTACGGGAGTACTTACGGGGACCCTCCGTTTCCCCCTCCACCATTCATAAAGAGCACTCTTGTACATTGAAGCTCAGAGACAGACAGAGACAGAGAGAACTTAGCGCAGTTTAGGAGACTGAGACGGAGAGCTTCCTCGCATACATTGCACGATTGTATAGATCGTTGGCCCAAATTTATCGACTAATAATGATTTCGATTTTAAGTTTAAAATTAAAGAAAGGAAGTGCTCTTGTAGCCATCAAGTGATTTTTTTTAAATAATTGACTGCCTCCAATTGAACATTGTCTTACGCTGATAGGAGCTGACAGAAAGCAATCGGTTTAAAGCGATTATGACATCAACGACTTCATCGATTTTAAATTTGCTCACTAACGAAAAAGTTAATGATCAAAATAACGATTTATTTTCGAAACAATGCGAATGATCGAACATTCTGGAAGCACAACACAATAACAGACCACTTTCTGTGGACATGTTCGATGTGTCAGTGGTTCGAAATTCGGACGGGTTGGATACGGACACCTTGTGGCCAACCCCTCTAATTTTAGGGCATTTAGGGCTTTCTATGACCTCTGTCGAGTCATAGTGGCCGGTAACAATAAGTGGAATCGCATCATATTCGAGAGCGTTTTCATTTATTCCATAATTTATCTATATATCTATCCTAGTCAAAGAATTTCAAATTTAAAATAGAATTTGTAGCTAGTTTCCCCATGCGCTCATGGCCGTAAGTGGCTGCAAGAAGTGAAGAAGGAGCGTGTCCTTGCGGATATAAAATTTAAATTTGATGATTTTGTACCATGCTGTGTACATACAGCTTGGGTCAGAAGAGGGTCCCTATGTTATTATTGAAATTCCAGATGGCAAAAGGGCAATGGAATTATCTTCCAGAAAGATCACTATGGGATAAGGGAAGCATTATGCCGAGTATAAAAGAGGTGCAGGTCTCTATACAGTCAAATTTCGGCTGGATTCATTTCTAAGCTCGAGTTTAGATCTTCTATGCCTCGTAGCCGCAGCGCGTTCAAAATGGAGCAAATAAACATGCAGTAGAGAAGCAATCGTCATCCACCCTCTATGAAGTCCTCGCTGATGTTACCAGAGACACAGCATCCATGGGTCATCGGAAGCTCACGCTATCAAATTTTATATGCGGGTATCAAATTTTAAATTGAACAGTAGCTCCCAAGGCTAAAAAGGTTTTAGTTGAATCACGCGAAAAGTCTTTTTTTTACAGATTATTCTAGTATGGTTATTGTCCCTCAAAAAGAAGAATTCAACAGCACATAAATAAGACATCATTAGCACTATGGTAACTATTTCAAAAAGGACAATGAAAAATATGGAGTCAAATTTCCTAGCACCTACATTCCAGTGAGAAGCCATTGAAATGAAATTTAATTTCAGATAAGGTCAAGGAAATGAAACGAGTTTTCTTTTTCTTTTTGCACTGTCTATTATGTAGCTCTACTATGTCGATTATTTTATGTGAAAATGTTGCAACGGAACGATCGTCGTTGGCAATATAAAGAAGAATAAACTCATTTATCCCTACGATCGAGGAATCCTCAAGCTCTAAAATTCCAATAGATGCCATCCTTTTCAAAACAATTTTTCGGCTATTACAGGACATTTTTACATTGGCAGAATAATTGAAGCGAAATAATAATCAAAATTACATTATTGGAATTACAAAATAGAAATTATTAATATGGATATATTGGATTCAATTTAAAAATATCATACAGTTCCAGTCTATGTTCAATAAATGTAAATATAAAAAGCGTTCAATTTTCACCAATTATGACGTTTCGGTAATTTTCAATATAACTCTTGTTTCACAGTTTAGCTATAACATTCAATTTATCACTTGACTGTGAAATTACACTGTTGATGGATTTCATCATTTGATAGAATGCAATTTGAGTATGACGTCGATAACTGCAGTCATATTTCTGTATTTTTCCAATTAAATGCATTTCCATTCCAATTTGTACATTGCTGATCATTCGATGTTTGAAATGTGAATTTTATTGTCGTTTTGTTTGTTGACATGTTAACCGCGCGATTTGACGAATGATTTTATTGGAGTGGAGCAGTAAAGCTCTAAGGGATGATTGTATTTATTATTAACAAATATTTAATAAATCATAAGAGATACAGTGCCGCTCAAAACTGTTCAAATGTTTATTTTCGCCTCGTTTTTTTGTCTAATCACCCATTTAGACCTTAAAAGATAGTATTTCTATTATATTTTCAAATGTATAAGTATGGATTTCATTGAATGAAAAAGTAAGACCAAAAATAGACAAAACATTTGAACAGTTTTGTTCAGGCAGGCTTCACTGGCTAAACATCAATTTTTTTGTCAGTATCGCCGTACATTTATGGAACTCAGCTTCCTCATGTTCGTCTCGGTTCGTTCTTCTATTAAGAGAAGGTGGACATACCAATTGATCCCAGCGATACAAAAATGGAAATCGCATATACACGGAGAGCTCACCTATCACCTGTCCCTGATGCATTCCTACTTAAAATTGGCAAGGTACAAGCAGAGTACAACGTCTTCAAATGTGAGGTGTCGGCAGATGATAGAGTGGGTGAGAATTAGCGAAAAAAATTGGAGAAACCCCTACTATATCCAACATGATCCCCACAATGACCAAAACAAAAGAAAAGTTGAAAGCGTGGACAAATTTCGCTAATAAGGTTCCAAGGGTGTTTGTGGAATAACAAGGGTGGGGGGTTTTAGTGGGTAAGAGTCCCACACTACCATGGTTTTTAATCACGGTGTCTTGTTGAAGATTTCCTCCTTCCAAGAGAAAAAAAGATGGATGAAGATGGCCGGGTGTCGGACAAAAATATTCTCTTCTATAAGTATTTTTTTATTCAGCACGAGAAAGAGAGAGATCTGGCTGCGAGAAGGTTCTGTAATTGGATATGTTCTGGTCGGTTATTCCAGGTTCAGTGTCTCCGTAGGGCCACAAGAGATGGCGCTGTTAAAATAACACATTGCACTTAAAGAGAGACGGAAGATGTCGCTGTTAATCTGGCGAATTAAATCTGCTCAGGCTAACAGCGCTATTGCATGGGGTTGGTAAATCGCCCACGCAAAAAATCCAATCGAGAAACTCTGGTAACTCTGGAATATCCAATCCAAGCGTCTTCTTGTGTGGAGCTTTGGATTCGGTTCCAAAAGGAATGGGACAACTTCATATTGGAAATGCTCATTTCCTCAATGGCTACTCGATTGAAAGCCGTAATTGACGCACAAGGTGGTTCGACATAATACTGAACAAAACTGTTCAAATGTTTTTTTGTTTCAGTAAAACATATTATCAAATATAATAGAAATACTCTATTTTAATGTCGGAATTGGTGTATTTTAATTTGGAAAACATTTGAACAGTTTTGTGCGGCACACTTGTTTCATTTAATTATTGATTATAAAAATGATTTTAAAATCTTAAATCAACATGTAGAAACTCATATAGTGGGAAAAACATTAATGCTTGTGTATCGTGGGAGATTTACCATGCCCACGTATTAGCGCTGTTAACAGCGACATCTTCCGTCTCTCTTCAGGTGTAATGTGCATATTTTAACAGCGCCATCTCTTGTGGCCCTGCGGAGACATTGCACCTGCATCGATCGCTTCTTGCGCGTACACTGTTGCATGTTGGGTGTCGGTTAGCCTTGACTGCGGGAAGTCGTCCCTCCTGCAGCCAGATCTCTCTCTTTTTCTTAGAGTCTTTCTATTCGATGCCCGTTTATTCCCATCCGTTCAGCAACATCACGGCTCGATAGAAGAACGGACCCGTGTGCTAGCGCTGCCATTCTGACGAGCATATGGAGGCGAGGAGTCGCCCGGGGACTCAACGTTATAACTTTGCTAATATCTCACAGGTATTATTCAATTTAAATATATATGTATGGCATATTTAATGCGTTTCGATATATTGATTATTTATCCAAGTAAAAATGTACTGTGAAGCTTGTTAAGCTTCTTACGTATACATTTTAGAAGGTGAAGCAATCATTTGAAATTCCATTATGGTGCAACGCCCCAGCACTCCTCTAAAAGTTGGAAACACTTTTCCGTTTTCCGCTAAGCTGACATTCCCATATGAAATATCCAATATTATAGAACAAAGAAAGATGTGCTAAATAAAATTGGTGCGATGAGGTGGCCATGTCAGCTGCATGCGGCCCTCTTGTACAGCCAAACTGTCAATTCAATAACCTTCTACAAGTATGATATTCACATGATATTCCACGTCCAGCCATGGAATATTCAATGTTAAGAGATACATGTAATGCACATTTAGTTGGCAGCTATTGAAATTACTTTGAAAAGTATGGTTTTGTATGTGGGATTCCCTGAATCTAGTTTGGGAGTAAATATCACCCTACGAAATATACACGAAGCCCGAGAGTATCTCTTACATTTGTGTTTTGCACATAAATACTTCATGTATTTTATGCATAAATAAATTAATTTCAATTGAATTATATATTTGGAATGATCTCAATCATTTTTATTCCAATATAAATGCATCAATGGGCTTTATATCTATTCGTAAATGGAAGATCGTTTTTTGGATATCATATGATCGTATATGACGTTTCAACAATGCCCACGTTTCATATTGCAATTCACACAAGAAATATCGCTTTTGTCAGACGAATGGACGATAGCTCAATTTCAGCCCAAGCTTCATACATATTTATATTCATATAGATATAAATCAAAACTGAAATTGAATGATCGGTCATTGCCATAAGTTATGAAACATCTAATGTACATTTAAATTTTGAATGGCTTGACAGATATAAAAAGATTCGTCTGTCTATGTATCGTATTTCCGTGGGAACGCTTAGATGACGTAAAGTTGTTCAAAAGCGAGTGAGAATTATATAGAGTTGCGGGATTTAAAATTTAAACCGAAAGCTTCAAAAGTTTCACAAATTAACCTGAAAATGGAAGTTTGGGTAAGATGGATGCCGCCACACTGACTACTGAAATCGAAAGTAATCGAAAAGCCACTATTAAAAATATATCAGACAATCTCGGAGAGTCACGGTAGAGTGCTCAAAGAAATATGAAAAAAATCGGAAAGGTGTGGGGACAAGGAAGATAGGTGCCGCACGAACTAAGCGAAGAGAACCTGGGTGACCATATCAACGCATGCAAATAACTTCTAAAAATTGAATCAGAAACTTCGTTTATAACTCTCTCTCTGTCTCTCTCACACACACGTGCATCAAAGACAATTTGACATCCTTCTTATTTTCCAGACATAGCTCCATCGGATTTCCATCTTTTTAGATCTATGCAGCATTATTTGGATGGGAACAATTACATGGACTTTTAGAATATATTCGTTTAAATTCCGTGACGTTTCATGACAGAGGCATTAAAATATTATCAGATGGGCATTAAAATGTTAAAAATTGAAAAAATACAGGTATATCTTATATCTAATCATTAATAGTTATAGGTGCTCATGAATCCCGGGATTAATAAACGTAATCCCGAAAATATCGGGATTGAAATTTTTATCCAACAGAAATCGTACATCTCACCAACACGATGAAGGTTACCAACAAGGATAGAAGGTTAATTGAGACATTTCCGCAGAAATCTGGACGCTTGGAAACAGTGGCGTAACTATTAATTGGCGAGCTTAGGTGACGGCTAGCGGCAGTGACTGTCTAATTTATGTATAAATATATACAGTACATATATTTATTTTTTATTTTTTTATTTTTTGGAGGTTGTGACCTTAGGGCCAATGCCTCCCTGAATTTACAGGGTTGGTCATTAATGACCATAATTGTTATTTTATACATGGTACAGATAAAAGTTATATAATATAGCATCTTAAAGGTTATACAAAAAAATATACAAAGGAAATATTAAATAAATAAAATATGCATCTAAAGAATATATAAACATAAAATAGACTAATAAAATAAGAACATATGTGTAAAGATAATAAAAGATTATAAAAGATTACAAGAAAAAAAACATATATGTTTTTCAAATGGTTATATCAATATTTCCCTACCGGTGATGTATTTACTACACCTCGACTGTAATAATGGGAATATCGATATGAAATATAATAGATACGGGGTTCAAAATTCTGAATTATTCGAAAAGGGCAATAATAATGTTGAAATAGGGAAGATAAAAATTCTGGCCAAATGGGTCCCAAATGGGAGACACTTCGTAGTGTTTTCTTTGTTGATAAACTCAAATACATACCATTAGTATTTATTGACATTAAAATAAGTAGAAGAAATTGACACGACAGTTTCTCCCCGAGTTTCTGATGACTAGTTTGAAAACAAAAATTCATCCAGGATTTGGAAAAAGTTCGAAAACGTTTGAAGAAATTATATTAAAAAAAATTCTAATTATTTAGCAAGAAATATGAATAATATCCAATTAATTTTATAAATATTCGAGTTTACGAATATTGAAAAAATGGGCAAATATATTTGAATGTCGAATATTCGATTGGAACCCCCTAGGAGGAACGTTATTGGTACAAGTTAGGGAGATAGGGGGATCTTTTGCAACTTTTCACACATTGACTCTATGTCCTAAGTGTCAGGGTTGTCAAAATAGATTTTGAAAAAAGTTTACAAAACTTCACTTTTAAATTATATCATAACGCTTTAATCCTGTTTTTTATATTTTGCAATGTATTTTTGATGTGCATAAATCATTATTTTATGCAATTGGCTTAAATAAAATTACTTCTAAACTTCCAAAGTCATATAAAATGTCACAACATAAGATCGCAACTATTTTGAAATTAGTTTAGATTTAAAACGTTCTTTAGATTATACCCTATCCAACGATATGCTACATGTCATCCAAATCATTCAATAAGTCGTTAAACGTCTTCAGACCTGACACCAGTGGATTTCTTTGTCTGGCGACGTGCCTTATTCCGTGGCTCGCACGGTTTCCAAATATGACACAGCTGGATTTTTTTTGTCTAGGGATATGCTCTTCTCAATTTTTTAATTTTTTGAACGTCTCTCAACACTGCCGACTAGACAATTTATAAATAGGGTGCAAAAAACATTTTTTTTTGGCCACCAAATAAAAGCAAAATAAATACATATTAACAAATTGACAATCATAACACAACTAACCATTGAAAAGTTTAAAGTAAAAAAATCGATTTTTTAAGCCGGTACCCCTAATAAATGAACGATTGATTTGTCAAAATATGTAGCTAAGATCATTCTTCAGAGGAAAATATAATTTTCAATTGTCTCAGGAGATCTTTGATTATAAATTAAGTCGTGATAGATTATGGCAGTTTGGGACTGCAAAAACTACGCGAAACTTCCTTTTTGTTTATCCTGTTTTCATTTTGTCGTTATTTACATATTAGGCGGCGTATTCCCCTCGACCGTATTTGAATATATCTAGTCCTTTGTTGTCCTGGCAGACTTTACATTCATGTGATACTCAAAAAGTATAAAAGAATCTGATTTGTGTGCGTTGAAACTTGGACAGTGTCCCCTGAATACAACATTTCTATGTAAATTTTCTATATGACTCTCTGTGAAGCGACCCAAATTCTTTATAACCGAAACTTTCTTATTTTCGACGCGAGGCGAAAATAAAATAAGCTCGTATACGCTGCGATAGATTTATGTTAAAAAATCGCCAAAGAATGATTGAAAAGTAAGTGGCGCTGAAGACATTGTTATCTTGAGAGCCCAACGACTCAATGGAGTCAACTGGAGGACGAAGACCTTTCTAATTTAATTAAATTTATCTGGGTAGCTTCTATGTAGATATCTTTGCGATCATCATAACACAGCATCTTCGTTCATCCTCGCTCCATTTGCTTCACCACATTGCCAGCCTTCTGGGATACAATTGCATGCTGGGAATGGCAACGATTTTCATGCGCAATGAATCGAGATGATAGTTTAACTCATATTCATATCAATTAAATGCGGATACTTTTGAGCATATTATTTCAGAAACTAGACTTAACCCATTGAAAAATTATATTAATGCAGACAAGTGTTATCAATTCTAATCAGAACATGACTAAAAAAATATAATACAACCGATGATTGACTTTTTTATTTATAACAATTATATGATATTGTTACATAAGAGCGGGGGCGCTTTTAAATTAACTAACTTAACTTTTCACTCAGCACGAGAAAGAAAGAGATCTGGCTGCGAGAAGGACGTCCTCCCACAGCCAAGGCCAATCGACGACTTATCCCAACTACCGCCTCCTGAGCGTCACTCAACCGGTCGGTATTTTAGATGCAATGTGTCCGCAGCGCCACAGAAGATGGCGCTGTTGAAATAGCACATTGCACCTAAAGAGAGACAGAAGATGTAAAATGCCCACGCTACAATATCACTTTTGTAGATTTGGTGAACAATAGTTAAATATTTAAAAAAATTGAGTGCTTCTTTTTAAAAAAATATATTTACTTATGTCATCATCGCTTAAAAACTTTTTGCTTTGAATTAACTATGTTCAATCGAAATTAACTGTTTATATGTGCCGTTGTACTATGCTGGGCAGTCGAACGTCATGTGTGCGGTATAGTCGTTGGTTGCTCTACAATGATAGCATTCTGGGCTTGTCTCCTTGGATATTTTGTGGAGATACGCTCCAAAGCATCCATGCTCGGTAAGTATCTGGGTTAGGTGGTAATACAGTTGATCATGTTTTCTTCTGTTCAACTCTTCCAGGTCTGGGATCATTCGATATGTCAACCGATCTTTTGTGAAGCCGTTCCATCGGGACTCCTACTATGTTGCGTCTTTCTTGGGCGAGCAAATCAATTGGCGGTATGGCAGTCTGTCAGATACTGTGTGGTATGCAGCAACCACTCAGATCTCGCTTCTACGCTGTATCCCGACCATTGTGAGCCTGGATCTGTGTGTTTGTAGTGCATCTACGGAGTGTACTGCTTCATTGTACAATTTTCTTTGTAGAATTGTCAGCCCTTCTATTCTAGGCACCAGCCTGATGTGGCTCTCAGCGATTCGGGTCGCCTTTGCCGCTGCTTCTTCTGTGTAGTTCCGTGAATCGGAGTTTGTCATCAATTTCCATTGACCTTATGGACTGAGAGTTTCAGGTCAGCCATTATCCAGCTCATATAATCGTGTCTTCGTAGTTCGCATGCAGTGTCACCGAAGATTTGGCGGTAACGAGAAGAGCCACATCATTTTGACTCCTTCGAACAGGGGCAGGCGCAACAAATCATCGTACATGACATTCCACAGGGCGGGTCCTAGTATGGATCTTTGTGGAACACCCACTGTGATTGACAGCTGTCGTCTCTCAATATTGGTGGAGTATATAAAAGTTCTTTGTGTCAAGTAACTTTCCACCATTTTGATGAGGTATAGTGGTGTGTCAATTTCACATAGTGCACAGAGTTGGACGCGTTTTTGACGTCCAGTGCTATCATCCCCGTTTCCCTGCCATGAAAGTTTAACAGAAAGCCAAACTGTTGAGATGAAAGCCCTTTTTCTCTATCCTCCGGGTGCTTTTGTAGCCAAGTTGTTTGTTCGCTTTTGGACTGGGGAGTGTGTTATTTCCTTTAGGAGTGAGCACAAGTTTTTACCTCTTCTAGAGGGCAGGGAGGACTCTCTCAGTCAAGCAGGTATTGTAGACAGTTAGAAGGAAGCAGGATTAGTGTTTGGGATGTCGTCCAGTCCCGGGGATTTATTTGCTGATAAGCGCTACGCATCTATGAGTTCTTTAGTAGTAAAATGGTGTATCAGATCGGTTTCAGTGATGACAATCCCTTGGCATACAATTGGTACCGCTGGGCATGAAACTGGCGCATCAATTACATGTTCATGACCTCTTGATTGGACCTTGTGGCATCGGAACCTGAAGTCTCGTTCGGCAAAGGTAAACCACTACCAGATTTATACACGTTCTATATATTTTAATCTTTGTTTTCGCTTTAATCAGTGTTTCTAAGGCCATAGTTCTTTGTTTTTCACAATTGTTCTTTTATGTGAAGATTAACCATAGACCGGAATATTTGAAAGACCCCCTTCGGAGCAGTTCGTTCATCATTTAATCAGTTCGCACATTTCATTAGCTTGTAACAATACACTAATTGCTTAATGCATGCACGACCGCTCAATCTAGCTAATGGGCGGGTTCTTCTATTGGAATACCCGATCTGTTTGTATCCTATTTGCTGTAGCTTTTGCAGAATTCCAGAATAAATTTCATAAATATCATACTGTCTTCCATATCTATAATTTGAAATATTTTTTAATAAATATGATGCGTTCGTGGGTCTAGAGGTCGACAATATTATTGCCACAGAGAGCGCTATGTAAATTTTGAAAATCGCCAAGGGCGCACAATATAATAAGAATCATAAAAGGCAAGGCATTTCGGAAAAAATGTTCAAGATTACGCATTCGATACCCATCATATTATGGCAATATGGGCTATAATTTCAATGCTTTTAAATGGATATTCTTAGAAAAATATTAATATAAGGCAACAAATTCATAACATGTAAGACCGATTGTAGTATTTGTAGTATGTGTACTGTTAATACTATAATGGCCGATGACATAATATGTGAGCCGATAAGTGAGTATGCAATACAAACATTTAACCCTCGGCATCCATAATTAGAATTATAAAATTGTTTTTAGTTGCTTGAAAGTTTAAACCAGATCGATGAAATGCTTGTGGTAAAATTTCTTAGACCAAATGTCACGTTGGTAAAACAACCGATGAATCAGGGTATAAAAGAAACAATAAAACGTTTACATAGAAATCAGATACTTCGAAGATTATTACTAGTAGACGAAAATAATGAAGAAGAAGAAGCAGATAGTTGAAATTCTTTAGATGTGTCAACTTTGAAAACATCAAGGAACAACATTTTGAAAAGACCATCAGTATGTTCCAGTAACGCGCTAGAAACTGATGTAGGAGACATTGTGGAAGCAATAGCATAAATATTTATATATGTTGAATGCGGCAAAGAAGATGATGTCGGATGAAGATGCATTCCAATTGTTGAATGATAAGGAAATAATTAAAAAAATATATGCCTTATAAGAACAAGGTCGAGAAGACGAAGAAGAGATTTGCGAGGGGGGAGATATTGGTCCTTCACATTCTGCAGTTGGTCCTACACCCGATTATAACGCGCAGGAGGCAGTAGTTGAGAGAAGTCGTCGGTTGGCCTTGGTTGCGAGAGGACGTCCTTCCCGCAACCAGATCTCTCTCTTTCGTGCGAATAAAAAGTCATCTAGAGAAGAGAGTAGTTTTACCGAATCCCGAGGCTTCCTTCGCGGGGATCAGGCGTACAAGCGCTGCATGAATTCCAAGGCGGTACAAAGCTTCGAAACGAACGGTCATCGTAGACCGGCGTATGACGTGTGTATTGTGGAGTTGCCGTGGTGCAGCAAGTCTAACAGGCATGATAAGTGCACTAAATGCAGGGAAGGAGTTCAAAAATCGGTTGAACGCAAGGCACCTAAGGCACGATGTGCACTATGCAAGGATGCAGGGATGGAAGGCCAGCACCGGTACAGGATCTTCGTAGATGCCGTCAAGAAGCGAAGAGGTCAATAGACCCCTTCGCTTGAGGAGGGCCTCTTCGCCTAGACAGGAGATAAGAAGATAAGGATTACAAGCCTGAAAGTCGTGGCACGACTAGTGACGACAAAAGGAGGGTTTTTGCCTGTTTTGGCGGGTCTTCTACCCCTGGACTTGCATCTGCAGCTGAGTGCGGCTACCTATAGATTTGCGAATGACTTGCCAATTAATATTGAAAATGTTGCTTAAGACACATCCTTTCTGGATGATCTCCAACCCTCTTCAGTCCGCAATATAAAAGAGCTAAAAAGGAAGATACTTGTTGTTCGTTTAGAGATTTGGCAGAGATTATGGATGAATGATGTCAATGGTAGGCATTGGTTCAAAAACTTCAGTACCGTTACATATAGTTTGGCGTGTCGCTGAGTGGTTTCATGTTGTTGGACTTCCCAGTTCCTCACGGGACACGGGCGATTCAAGGAATCTCTCTTTCGGTTCGGTATAGGCAATCTCTCGGAGGGTCCTTGCATATATACGTACATGTCCGGGCATGGAGACCGATCTGGAAATCCACCTGCGTTGTGTCAGAGGTTTCGTTTCAGGACCTGTTGGACATGCAGACCTAGTGGATGGTCCCCGTGCATACGGCGCATTCAAAAAGTTTTGCAATAGTTTTGGCACCAAATGTGAGGAAGGAGGAATTTTACGGAGAATAATTTCGTAGTCTACTTCTTCAATTTTCGTTTAAATTCAGAATTTTATAGACAACTCTCTGGCATCTGGACTTAATAATATACTCTAATTTCCGGACTAATCTAGCTCCTCTTCAGAAATGGCAGTGGGTTGTCCAAACACCCTTATTCCCTGCAAATACTTCCAGCAGCTACGGTGGAGCAGGATAATGTGGTTTTTACGCCTACTACATAATACTGAGTTCCTTACTTATAATGCTGAATTCCTTAGGTTACAGAAGTTTGCAATAATTTAAAAAATGAACAATGAGTTTCTGAGAAACATGCCTAAACATAAAAACGATTGAAACTTCATTAGATTCGTGTATCCATTTGGTGTAGTACAACTTGAGTTATTTACTATGAACTTCTTAAAGTAAGCGAAACAATAATTGCCAAAGTTTATTATTGAAAATTTTATAAAGTTTATAATGGAAAATAAATGTCCTTTATATAAGACAACGGGCATATTTGGGTTAATAGTGTATAATTTCATATATTTTTATTTTTTGTGTTATGGGCATTTCATTTAATGCTTCTGGACAAATTTATCATTCATTATTTTTGCACAGTAACACAAGTTTCTAAAGCCTTTTTATGGTACCTCGTCTGGGGTTGTTGATGCAGCGATTTCTCACCCCGGCAAAACTCTCTCCACGGCGGCCCCGCTTTGGAGAATAAAATAGTTTTCCAAATAGGCACGATAAGCGTGCGCCTTTAAAATTAGACTTTTCAGATCCATCAGCTCTTATCGATATGGATTTTTCAAAACAGAATATTCGTATTTCCTACGAAAGAAACAAACGGCGCCGAGTAAACACGAGCTTCGAAATCACTGAGTTTGCAGAACGAACATAAATTTACTGACAGAAAATAAAATTCAATATTTACGAACTCGTTTAGTTCTGTGCTGGAACCGTGTCTCCCGGATTTACAAGTATCCCTGTGTTTCAATACTGAAAATTGTTTTTCATAAATCTTAGAATGGTGAACAAGAAAATAAAATTACAATCGATTTATTACGCCCCGTGTGGGGTTGGCTTTAATCTTGAAATTTTCCTCCCGAAACACTCCTGGTATCCATAAAATCAAACTGGATAAACTGAATGGATTTTTCGACAACGCAACTTGTTAATTACACACCAAAATCAAATTAATTCCAACGCTCATATCGGCATAAAGGCAAATATTTGACTATGCCAATTACTATTTAAATTTGCAGAACTTGAATTTGATTAATACATTCATTTTAACGCAAATTATATTTATTTAAAAATTAATTAAATGCAAATCATAATCTCAATTAGCATATATCTTTTTAGTTTACAAGAGGGACACGTCATAAATAATTTGCTGTTAAACTTGCTGCGAAAATATTATGTATCTAATATATAAAAATGAATATTTGTTTGTTCGTATTCAATGCGCTGCCATATTGTTCATTTGATTGCAATAAAAATTTGTCAACTTATTGTTGACATTAGCGAAAATAACATAGGCATATTAAAAAGATTGTTGGTACATGCAATTTGTTATTCGAGACGTTTAGCGTATGCACTATGTTGGCGCATATTGGTCTGGTGTAGGGATTCTGAAGTTTTGGCTTTTTCAAAGTTCCGGGACTTAAAACATGATAATTTAAAAGTTCCAGGACTTCCCAGGACTTGTGATTTTTATTTTGTATCATGTTATCTTTCTGAATTATCATTTTCGGAATCACTTTCTTCAGTGTTTTGTTCATCTGTATTGAAATAATATTTTTTTTCGAAGGAGGGGAATCTTCATTATGAGGCTTGACTACTTTATCGTCAGACTCACTAAACCCCTCCTCTGGTTCCGCCGCCATCCGCTCAGGTTGGCGGTATATATCATGTTATCGTGAATTCTTCGCGGTTCCTCTATCTTCCTCGGGACCCCTTATGTGCCCCGCTGGGTTTTCTCGATCATGGGTTGAAAAGGAGGAGGATGCTTCAGTGGGTGTCCGACATCTTAGTCGTTCAGCATCCTCCTTCTGCAGCATAACGCTTGTGATGTATCCAGACAACGCGTTCCATGCCCTGGCATTGGTTAGCATTGTAGGGACCATGTTGCTGGGAGTGAGTGAATTGACTTCAAGCTCCTCCCGCAGTGTGTCCCCCTCTGTGTTCCAAGCCGGACAGTCGAATGGCGTGTGTGCGGCATCGCCTAGCTCCGCTTCGCAGTGTAACATTCCGGATCGGCCTCTTTTAGAATCTTGTGCAGGTAGCTACCAAAGCAGCCGTACCCAGTGAGTGCCTGGGTGAGGTGGTTGCACAGCTGACCGTGTTTCCTGGCGGTCCAAGGCTTAAGGTCCGAAATGAGCCGATGGGTTCATCGACCTTTAGCGGAACTGTCCCATTGGGGCTGCCATTCCACCTTGGTGGACTGCCTAGCTATTGGCCTGGTTTCCCCGGTGCGTATGACTTTCCTTTCCTTGGCGAGCA
Source organism: Stenopsyche tienmushanensis (assembly GCA_008973525.1). NCBI lineage: Eukaryota > Metazoa > Arthropoda > Insecta > Trichoptera > Stenopsychidae > Stenopsyche > Stenopsyche tienmushanensis. The sequence continues at coordinate 66,573 of WACJ01000285.1, read as the reverse complement.
GATCGATTGGCAGAATGGCAGTCAGTGCCATGTATTGCATGTAGATGTATTGCATGATTTATGCAAAGTTCATTGATTATAGGACTTTCACGCCCAAACTTTTTCATCACACTAGCACCATCAGTCGTTGTTGCTACTGTTACGTTGGAGCGGGGGTGCTCTCGAGGGCCGAATCCCCGGGGCATCCCACGCCCCTAGTCGGAATGGCTGCGCTAACCCACGGGTCCGTTCTTCATTCGAATCACGTACACCTGACCAAACTCTCTTCTCTAGGTAACATTTTATTCAGCAGAGGGGTTTGGCTGCGGAAAGGACGTCTTCCGCAACTAAGGTTAACCACCGTCTCTTCATCGACTCCTGCCTCCTGCGCGTCACCACTTTACCGGCAGCGGTGCACACGCAAAAAGCGATCGGTCGGTAATTGCAGGTGCAATGCATCCACAAAAGATGGCGCTGCTAAAATAGCACATTGCACCTAAAGAGAGACGGAAGATGTCGCTGTTAGTCTGGAGAATTAAATTCGCTCAGACATATTGCATTGGGATGATAAATTCACTCAACCGACTTTCAACAATTGTGCGAATTTCAAAAGAATCACATTTTCCGAAAATGTAAAAAAGTTCCAGAGACAAAATGATTTTATTTATTCTTTTGGAATTTTTCTACGAATCATTTTTGTTATTACCTAGAAGCACTTGGAGCAAGCATCCGTTTCATTGTTTTTGGAATTCTTTTGATGAAATTCTGGAATCTTTTTATGCCTTGTATCCTGTTATACCTATTTTCATTCAATACAAATCGGACATTTCTACGAATTTTGAGGGTTTCGGGGGCAGAAAAATGTGTTCTCATAAATAAAATGTACAATATATTAGGCACATCGAATCCCGAGAATTTTTCGTTGAAAGTCCCAGGACTCGATACAGCAAAAAAAAACCCGAAAGTCCAGGGAAAAAGACCCGGGACGTCTTGATATAGAATTCCTAGTCTGGTGGTTGCTAAGGTAAATAATGCAATTTATTAAATAATAAAATGTATTAAATAATAAATGTATTTGCCAAGTGTTCGGTATTCGGTGGTCTATACCGTGAGGCAGTAACACACAAGCGTCATCATTTTAATTCATACCTGGATCAAATCGTTTGGTGATAACAGCAACGTTTATAATTGCGATCGGTTGGTTGAATTGTAGCGATGTGTAAGATGTGTATGTCACACAATAAGTTCGAATTGATTTTGCTGGTAGGCGTTTTGTTGAAAAATAATCGTATCGTATATATTAAACAGGATTATGCTACAGTAGTCACAAGAAAACTTGAAAAATACTTAAGCATGTATGCGTCCAGGGTACTCATTCGTGGCATAAAACCTGCGGAAAGAAATAAAAATATTTTATGATGATAGTAAAACTGATGAATTCTCTAGCTTTCTGAATATTCATCGCATTTCGGAGTATGAATTGTAGATAAGTCCTAGTAGAAGAGCGCGAATTTTTCCGGTGAAGACAATAAGAGACAATATTTTACTTGGTTCATGTCGCAACAGATGGCAACCAGGGAGCTTATTGTTTTCTCCCAAGTGTCCGATCCTGAAGATAATTAAATTCCGAGTCACCTTTGTTGCCGGTTGAATATAAAAGGCGCCGATATATCTTTATACCATGGACCGCTTCATACAATGTGATGTATAGTCTAATCTCCTATCTGTCGAATTTATTTTTAATTAAAAAATACAACGCCGGGAGTTCGAAGAATAGAATAGAATTTGTTGCGACAAATAGGACAACTTCTGAAGTCGCATCATATGTAAGCACTTATGATGCTTCATTGTGGTTGCATGCATAATTTAATATTTGGGAGGGACCATCGCATGTCGTGCTTTGTAATCAATGTATTGAATTTTTGAACTACAATTCATGGAACACTTGATTGAATTTAAGGAACTTGAATTAAATTTGTAAAAACGGTGTTAACTCTTTTAATGCCGATCAAAAAAAACTGTACATTAGCGAAGAAAACCGAACCAATTTAATATATTTTGATAAGTTTTTGATTTTTTTAATTAAAATGTCAAATTATATATTGCGAAATATCGTCTTTGTCTTTTGCACAAATCAGATATCATTGATGATCTCCTACTCTTTGCCTCTATTCTCTCTCTTTCTCTGGTATTCTATTTGAATTGAAACGTGTGTAATTTCCGGTGCGAGCATCAATAAAGCACAGGAACACACAAGGTATGCGTGCATGCTTCTCACATGGATAGCAGTATGTGGGCTACTCACGCCCTCTTCATTTGCTACCAGACATATGCACTACACAGATTTTTTTTTCCAAAAGCACATCATATATGTTAGATATACATATATATGTCAGCATTTGATACAAAATAATTTAATGATAATTTCATCAACAATTGATGATTCCAATTACTGAAAACATTTTCATTTGAAATCCACTCAGTTTAATATGGTTATGCTTTGGTTTCGTAATCAAATGTGACTCAAAATTCGATATCACAATATCACCACAGCGCGTTCCAATTACAAGAATCTCATTATTCCGCACATGCTTGTTAGTCAGGTTACCACGTCGTCGAATATTTTATAAGATTAATTGTTATTAGATATTTGCCGAGGCAAGGAAGAGGACCTGCAAAAATGGGGATATTAGGGAAAAAATAATGCGGAGCTTTCCGGAGCTCCTGTTATAATTGTGGGATTGTCTGCAATTATTATAATGTAATTTACCATGCATTAACAATTCAATTTGACTTGTTTGACTAAACGCAAATGTCACGCCGTAACGAACATCCTAAGATGAATTTAGTCTGTTAATGTTATCAATTTAACAGAAGCGAATGTTATTAGACTTGCGGTTCAAGAACTATGGATTAAGCAGAATGCGTACGATGGAAATTTTGAATAAACAATCAATGAGCACTCCACAGTTGAGCATCGGCGAAGTATGAATAATGTAGTATGTAAGCAAGTTTATTTAAACAGGCGTACATAAGTGTGAAATGCGCCAAATCCAAATACGCTACGTTCATCTGCGATAATTCTTCAGTAATCTCTCCAAATCCAAGTCCCATTCGTTTTAAATTTGGATGAAAATCAAATTAGATCACATTTTTCAAGTATTTTTTTGTAGACTGAGAACTGGTAGCATAAATTGAAGGTCATCTAATACATGAGAATAATTTAATAGTTGTGTTTTGGCGTGTTTCTGGACTACCATTATGACAGTCTGGCGACTGAGTGCTGTTGGGTTTGGTAGGGGAGAGGGTTGCCAGAGCATTACAACGAGCATGACCAGAAGCTGAAGGAAGCCTGTCGGTAGATATGGGATCAGCACAGCAAAGAAAAATGGACCCACTGACTTATCCCGGTCATAAGTCGGTGGAGGATCCAAAAACACGGAGAAACGACCTACCGCTTGATCAGGTCCTCACTGGATGTTTGCGGACACAGCATCAATAATTGTGAGGCTTGATAACCACAAAGAAACACGCTGAAACAAGCACTCGGGGTAGCTGAGCTCAAAGCTGAAAATATGGTCCATAGCATTATGGTAAGCAAGAAAAACTGGGATCTTTGGCGACAATTCGTTGAAGAAATCATGAGCGCCAAAGAAGGCAGCGAGAAAAAGAGAGACACAGCGCCTCTCTCTAACACTAGAATATGGCCAGCTACTTAAGGCCAGACTACCTACCCTCTTGAAGCAATGTGGTAAAAAATACCAGCGGGACAGAGAAGGACAAGGGAGGCGTTCATCTGACACTACCATGGGATCAAACCTGGGGTGTCTGATGGAAGATTTCATTCCCACAGGAAAAAACGTTACGTTTATAAAAACGACAGACAACAACACTTGTCTATTTTTTATCATTATTGTTTATTTTTTGATGAATATGGTGTTGGTAAATCGTGCAAAAGTAAATTAAATAGGCGAGGTCCTAAAATACTGCCCTGAGTAACTCCCACTCAAACAGGCTGGGGAATTGACGTTGCTCTGTTTAAGATTACCGAAAATGATATTTTTCCATAGATAGGATTGGATCATTTTAATAAGATAAATAGGAAAATTAAGGGATCCATATTATTTTATGGATCAGACCACGGTGCCAGACAGCGTCGAACGCTTTTTCGATGTCGACTAGTACCATACCGGTACTTCTCTTCATGTTAATGTTTCGAGAAATATGTTCAGTCAGTCTGGTCAACTGAAGGGCCGTAGAGTGATTCTTATGAAAACTGAATTGCTCATTATTAATATCATTTATATTAAGTTCATCCAGTCTATTTAGAATGAGTTTTTCAAGTATTTGGCTTAGCGCAGAAAATAAACTGATCGGGCGATAATTTATCGGGTAACTGGCGTCTTTACCTGGTTTAGGCAATGGGAAGACTTTCGCCGACTTCCCGAGTCCCCAAGAGGCTACCCGCTCCCATCTGCTCGTCGGGATGGCCACGCTAGCGTACGGGTCCGTTCAAGAGACAGAGAAAGAAATCTGGCTGCAGGAAGGACGACCTCCCGCAGACAAGGCTAAGCTACCAGGGCCGCGACTCCCGCCTCTTGCGCGTCACTACCCAACCGGCAACGGTGCACGCGCAAGAAGCGATCCGTCGGTATGTAGGTGCAATGTCTCCGCAGGGCCACAAGAGATGGCGCTGTTAAAATAAAAAAATGCACCTGAAGAGAAACGGAAGATGTTGCTGTTAATCGTGCGAATTAATCTGCTCAGATTAACAGTGCTTCTACGTAGAGATGGCAAATTGTCCACGCTACACTCGCATTAAATATTTTTGTCTGTATATTTATTTTAAATGGGAAACTTTTAATAACTGTATTTTTTATTGTATCGGTACCGTAGATGGCATTAGAGATGCAAGGTGATAGACATTCTTAAAATTTTACTAATAATGCGAGGTATCCTTGACCCTTTGAGCTCCAATGTCGAGGTGGCCTCGACATTTTGTACTCCAGTTTTGATTACAATTATTTAGAGCTATTTTGATGTTTTAATTTTTTTAAACATCAGAGCAACTATTCTAGGATAGATAAATTTCTCGATAGTATCATAAGAAATACAATTTTGGATAAATTCATTAAAAATCACTTGGAGTGCAAAGGGTTAAAATGTTACCAAAAATGTTATTTTTTAATTGCCTTATTGTTTTCCTGGCTTTTAATCAACATTTTTTGGTGCGATTTTGGGTATTTTATATTTGGTAGACTGTTTTGAATCAAACAAGAAGATAAATTATTGAAAATTAAGATAAATTAAAGCTGGAAACAACAAAACAATTTGGTTATAATCTTCTACAATATATATACCAGTGACATATCTCAAAGTGATAAAAACACAATTGCAATTTAGACAGGAGTCAAGAGGAGTAGTTGGTTAGCCTTGGCTGCGGAAAGACGTCCTTCTCGCAGCTAGATTTTTTTTGTGTCGAATAAAGATTTATCTAGAGTAGAAAGTCTTTCTATCCGACGCTTTTCCATCTCCATCCATCCGTTCGACTACACATGATCCAAAAAAATAAACAGACGAATGAGAGCCGCCCAAGGATTTTGTTCTGAAAGCGCCCCCATTTTGACACTTTAAAAGCATCAAATTTACAATTGTCGATGCATCTTACTATATGAATACTATCGACCCAACTTATATAAAGTTGAAGAAACTATTCCATTAAGAAAGCTACGGGAAAACTAATTTTGAAGGATGCTCTGAAAGTAGTAGCTAAAAATTATTTTCCACTTAAACGAGATTTCAAACTGCGTTTACTGAAAAAGGAAGTTTGATATCAGACATTGAATGTAAGTAAGATACCATAAAAATGCAATTGCTTTTCCTGGGAAATAATATACCGAGTGCATAAAAGTGCAACATTAATCAAAATTTCTTTGTTATAATTAAAATTGAGCAAAATGGTAGGAATTTGCATTGCAATTCTACCAAAACGAATCTCATGCATCCATTTAGATTGTATTTTATACTGTCTCTTTGGAGAATGTGGCCAAAAATAGCTTTAATGATGCTAAAGAAAATTTGTATTCTTTATATAAGCTTCGCATTTAAATTGAACGTGCTGTAATCATGTTCATTTTCATATTCATTTCATATCACGCCTTTTATTACTTCTTTGCGATGTTTTTAAATTGTCTTTTATATATGCAGAGTGTGGCGAAGAAAATACTCTTTTTTAAAAAAAACAGTGTGGGAGATATCAGTTTAATAAAGGCTAAGTCTGAATCCGAAAGATCAATAATTTCGATATCTTAAATAGCAAGACATATACAGAATATTTTGCACATAGGCCCATATATATATATATATATATTTTTTTTTTTTTTGGGGGTTAAGGAGTCTTTTGCTACGTTTTACACATAAACTCTATATCCTAAGTGTCAGGGTTTATTTGAATTTGGAAGCTTAGAACTAGTTTTCTTTAAACCAATTTTTTTAAAAATGTTGAAAAAATAAATCTTATTTTACAACCCTGACACTTATTTTACAACCCTGACACAAAAGACACTCATAATCGCCAAAAAAAAATTGTTGGTCCGTGTGCAAAATATTTTATATATATCATTCTCCTCCAATGGACTCTTTTTCAGGTCGTTGATGTTGAATTCAATGGAAGATATTTTCATTATTGATGAGGGTTGTCTTTATTGTTATTTAATAACAAGTGGCATTTGTGGTAAAATATTAAATACAGCACTTTATAAAACAAATAAGTGACTTGTTTATTCTCCTCTCGAATATTTTACATTAAATTCGGTCACACGTCCAATCTACCCACTCGTATTACAAGATGACAGTTTGTCGCCAGAATAAAACCCACACGAGAACAAAATACAGTTATTTTGCAGCAACTTTAGACTTCATATCGCTGGTAATCTTAAAAAGTTTGTCGAGTAGGCACTTTATGGTAGGCGTGCAAATGCAGAGCCATCCACGTAGATTTCCACCCTGTGGAGGTCGAGCCATACGTGCCGAAACAACAACATCTTCAATATTCAAGTACGTCTGCAACAAAAGGAACCCTCTCAGGACTAAAAATTACTCTTTGTATTAATGAAAGCACGACGTGCGAAGAGTTTTTAAAAAAAAACGGGACAAATCTTGCCAGTAGAACAATTTTATTGCATGGGAATCGTATCGGAGAAACAGTAGAAATTCAGCCCTAAGTTTGATATGAGATACAAATGGGGATTTTGAGACGCGATGAGGTTCTCAATTGTATAAATATTATATATGGTTTATAATATAAGATCTTATGAAGTGTTTATACATTTAACATACATATGTTATATAGCTGAAAAATAAATATGTATTATATTAATGTATTAGATTGTTCCATAAGTTTCTTTCGCAAATGAACACAGAAATAGCTAACAAGTTAGAAATTCCACGAACATCCGTCCATAATCATCTGACAAAATTGGGCTACATCAATCGTTCAGATGTGTGGCATCCTCATGAACTAACTGACTCACATAAACTTCAGCGTATTTCAAGATGCGATCTTCTTCTCCAACGACATAGTAGCCAACCTTTTTGGAAGAGACTTGTCACTGGAGATGAAAATTGGATACTCTATGAGAATATCCAACGTAAACGGTCTCGGACCAAGGATACAGTAAGTTTTGATGTAATACAAATTATTGTTTATTTATTTCTTAATATGAAAACGAAAGAAACTTATGGGACACCCTAATATATATGTATCAAACATGTTCCATAGATATTGTTAATAATTTTTAATCTCAAATGAGACGAATGAGAGCTATATATCTTAACGGTCAGAATTAGCATCCTGACAGTGAGAGGTTGCTGGTTAGTGTCCCAATAATATATTTTTACTTTCATTTGCTTGCTTTGATGACCGCACTAACGCACGAGTCCGTTCTTCTTTCAGATCATGTGTAGTCGAACGGATGGATGGTTCTGACAGAAAGTCTTTCTTCTCTAGGCAACTCTTTATTATATGCGAGAGAGAAAGATCTAGCTGCGGGAAGGAAGTCTTCCCGCAGTCAAGGCCAGCCGGCGACTTTTATTCAACTCCCGCCTCCTGCGCGTCACCACCCAACCGGCAATGATGCACGCGCAAGAAGTGATTGGTCGGTGTTGTGTCACACCCGCCTGACGAGCGGATCGAGTATCCTTAGCTGTTGCGTTTTCACGTTGTTCACCCGCGAACCCGATTCCGGAAGAGTCACGGCGTGATGTACTGAGGGTGTTCGGAATGAGGAGACCATACAATTTAATGAAATTACTCTTTAATTAGCGACTAGCGGGGTTGAAGTAGCATGGATGTTGAATCTCCCCGTAGACCGCTGTCGATGTTCCCTTCGTGACGATGCGCACCAACGACCAGCCTTCTTCGTCGCCTTCCTCTTGTTACCTTTTTTTCCATCACCTAGCAACTTGCGTTGCTAAGTCGTTCGGCCACGACGAAACAATCAAATAGCGGCTCTCGATCTTTAATATAATTCAATCTCCACAGTCAGTAATTGCAGGTGCAATGTTTCCGCAGCGCCACAAAAGATGGCAGTGTTAAAATAGCACATTGCACCTAAAGAGAGATGGAAGATGTCATGCTATTGCATGGGGATAGAAAATCGCTTACGCTACATATTTATTTGCTAATTAATGCATAGCTATGGTCTAATGGGAGTGACTCATTATTTAAAAATGTTATCTGTTTGGGATTCTGTTTGATTTTTCCGAAATTGTTTTAACGAGCTCTATGCCGAGTGTGAATTTATAAGTTAATCCTGCCCTACCGGTGATGTATTTCGTACATTTCAACATCGTAGTTAATAAAAGTAATAGTGGTGTACTTAATACATATCATCGGTGGATATTTTAAGCATAGTACGCGAATGGTTTAAGCGCTACACAAAATTTCAGATATTCTTACCACAAATGCTAGGCAATAAACACGGAGCATAAGAGACATATTTGGTAAAAAATACAGATAAAAAATAAATCATTATAAACTGAGAGCTGGAAGCATAAATTGAAAGTCATCTAACACATGTGAATAATTTAATAGTAGTGTATTCTGGCGTGTTTCTGGACTATTATTATGATAGTCTGGCGACTGAGTGCCATTGGATTTAGCAATATTTTTTTGTCAAAGGCTGTCTTTAATTTTTATCCATAGATATTTTTAGAGAAAAGGTTATTTTACACGTAATTTCGGGACTATTTATTGTCTTTTATATATGGTCAAGTAAGAATAGATTTGAACATGATTTTCTTTACAATCAAAAAATATCCCGACATAGCACGGCTGAAATTGATTATAGTTTGAATCCTTTTGAAATATCTTTTGTTGAGATAAATAGAAAGCATTGGTACTTCTAGTACGGACATTTTCTAAAATTTCAATCCTCTTGTACGACTTGTTCACAAGCGTATTGTGTTGCTGCCGTGAAAAAGTATATTGCTTTCACAACTTCTGAAAGGTCTGACAGTGTTCGATATAAAACAAAGTTTATTATACGTTTTTAAGTTGATATTTAGGATAGCTATCGTATCTTCATTATTAATAAATAATGGATTAGAATGTATATTTTAGAATAATATACGAACCTAGTGTATAGATGGCGGTTAGCGCTTAAAAAAAAATGCTATGATAGAAAGTTTCTACAGTGAAAGTAAGCTTCCGTGATCGTACAGATCATAGAATATCTGCATTAAAAGAGGACGGAGCGGCCATAATGTTAGTACGTCTAATCGGTCCATTTTTCGGATCGTTGATATCACAAATGACCTCCTCGCAAATGAAGTTTTCCTAAGAAGACCGATCGGATGGGTTGTTTGAATTTTACAATCGGTCGAAAATATTATTGTCTTTGTTTTATTGCGGGCTTATGCTGGCTGAGTAGGCCCAATATAGGGATTAGATTTAGTATATATTATAAAAACGGACAGAGTAAATCAGTGTTGATTTATGTATAGTAAAATGGCTAAGAGTCGGGAGAGTCATCGGGTAGCCTTGACTGCGGGAGGTCGTCCTTCATGCAGCCAGATCTTTCTTTCTCTTTCTCTCTCTCTCGTGTGGAATAAATAGTTATTTAGAGAAGATAGTCTTTCTATTCGAAACCCGCCTATTCCCATCCATTCGTCCAGCAGCATCACGGTCCGATAGAAGAACGGACCCGTGCGCTAGCGCGACCATCCATACGAACAAATGGGGCGGCGGAGTCATCAGAGAGTTTTTTTTAACACGTTTTGATACAAATTCGTTCAGATACATAGATACTTCGTTACAAGGATTAAAATAAATGTATTAATGATGGTTGGATTTATAGAGATTTTTCAAGCGATTCATTTTGCTCTTCCCTTATCGAAGAAGCGAGTTAAAATTGTGCATAAAAAATTAAGGCTTAACCAGCACATTTTCACTCAATTGGACCCCCAACTTAAATTTGAGAGACGGATAAAATCTTCGCCGGTGTTTTTAAGAAAACACTTCTGTCTATAGAATCGCTCGAGTGCCACTGATATCAAACATTCGAAGAAATTTCTTTTGAGCTAAATTCAGGGTGGCGTAGGCCAGTGGTCATTAAACTTTTTTAAAAAACGGACTGGAATCAAATTTTTGAAACCATACAGAGCGAGAAATATTTTTATTGAAATCCTTTTGGAATATTAATTAAAATTGTTATTTATTATCAACATATACTTTTTTACTTGTACAAATTTAATAGAATTGCAATAAATCACCACATCAATATTATTTAATTAAGATTAAACACAATTAGGTGATATATTATAAACATACTTGAAACTTCAATCATGTTCATGAGCTACAAATTTAGACACGTCTACCTAAACCGTAGTCATCTTATATCGAAAGTAGACGACGTTTATTCAACAATCATCAACGTAAACTATTTGTAGATAAAAATACAGCTTTGTAGATTTTAATTTAATGCTGGTATGTACAAATATTTAGGTTTCAAAAATTGTTATTAGGGTCCACAACCAGATTTACACCCTGATTTGGACGCAACAATTTTACATGATCTAAGATTTTTTTAAAAATATTTTTGGTTCAATTTAGATTTTAAAAGCCACCATACTGTTTAAGATTTTAATTGCTTAAGCCTTTCCCTACCGGTGATGTATTTCGTACAATTTAATAACCTTACAAAAATTGTCCCATTTCAACCTATCAATTAAAGTAAGAGTGGTGTACCAAATACATATCATCGGGAGGTATTCTTAGCAGAGTAAGGAAAATGTTAATAGTCGTGTTTTTTATCAAGCTTATGCGTGTGATATTTTATTCTTAAACTACACACGCCGAAACACGAATTTTACAAACGAATACCGCAATATTCGTGACAATAAATAAATACTTTTGGAATTTTCAACTTTGGTATGGGCGCATATTTTAAATATGGACACAGCGTTATTAAAAATACCTTTGAATATTGATTCCCACAAAATAAAAATTAGTAGGATTCCATTTGATTCAGATGCATACACAATGGATTATTTTAATCAAATATTTTAAGTATTGAATTTTGCAACCAGGAATTTATCGTTGAAAATTCAAACCATATGAATGTATCAGGTCCATCCGAAATAAATCCATTATTTTCGCCGCACGCTACCTAGCAATAATTTCGTAAAACTATATGATGAATATTTTTGGCGCATTAAAAACTTTTTATTAATTTTTCGCGATTAGTGCGTTCAGCAGAAATTCGCATAAAAAAACCTATGACATACAGAAAAAGTAAAGATGCGTTCCTTAGATTTTAAAAACCGCATAACTTTGAAACAGACATATAAAATATATCCAAAATCGCACAAAAAAAATAATAAAAATACAGGAAAACAATAAGGCAATTAAAAAATAACATAAGTCTACCATTTCGAGAAAAACGCGTTAAAAGATTTTACTATGGTACGACTGGCCAAGTTGCCGCTTCACTAAAATAGCAATAACTCTATAAGTAGCTGGAATTTTGGAAATTCCTTTGGAGGACGTATTTTTAAAAGTCGAAATATTGGATAAATGCAAAAAAAAACGATATAATTTTTTTCAAAAATCTAAACCAGAATAAAGGCTGTGATCGTAATTCAGCGATAGCAAATGCAATATGATTTACACAGTATCAAATTATGTATTTATTCCAGATTTCGGTTAGCGTTGATGATTTATTTCTTATTTTTTCCAAAATATCTGGATACGTACTTTTTATGAAATATAAAAAATGCTTTAAAAAAAATCGCATAACTTCGAAATCGCACAAAAAAATTAATTTCCGGTGTTTCCGTAAAAACGCCCATTATATACAAAAATGAATTAATATATTATATTATACATGTAAATGTTTGAATTATAATTATCCCTATGGGATAATTTAAAAAACACAATTAGTAGATGGGAGCGCTCATTGTTTTCTTTAAATTCTATCGATTTCGATCGATAAAAATTAGTTTTTATATATATTTCGTACTGCAAATTAATATTTATTTTCAAGCCAAAGAAAACGGTAGGACGATACGTTTTTGAATATATTATTTTGAATCCGCGAACGTAATGGTAGATGGGCTTTGCAGTGGAATAAAATAATGGCGGAATTAGAGTGAAGATATTTTAAGACGTCACCACGGGAACCGGTAGGGTTGGTTATTTGAAACAATGGGTATTAGTGTGATGTTTGCTCCTTTGTAGAGATTGGGGAACAAAGCTGCCACATCCGGTTCTGCATGCGCCACCGTAAAACAAGTTGCCCTTATTACAAGCCACGTGCTGAGAGGCTCTCGACCACTTGCTGCTCACCACCCCATCCTCCACTTGCACCACCGCCTACGGGGGAGTCCTGGTGGAGGCTCCTGCCGTACCTGCCGAGGGAATAGGGCCCAGTTCGCAACCGGAACCATCGTCGACACAGCAAAAATCTACATTAAAAAACAAGTTGAATGCTCCCCATTGTTGGGCCAAATGTAGGAAACACGTTTTCAAATGATAATTACACAGTCAGCACCCTTGGCGTAAAACACAAATTCATATTTTTAAAATGAAAACTTTTAGCCTTCCTTCTCGCGACCAACAAAGGACTTGTCGTCGGTGAAAATTTATCAAACGAATATTTCATTTGCGAAATGTGAATACATATATTTAAACATCGCTTAATTTTGCCAAGCCATTTTCTAAATTGAAAAGAAATACATTAACCTGTATTAATTAAGATTTAATTAAATTTATTAGGTTGCCCATAAGTTTCTTTCGCAAATGAACACAGAAATAGCTAACAAGTTAACGAACATCCGTCGATAATCATCTGACAAAATTGGGCTACAACAATCGTTCAGATGTGTGGCTTCCTCATCAACTGACTGACTCAAATAAACTTCAGCGTATTTCAACATGCGATCTTCTTCTCCAACGACATAATAGCCTACATTTTTTGAATAGACTCATCACTGGAGATGAATGTTGGATACTCTATGAGAATATCCAACTTAAACGGTCTTGGACCAAGGGTACAGAAGCTTTAACTGTAGCTAAACCTGACCTACACCCAAAAAAAGTTTTGCTATGCATTTGATGAGACTGGAAGGGGGTAGTTTATTATGAGCTACTTCAACAAGCAGAAACAATCAATTCAACAAAATATTGTTTCCAAATAGACAATCTAAAGGATGCAATTGCCAGAAAAAGGCCAGAATTAGCGAACAGACGAGGCGTTGTTTTTCATCAAGATAACACCAGACCTCCGAACATTGCCTCTTCAGATTATTATTTATTTCTTCCATTGAAAAATTACGTGGTAAAAATTTTAATTCAAAAAATGATTATTGTTTATTTATTTCTGAATATGAAAACGAAAGAAACTTATGGGACACCCTAATAAATATTAAAATAAAATTATTAGGCGTATCCTTTGCTACGTTTCACACATAGACCCTATGTTCCAAATGTCAGGATTGTTGAAATTTATTTATTTTTTTCAACATTTCAAAAAAAATACCCAAAATTTCACCTTTAAATCGTTACTGACTTCTTAGTCTGTTGTTATAATAGCAAGAAATAACTGTTTTTTTATATTTTGCAATATATTTTTGATCTAAACAAATCAGGTACCTAGACAAAAAAAATCCATTGGTGTCTTTAATGGTGAAATTTTGAGTTTTTTTTCATAATTTTAACCCCCCCCCCTTTATCTTTAAAAAAATTGTCGGTCCTTGTGCCAAACATCTTATTCTAAAAATGAATAACCCCCAAGTCCCACTTTTTAAAGACGCACGTTTTAAATAGGTAGGTTTCCCTGCCGCAGCCGGGAGGGACGTCTTCCCGCAGCCAAGGCTAATTGACGACTCACGCGCAACGATGCACGCGCAAGAAGCGATCGGTAGGTATGCAGGTGCAATGTCTCCGCAGGGCCACAAGAGATGGCGCTGTTAAAATAACACATTGCACCCGAAGAGAGATGGAAGATGTCGCTGTTAATCTGGGGAATTAAATCTGTTCAGACTAACTAACAAATATCTGACCTTATAATCAAACTTGTTTCGATATGTACGATACAAGTTTGATTTTCATGTGTGGTCGGGTCGTTATCATGTGTGTTAATCCCATGATTAAGCGATTGGACTTGAAATTCAATTATCTTGGGTTCAAATCTACTGTAGGTGTGGCTGGCGATCACATTTTTAAAAACATATATACGCTATGAAAAACCATGTAAAAACATATACATATATTGTTGTGATACGTTATAAAATTTTAGCATAAAAAATTGTCAATTAACGCAAATCAGGATGTTGAAATTTATGGTGACTTTTAGACTTGGCTCAATATAAAATAAGATCTGCGATAATTATTGTTTTAATCATGCATTTGAGAAGCTGGCGACATGTGCTGCATTAGCGCTAGACGTGCTAGTGTTCATCCGGCGTACAAAGCTAACTTGGCTTGAAGATTGTAATTGCTACTACTATCGGACTATGTTTGGAATATTGTAATGTGCTATTAACTTGAGACATTTGAATCGTGAAATGAAGTTAAACATGTAGACTTTATTTTACTGAAAATAAATTTAATTTTGTATATAATAGTAGCAAATAATTGATAGAATATTATTAACAACTATTCATCATGAAATATTAATTCATTTCTGTTCGCTCTTCAAAATTCGTGAGGATTATGAGCGATATTTTGTGCCTATAAATATTGCCTGTAAATAATGGGCCTGTAATGTTGAGGCGGAAGGACGACTTCCCGCAGTCAAGGCTAACCGATGACTCACACGATTCCCACCTCCTGTGCGCCACTACCCAACCGGCAACAGTTCACGCGTAAGAAACGATCCTTTGGTATGAAGGTGCAATGTCT
This sequence comes from Stenopsyche tienmushanensis, assembly GCA_008973525.1. Classification (NCBI taxonomy): domain Eukaryota; kingdom Metazoa; phylum Arthropoda; class Insecta; order Trichoptera; family Stenopsychidae; genus Stenopsyche; species Stenopsyche tienmushanensis. The sequence goes on along the minus strand of WACJ01000285.1, from coordinate 51,191 downwards.
TCGTAGGGCCACAAGAGATGGCGCTGTTAAAATAACACATTGCATCTGAAGAGAGACGGAAGATGTCGTTGTTAAGCTGGCGAATTAAATCTGCTCAGATTAACAGCGCTACTACGTGGTGATGGTAAATCGTTTACGCTTCATGCCCAAAAGAGTTCATAACATCAAAATATATCAAATTTAATATTTTTTAAAGAGAATTACGTATCTGTGGAGCTATATTGTATCATACTTGATACACTCGTATTGACTTTTAATATTCCTCGCAAGCATGGCAGAGTTTTCATTTGAGTCCCGTATTATTTCAGGTATGAAAAAAAAGGAGTTTCATCGCGAAATTTCAAAGGCCACCAAAATCACCATTGATGAAACGTTTCGAGACGACCGACGCAATATTGCTCGCGAAATATTGAACAATGAATATGGTCAGCGTTATTGAATTTTCGCACTCAAAGAGAGGCTCGTATCAACCGGGTGCCAAATGCGCGACGGGCTATGACCGGGATACGATTATCTTTGAATTTCCAAAACTAAAGGCTTTGATCATTTATTGCGGAAAACGCAATACAACAGGGATGTAATAGAAAGCGATATGTTAATTGTGAATGGCGCAATCAAATGAGGGGTGGACTCATTAAAAATCCCACATGCAAAATTATAGAATTAATTCGCATGCAGAATTATCAATCCGCATATTCGCTTTTGAACCGTCATATTTGCGCGCAAATAATATGAAATTTCAAATAATATATCTGTCTCTCTTTTATTATAATTTTAATTTTCATAATGTATACTTAGTCAGGTTTTTTAATTCTCTATTTTATAATTCTTAATTCTTCCCTCTTTTAAATTCTTTTCTATTGATCATCTTTTTCTATTGACACTCCTAAAAAGATGTTCGACTTATATATTTTATTGTGTAAAGGTGAGTTTTGTATCCTAGCATATGCATGTATACCAGATGCTGCCCTGCGGGATCGTCTACGTTCTTTGAACTATTCTTGTTCAGGGTTGTCACAATATAACGAATATTTTTTCTGAATATCATATCCATTTAAGCCTTTTTTTGTGCGGTAGATGCGTTGCACGGAAAATCGCACAAAAAGAAATCGCACAAAAATGCTATGACTTACATTAAAAAAGTGAAGATGCGTCCCATGGATTTTAAAAACTGCATAACTTTGAAAGAGCTATATAAAATATATCCAAAATTGCATTAAAAAAGTTGATCAAAAACAGGAAAACAAAGTTATTAGAAAAAAAACTTTTTTTGGTCATGTGTATTTTTAAAAGTCAAAACATTGGAATAAATACAAAAAACACGAAATCAATTTTTTCAAAAATCTAAACCAGAATAAAGGGCCGTGGTTGTAATTCAGCGATAGTAGATGCAATATGATTTACACAGTTCCTAATTATATTTTTTCCAAATTTCGATGATACGTACTCCTTATGAAATTGAAAAAAAAACTTTAAAAAAATCGCATAACTTCAAAAAAGCACAAATAAAATCGCACAAAAAAAAATCGCACAAAAAAAATCGCATAACTTCAAAAAAGCACAAAAAAATCGCACAAAAAAAAATCGCACAAAAAAAATTGCACAAAAAAAATCGCACAAAAAAAAATCGCCCAAAAAAAATCGCACAAAAAAAATCGCACAAAAAAAAATTTCACAAAAAAAAATTGCACAAAAAAAATCACACAAAAAAAAATCGCACAAAAAGAGGTTTGAGTGTTCATATAATTTAGATAGATACATTAATTTAAGAACATTCAGAATATTAACTATTGTTATAACACATTTATACCATATTTTATATTATATATTATAACATATTTTTTAAGAAATTGCGGTGAAATGATCTAAAATGACGAAGAAAAAAGTTTAAAGTGATAAAACAATGCATTGAATGTATTTATTAATCAGCGACGAGATGTCTGGATACATAATAAATTAAGCAAGGTATAATATTTGTTTTTAAATATTATGTGCTTGTTGTGCTTCTGTGACTGAATTAGAAACCATGATTAAAATATCATAGATAAATAATTATCAATTCGTTACCCATTCATGATTTCTCTCTTACGTGATATTCATATTCAAGTCATTCTATATTAACTTATGCATATGTAGAAGGCAATAGAAAATCACTACATTAAACATTGTTTTGTTTGAAGTATCCTATGGAAATCGTCTACACTTGAATATAGCACCACACACTTAGCTCATGCGATAATGATCCACGAAAAAGGGATGTTCCCAGGCAAATAAATCTGCCTGGAGCACGAAAAGGGACGCGCTGGGGGAACAACTACAAGTTACAATCTCCCTTAGCAGCATGGTTCTTACGATGCTGACCAATGCTAGGACATGGAATGCGTAATGCGGATACGCATCATAACACAGAAAGAGGATGCCGAGCGACTAAGACGTCGGCCCCCGGCGACGTCCTCATCCTAACCCTGAAGAGTAGGACACCCAATACAAGGAGATGCACGCTGAACAGTGTGCATACATAGAAGGAGCCCAGAAGGGACACACAGCCGTCACTACCAGGTAATACTTAACGGTAGCCGGGGTGACAGCAGAGACCTGTCCCCTCCGAAGAATATACCGGAGGGACAAAGGAGACCAGAGGTAGGGGTTTAGTGGGTAAAAATCTCCACACTACCCACAAGGGTGTCTTGTGCTTGCTAAAGTCCACTCGTGGAATTCCACGGGTGCGAAGATTCCCCTCCCAAAGAAATTTAGTGGTGTCAGGTCTGGAGACCGTGCGAGCAGCGGAATAGGGCACGTCTCCTGGCAAAAAAATCCAATGGTGTCAGGTCTAGGGACCGTGCAATTCACGGAATAGGAAGCGTATATAAAATATTTTTTAACCCTGACCCTGCTGGTACCTGGTAAACTGGTACCTATTCAATTGCAACGACCTATTGAATGATTTGTATGATATGTAGCATATCGTTGGAAAGGGTATAATATAGAAAAAAAATATAACTAAACTAAATTCAAAATATTTGTTAGTTTTTCGATTAAATAATTTAGAATTTGATTTTATGTGACTTTGGACTACAAAAACAATTATTGCGTGTTACGTCCACGGATTAAAATTTTATGATGATTTAAAGGTGAAAATTTGGTTGAAAAAAAAATCTATTTCGACAACCCTGACATTAAAACATGATAGGGTCATGTGAGAAAAAAAATTTAGAGCAATTTTTAATATTGAGTTTTTTTTACAAACGTTCACAAATACGCCCTGTGTCAAGCGAAGACAATGAGTAGCCCGGCTGGAATGTGTTAATAAGAAGAAATGTAGGGAAGATTTCTCTTTGTAAAGTGGATTTATAAATTAATTGGAAATTGACAGATTTATTCCGAAATATTTATTATACAAATCTAATAAACGCCCATAGTAATTGGCTGCGGTCGTTGGTGTTTATTTCAGTGCGGATTATTTTGTCATCGAAATTCGATAATTGCATTTGTAGAAAAATTTAACACCTCTGTACAGTTAGGTAATTTGTTAAAAAAACGGACTTAATTGGATAAAAAACACCATTCACGTTTTATGTCAAAGTTAGCCTGCGGAAACAACTTAACTTATTGTCTGAAAACGTTAAAGTGGAATTTCATCCCTGACGGGAATTTATGCAGCATTTTTAAATGGCATAATTGCATTAAGTCCACGTTGGTGAATTTGGCCATGCAAAATTACTCGTTTCAAAACACTTTTCGCGGATACAAAACGGCGAAATTGTTTTGGACAGATTCAATTTTCCGCGAATCGAACAGAAACGGAAATCTGAAAATCGAAATAGTTCCTAGGACCAATTGTGAAAAGTAGGTAATTGAATTACGGCCATGCTGCAGATGAACAGTGCCATTAAAAAAATATTATACGTTCTGGAAAAATAATTCACTCAAAGTCATCCGCGAAAGCTATTTAATCGAATATCAACAAGTTTATGTTTGAAAATGCACAACACACCATCGATATGATGGATTGATCTCCTTTGTCTTGTGCTTTCAGGGCTTTATCCATTAAACCTTTTCATTATTCATGAACCACAGTGATTTTCAATATCCGAGCGCGTCTTATTATATTTTTAATTAGCTGTAAAACATCGACCGTCTTATTGATGCTTGCAAAGCCACTCATGAGAAGCCTGTCTGTCTATAGACACTCATGTAAGCAAAAAATATAGTATCTGCTTTGCTTTGCCACCAGGTTTTTGTGTTCAGGTATGGCGTTCGATTGCGAGGAGTCTTTTTGTCATGTCAGCGGTCCGAAAAGCGGACCGGTTGGACACACAGACCTTGTGGCCAATCCGTCCTCTTTTAGGGCTTTTTGCGGCATTCGGATGCATGCATTTTTTAATTATTTTTTTTTAGGCGTAATGTGTTATTTTAACAGCGCCATCCTCTCATGGCATTGTGAACACATTGCGCTTGCAATACCAACCGATTGCTTCTTGCGCGTGCATCGTTGCCGGTTGGATGGTGATGCACAAGAGGTGAGAGTCGGGAAGAATCGTCAGTTAGCCTTGGGTGCGGAAGGACGTCCTTCCCGCAGCTAGATCTTTCTCTCGCGTATTAAATAAAGAGCTATCTAGAAAAGAAAGCCTTTCTGTTAGACGTCTGTCCGACCATCATCTATCCGTCTAGTTAAATCATGATGCTAAAGAAGAGCGAACCAGTGCGCTTGATGAATATAACAAACTTTTTCGAAATATAAATAAAAATACAATTATATACCCAAAAAGTTTTTGAACTCATATTTCGAATGCATCTATATATTGTCATTTTATGCATATATTATGGTGGTTGCATAAATTTAATGGAAATCAAATGTTAAAATGTTTAATATAAATGCATAGAATTCGAAATATTCTGTATCTGACGCGAAACTCATGCATTCTCCAAATAGTCTGGAGACGTATTATCGATGCAGCCCTATCTTAGGCCATCCTCACAAATACCACCCTGTTCGCAAATATTCATCTCATACATGATTGTATAGAAATGACAGCGATTTAAATAGTCAAAATTGTGTTGATAGTATTTGTATATATTGATAACATATTGATTAGTATTTCTGATCGATTATCTCGATCCAGGTTCATCCTGATTTCCTGGATTTGATAAAAATTAATGATGAGTGGGTCAATCCAGTGGGGAGAGCCATGGAGTCAATCATCGTTTTGGGATCCGACCGATCGTCTTGGCCGCGGATAGAACAAACCTTCACATCGCTCTGCCGATCTCGTATACCGTGGTCCTTATCTTGGTGGAATAATAAAGACCTGGAACCAACAGACGTGATTTCTTTGCTCTTATCTCTTTCCTATGTGAACCTCTTCTACGAGCCGATAACAATCGGACTGAGGATCCATTCGGGAGCGTATTCACAAGGACAGGATACGATATCGGGGCTGCGTTTTTCAATCCTACTCCCACATTACATATCGACGGCCCAAATTTTATGTTTTTGTAGACAAATAAGTCTATTTTAATTATTGAATTTGTTTAATTTGATTTTATGAAGCGCTACACGTTCACAAATTCTATATTCAAATTGATACGCAAAAATGGCCGATAATAAAATGTAGTTATTCATAGTACCCGTAGTAAATTTTGGGCTGTGTTTGAAACAGTGGCGTAACTACTGATTGGCGAGCTTGGGCGACGCCTAGTGGCTGTAACTGTCTAATCTATGTATATATATATATACAGTACATATATGTATTTAAAATTGTCATATTAAACCTTCCCCACCGGTGATGTATTTACTACACCTCGACTCTAATAATGGGAATATCGATATGAAGTATAATAGATACGGGTTTCAGATTTTTTGTATTCCTCCGTTATATAATTACGAATCAAATCAAAGTATTATAGTATATAAATATTCATATGCAGCGACGGAAATAAATAATTTGTCGGGAAATCGGGACAACACAATATTCGATTGTTTTATGTAGATATGTTTGAATTGTATTTATATCTTCTAAAAAGTATTTCAGCATTAAAAATAAGAACGAATGAAATAGGTGCTAGGTGTTTCCAAACTTATTGTTGGTAGTGTGTGTGTATAATTATATTTGAATATGTATAGGTAAAGCAACCGTCTGCATATTCAAGAAGCTGGTCTTCATCTCTGAGATGATTATTTTGTTTTTTCCGCAAGGTTTCTAATTTATTTTCTATTTAAAGGATTCTTTTATACATGTATGTGTTGTTTGAAAGGTGGGAAGGTATTTCCGGCGTGTAGCGCAGGTTCTTGAAGGAGCCGCCCCGAGCAAGCGGCCTCGCCCGAAACACACCGGAGATTGTTAGGACTCAGCGTGCTCTGAATACACAAACGATTCGCATTCGGCAGTAAACGTGGGGCCGCATGCCCGGAATCCATAAGTGCGCCATCGCACACCAGTGAGGCGCAAAGGGGGTCCGCGGGCTACGCTCCATCTCTTGCTAATCTTTCCAGATAACTGAGTTCATTTTGCATACGACCGTTCCAAGGGACGTTCGATTGACGTACATATACGTGCAGCCATATTTTTGCTTAATAGAGCCTTCTGCGGTACTTACTTTTTTCGATGGGCCGCAACGGTAAAATTTATGAGAATATTTTTTATGGATATTGATGGTGATCCGAGCTTTAATTTATTGACCTAATATAGAAGAACAGCTATGAAACCTTCAAGCGTCGAGCAACATTTAGTAGACATGTATACACACAAGATGTATTGCTAGCTTTTAAATAGATATGCAAATATGATATTATACACAGAATTTGCATATTTTTTTTAAAAAGAAAAATAGTATTATTGTTGTATCAAAATTATTTTGAACATCTAACTGTCTGGCGCCATGGATTACAACAGACCCGCGGTAATCCGACAAACGTTTTTCAAAGCAGTGTCGGATTATCCAATTTGTCGGACTATACATTACTTCCCCCGACCCCTTGTAGTCCGGAACTTTTTAAAAAATCATACATATTTTTTATGACTGCTTTTTGTGTATACATAGTAATTGGAATTTTTACATACAATGTAAAGTGTCGTTGGTGTTGGATTGTTCAATTTGTCGGACTATCGAGTGCTACTCCCGATCCCTTGTAGTCCGATTTGAAAAGGCGTATTTGTGATCCGAAAAATTATGAAAATTATGAGATAACTATCTTCTGCAGGATCTGGCTGCAGGAAGGACGACTTCCCGCAGTCAAGGCTAATCGATGACTCCTCCAACTCTCGCCTCCTGCTTGTCACTACCCAATCGGCAGCGGTGAACGCGCAAGATGCGATCCGTCGCTATGCAGGTGCAATGTCTCCGTAGGGTCACAAGAGATGGCGCTGTTAAAATAACACATTGCATCTGAAGAGAGACGGAAGATGTCGGTGTTAATCTGGCGAATTAAATCTGCTCAAATTAACAGCGCTTCTACGTTGGGATGATAAAATGCCTACGCCACAAAGCTTTATTCTATATGTATAATATACTTGTATTGGGATGGGGGCCGAATTACCGCGGATCTGTTGTATTTGCTTGTCGCTGTACTATTGGCGAGGATTAAAAATCAACAGTACTTATATAGTTTATTTTAAAATAAATAAAAAAAATCATAAAAGCAGGATCTAATGTCTTCTTTCATGTAGATATAGTAACTATTATGCATTGGATGATTGAGTGCATTCAGAAATCGGAAATCGGTTATTTTTTATAGGTGGACAGCTATAAGAAAACCAGCGATGTGCAGAAAGCTGGTGGTTTAAGAACCATCAGAACACCCGAAAACATCGAGCGGGCTTGGCAGTCAATTTTGCGATCTCCCTGATTGAAAAGTTTTTTTACATCCTCTACATGAAAAAATTGATGAAAAGAATGCCTGGTTTTGGCCATCTTTTGTGAGAATACGTCCTCACTGGATGCCTCATCTCCTTGCGGGACTATCTTCCGAAAAATCTAAATTCCTAGCTTACAACGACCATCCAAGAACCCTATTGACATTTTTTTTAAAAATATATTAATTAAAAACTGGTGATAAGGAAAGTGTGCGTGCGCAACGCGGCAGTTGAGTTCTGCTCACGAGAAAGAGCAGGAGGTAATCTGCAAGGAGAGAGCGAGTGCGCGCATACTTTGTAAATTCTGTCTTATCGGATGTGTCAGCTCGCGACACGTCCGATAAGGAACGGACCGGCAACCGCCCGAAAATCTGCGGGAAGGAAGCCACCGCTTGCCGCCTGTTACACTGGTGTCAGAAGTGCGAATTTCCTACCGCACCATGTAGCATATTTGCTGCCAAAAGGTTTAAATTTGGTAGCCTTTTGTTGATTCATTTTTAATAGTGCGTGGTACATCATCAATAATATTTGAACACAGCTTAAAACTTCATTATTTGATGCCAAAATAATTAATATTTAATACGCATAGGTCGTTTTTAAATCGAAATATAAACGATTAAGAATAAAGCGAATCGTATTTAATCTTGGCATGAAATGTATGCGTATCTATTTATGTAATGTACATATTTCGGTCAGTTTACGCCTATTACTTTGTTAAATGAATCCTGAATGAAGACGTTTGCACAATAATGGAACCTGTAGCGTAGGTTGACAATCGCCGCCCAAGCAGAATGAATAAAACTCGGTTGTTGCTACGAATTGGGTCCCTAGAAGGGGTGCACCCGGGGTGGAGGTGGGCCCAGACCATAAAACCTAAGGGATATTGTACTATGAAAATGTACTGATTTTGTCCCCTGCAGGTAATATATTGCCCTTATAAAAAGGGGATATTGACATGCCAGGCGTAGAAGGGACCCAACGCAATAATTATACAAATCCGATTATACAAAAAGTGTTTGCGCCGCAGAAACGGCTAAAGCCCACAATCACGTACGCACTTCATTCATTCATTAACGACGAAAATAAATGGCCAATCTCGTTTGTTGAACTTTACGGTAGAGCCGTACAACTTTAGAGCTTTTCGTTTGGAGTTGAACACTGTGTGTCGATGCTGGGCTCTGACAATGGTCGAATTCTAAAATTAAGACTGAAGAATCCTACAATTTCCTAGATATTTATTATTTATATTATGTAATCATCATTTATATAGTTATCATCACATGATGATGTTATTTTTCCCCTCAAGATCTCATATCAATTCAATCTCCTTAGGCGATTTTAAAAAGGCGATGTTGTAATTTTCCATTTAAAGGCAATGAAAAAATATCACGGATTTTGAACGAAAATATTCTAAAAGTCAATTTTTTACTTCATCGTTTGTTTTGTATGTTTCCCATCCAATGCTGCATCGATCCAAAAAAATGAAAATCCGACAGAGCTATGTCTGGAGAATAAGATGGATGTCGAATTGTCTTCTATCCATTAGCACTATCATGCTGTAAAACACTTAAAATAAAATTTAAAACGCTGTAAAAACCGGGCTCAGGGATCGGTTTTGCTATCTGACCCTTCGATAGTAATTAATTTTTGAGACCATAATTAGAGCAAAAAACCCATTTCTCATTTCCAGTTATTAAATCGCATAAAAATGGCGTTTCGGGCTCAATTTTTAAAAGTTGTTCGCATGCATTAATACGGTTTTCTTCGCTTAGTTCGTGCGGCACCCATCTTCCTTGTCTCCACACCTTCCCGATTTTTTTCAGATTTTATTGTATACTCAAGTATGAATATTCGAGATTGGCCGATACTTTTTGACTAATCCTCAAAAACGCTCAAGCAAAAAAAAACGATTTTGGATTCTACATATAATTCAGAATATATTTTTATGAACACCGAAGCGAATTTATTCAAAACTGCTCCTCGACATTGACCTTAATAAAGCATTCAACACTGTTGATCAATTTTACTAAAGAAAGGATATTTTTTTGGTCATTTCCCATTGCTTTACATAAGTAATAAAGTTAGAACATGATTATTTGAATATGAATTTTCGCTACTAGTTAATTATCATTATTATAACGACTTTTAATGACTGTTGAAAATTCAGTAATTCAATTTGAATTAATAACTGAAAAATTAGATAGACAATTTTAATAAATAGATATGGAACGATCCAATACAACACTTGATTGAATTGATGGAGTAAGTACACTTAATTTTTTTTGTGCGGTAGATGCGTTCAGCAGAAAATCGCATAAAAAAGCTATGACTTACATAGAAAAAGTGAAGATGCGTTCAATGGATTTTAGAAACCGCATAACTTTGAAAGAGCTATATAAAATATATCCAAAATCGCATAAAAAAAGTTAGTAAAAAAAAAAAAAAGGAAATTATAATTTTTTTCCAAATATCGGTAAGTGTTGATGATTTATCTTCTGTTTTATCCAAAATATCTCAATATGTACTCTTTATGAATTTAAAAAAAACTGCATAACTTCGAAATCGCACAAAAAGAAGTTTGAGTGTAATTAAGTTTTTCATTGACAGAAGGTGATTGAAGCCAATGGAGAATATTTCGATTGTATATGAATAAAGTTATGGCATTTTAATTCTCACCTACTAATTCCGAACGTTCATATGGACTCCCTAAAAGCTCCCTATAAATGAATATTTTTGAATTGCACCAAAAATATAAATTTACTTTTCAATAAAATTCTATCTATGATCGATTTTGCTTTTGAACAGCTATAAGTTAAATGAAAATATTCAGTCTGTTATCAGTGATCGACTTTTTGCATCTTATCTATATTGATTGATATTTTTTGCACCATCATATCTGTTTTTATATCTATATATTTAAAAATTAATGCGTGTCGGCGTACAACGCGATGTTTGTTCCAGATACGATCCTTTATCATTCATTCGATTATAATAAAACTTTGGTGATTTATTGGACGTGTATTTAAAAAGGTTTTTAAATGAACACAATCATTGTTTGTGTGCGGAATACGTTTTGCGAGACGTTTAACGGATGCACCATTTTGGCGCTTATCGGTCTGGTAGTTGCTAAGGTTAGCAAAGCATAGCAGGCGTCTACTTGTTATGTACTTGTTTTCGGTTGACTGCCTGACTGCTGAATGCCGTGCGGCGGTAATGTGGTAACGAAATATTAGTGGTGCCTACAAAAGAGCTTACTGTATCGGTATATTTAAATAAAACAGTGGTTTTCAATTTGTGGTACGCGTATCAGCGTGATAAAATGCAAAAAGTGACCTTTTCAATTTTATCAAAAATTAAAGCACCAATAATTAACTAATGGATGCTCACGAGGAGCATCACCAAGACCCCGGCAGTTATTCCGCGTCCATGAGTCCAACAGGAGATTCGAAATATCGGTAAGATGTACATTTGAGATCTTAATGTACCTCTCAAATAATTACTAAGAGCATTCATATACCCGTTTATCATTGTAATTAAAAATACATAAAATTATTCCAATAAATTGAATTAAAACACAAACACTTTATTTCATTGTAACATATGTCGGGTTCTCCCTAGTATTATACAAGTTTGAATTTAGTTAAGATAATCGGTTTAAGAATAAAACTATTCACTACTGTTTAGCCACATGAGGTACTTGAAACTTTTCAATTACTTTTGAATTATTAAGCATACGATAAAAGATGTATGATAGGCATTCAAGTTCGTTATTAATGCATCGATTTCAGAACACTATGACAGAATGTTTTTTTTTCAGCAAAGCTTAAGATCACATTTTTAGAATTAATTGCTGGAATGTTTAAATTTAATCTGCTCACTAAGAATAAAAGAATATCTTAAGGTAAATCGCTTGATTCGATGTGCAAAAAATAATAAAAATTGAATGCAAGATTTTGTCCGTGCCAAATGAATCGATTCTCTCGTCTAAAAACTTAAAGACTAATCGTCCTTAAAAACACCCCCGACGACGGGTTCAGTATGTCTGTCGTAATCAGTGTAAAATTATTCCCAGGAGGTCTGTGTATTTTGCAGGAAGGAGTAGAAGCGCTAGGTAATGGGAATGAGAAGATAGGGAGGATTTGATGAACGGGCCCCGGAGTCTGAAGCAATGTAAACGGAAACATCTGCATTTCAAATGAATCTTCACTATCTAAATACTGAAGACCAATAGATTGCTAGAACGAATACTTAGATTGGCAATGCACAATCCGTCACTGTTGAATATAACTGCTCAATGCGAACCTTTCATTTTACAATCTGCCTACAATGTGAGGCATACGGATAGATCAACGTCCCTCAAACTTTGGACAGTTAAATTTTGACCGATTGAATGTCAGTGTGGTCTGAATATCATTATTTTATGCCTGACGCGGGGCGCAATTGTAATTATCATGTTAGACCCTTTTTTTTAAGCCAATGAATCACATGATTAACACCTTAAAGAGCTAAGACACAGAGTTCAAAATTTCAAAAAGACCATTCTCACACGTTGTGCATGAAGACAGACAGAGACGGAGAGAGTATCTTGCGTAGATCGTTTGATTGTATAGATCGTTAACGCAATTTATCAACTAATATGAATATGAAATAATAAATAGATTCCAAGTGTATCGTTTATGTTTACTTGAAAAAATTACAGAATATTGTGTGCTACCGGCAGTGTTTATTTATTTATGTACAAGCTTCATACACGCTGCGATAGTTCTAACAGATAAATGGATTTGTACGGGTTAATTAAGTTTATGATGATGTAGAGTGGGTAATTTAACATTCTCAAGCAATAGTGCTGTTGTTAGCCTTGGCTGCGGGAAGTCGTCCTTCCTGCAGCCAGATCTCGTGTGGAATAAATAGTTAATTCCCAATTATTTAAAATTAGCTCACTACTCAAAACGTTAAAGACGCACAGGTGCATCTCTCAGATATTATACTAAAGACGCGCTCAAAAATATCCTGACGAAAATGTCTTAAAAATCTTCTCATATATGACTTTTCATTAAGACACTGTTTGTTTTGGAAGATTTTTGATAAAAGAGTTTAAAAGCTACAATATTTAGCTTCAATGCACTTTGATAATCATTTAGATGTTAAAACATGGATTTAAAAAAAGAAAAAAAAAACACTGTCTCTTGCTTGCTTCAGCGCTTTTATCTTTCTGATTATACTTTTTGCACTTTTTTAAGCCTTATAGGATATTAGATTAATTAAAACTATCAAAACGCCCTGCCCTTTGTTCATTTTTTGTTGTTTTTAAAATAAATCTGTAATCGAAAGCAATAGTGGTGATGACATTTAGTCAAAAAAAGAAGAATTGCTAATATTATAATTTCTAGTGATAGTAACATTGAATAATATAAATATATAGTGATTCTTCTCGAGAATTTCTCGAAAAATATGCAAAATCGAGAATTCTCATTTCTTAAGAAATTTGAGTAACCAATTTTTTTTGTATAAAATAAAATTTGTAACAATATTTTTGATGCGCGAAATAATATTGTCCACTTCTGACACCAGTGTAATGTAGGAGCGGGGGCGCTCGCGGAGTAAAATCACGGGATGCTCCCCGCTCCCACGTGCTCGTCCGGATGGTCGCACTAACGCATGAGTGCTTTTTATTTCGGGTCATAATGTAGCCAGATCTATGGATGAGGATGAACGGGCGTCAAACAGAAAGACTCTCTTTTCTAGATAGCTCATTATTCAATACGAGATAGAGATATCTGGCTGCGGGAAGGATGTCTTCCCGCAGCAAAGACTAACTGTCGAACCTTCGGACGTTTTACCTCCTGTGCATCACCATCCAACCGGCAACCGGTATTGCAGGCACAATTTCCCTGCAGCGCCATATTGTACCTAGAGAGAGACGGAAGATGTCGCCATTGCAATGCAAATACAACCGCTTTCATTTTTAAAATTCTGCACCACAGATGAGTGCGTTTTTAGCGTAGCGTGAGCTATTTACCATCCCCACGTAGTAGCGCTGTTAACAGCGACATCTTCCATCTCTCTTCAGGCGCAATGTGTTATTTTAACAGCGCCATCTCTTGTGGCCCTGCGGAAACATTACACCTGCATACCGGATCGATCATTTCTTGCGCGTGGACTAAAAAATGTCTAACCTATCACTTCTTTTATTTAATATATATTGTAAGTATTAAATTTTGTTATTGCAAGTAAATTGAATGTGTTCACATGACATATGTCGATATTATGATAAAAATATTATCGATGCTCAAGAATATTGAAGAGCATCAAGCACAGAAGAACCATTGAAGGATCAGCTACAGCACGTCCATAATTGGATATGCAACGATACGTTGCATATTTATTTATGGAAATCTCTTGAAATAGAATAACACGTTCAAAATATACAGATGCATGAATTTAAGAAAACAGGAAAATATTTTTCAAACGTCGAGTTGCTCAGTATGAAATTAATTCTTCAAGGACGCTTTAAAATCTACGAGGATTTACAGCTATGTTATTGAATTATCAGTTTGTGGGAAATCTTTTAACAAGCGCTGAAATGGAAATGCCGAACTAGCACTGGGTTTCAGCTGCCTGCTATATTTTTTGGGAAGTGCTTCAGTTTTAAAACGGGTGAATTCGTGAATTTTTAAAGCTTTCACCGGGTAGTATTCCTATAAGTGGGATTCGATAGACAAACAAAACAATTCATTAAGACCCGTCGACACGGAGGTGACTTTAAAAGGGGAATTTAAATGGACCGCGCCATCCATCATTGTCTTCCAAGGAATGCTTTTGTAATCTTATTAACATTCTGCGGAGGTCTAGTCTTCGGTTTAGCATGGAAATGTGTCAATAAAGTTTTCTCGGTGCACATAAAAATAGTAAACGTCTAAATAGCTTGAATTTATATAGCTTTTCTCAAATATAATGAACGCGATATCTTCCGTCTCTTTTTAGGAACAATTTGTGTGTAGCCTTGGCTGCGGGAGGACGTCCTTCCCGCAGCCATATCTCTTTCTCTCTCTGTGTGTGAAGAGAGTCTTCCTGTCCGACGCTTGTCCATTCCCATCCATCCGTCCGGCTACATCATGAACCGAAAGAAGAACGGACCTATGTTTTGGAACGGATTTGTTGCTTAAAATGATTTATTAGAACATATCAATTGCCGCAATGAATCCAGTAGACTCATTAAGTTTTTCTCCCGTGAGGATAGCTCCTAGTATTTGAATTTTTTTTACCACCAATCACGATGTCAATATCGTTCGAAAAAATCTAAATGCATTACATCATCATTTTAAAAATATGCGCGTCCCGATCTGTTAGCGTTTCTCGTTATTGCTTCCAAGGGAATATTAAAATAAAAACCGTCTCCATCTGAGTCCCATCATCACATAGACAGGTTCCTACAGGGCACTGTTGGAGCGTACTACATCGGCAGATCCAGACGTATACATCCTCGACAAGCTCACCAGCTCACCGATAGTGCCAATTGAAATGCAGATTGAGATAACCAATCTGATATCAATTAACTCTAAACGCTTTGATTGTCAGCATAATCAATTCATGATACAGAATTGTCAAACTATCGTAAGCTTCAAGCAAACAAATTTCTTGTGAGTAGAATAATTTTTTTTTTCACTTAATTAATTTCTGCATTCAAATGAAACCCTTTCACAATCGATGTTTAAATTAACAATCGGTATAATTTATCTCGTCTTCTGGGGGCAGCAATCTTCGTCGTGGATGCCTTATGCAGCCCACCATGAGTGTTATCTCGAGTTGCGGAGTATAATCGAAGGCCGGACGCGCCCGTGCGCCTCTCATCTTAGCGATGGCACTAAGCATCGATGGGGCTCCGCAGTCTCGATACAGACTCGCAGCATACGACGGAATTTCGTATTTTACCTCTGTACCTCGGAATCTTCAAAAAGAAAAGGAAACAATTAAAACATTGTGATCTTTAATAATTAAGTTCGATGAAATAAAATTAAAATCGGTCAATTTAAAAAAAAAAATATTAAATTGTATATTCACAAAATGGATGAATGAGTTCTCAAAGTGGTTTTTTTTACAAACAATATCTCCTCGGCGAAAGGCGCGTCTGGCACATGAATGAGTGCATTGATGAACGCAGCTATTGATATATTAAGCGTAGTTTTCTTATGCTGAATTTATAATGACTGGCTTAAAAGTCCTTTGGGTTTAATCCCAGGAATGAGGGTCGATGCGCTGTAATATCCGTCTGCCTTTGTAAATGAATCCATCACTCTTTTCCTTATTTTATGATTGTCTAGTCCTTTTTGATGCATTCTTTCCTACATGCTTTTAGATGACTATTGCACTACAAAAGCTATGTTTCGCAGTCGCGTTTCAGAGGTATTTTTCTCCATTGGCAAAATTGCTATCTAAGCTAAGATCTCCAGAAAGCAATTGAAATAAACCATTCCCATTCGAAGTTTGTGCTGAACATTATTTTTCTATATTGATTGCCAATTACTACTTACATTATATTTGTCTTGAAAAATTGCTTATACATTTTCTAATAATAATGCATATCGATTGGTGAAGCTTTTTAGCCATTTTTAATCTCTTATCCGAAGAGTTTTTGCTCGAGTATTTCAACTGCAATGTTGTCATTAGAGTTGAGCCCTGGGATTACCCATGTAACGAATGATACGGCACTTTGCGGTTCAGCTCGCGGCTTGGGGGCCTTCAATTTATCACACAGATACATTTGCAAATATAAAAGTAACTACATTTAGTGTTCGAAAAATGGTTGCTCTTATAGTGAGAAAAAATAGCTCTGACTAAAATCTATTGCAAAAAATTCGACCACAAAGATTGAAAATACCTGAAAACATTTTCGTATAATAACTCGCAAAATTCCCGATTTCCCAACAAATTATTTATTTCCGTAGCTACAGATGAATACTTACATACTATAATACTTTGATATTATTCGTGATTATATTACGGATGAATACAAAAATTCTGAACCCCGTATCTATTATATTTCATATCGATATTCACATTATTAGAGTCGAGGTGTAGTAAATACATCACCGGTAGGGAAAGATTAATATAGCAATTTGAAATACATATATGTACTGTATATATGTATACATAGATTAGACAGTTACTCTCCCTAGGCGTCGCTCAAGCTCGCCAATTAGTAGTTACGCCACTGTTTCCAAGCGTCCAGATTTCGGTGGAAATGTCTCGATTTGGTAGCCTTTGTCGTGCTGGTGAGGTGTATGATTTCTGTTAGATAAAAATGTCAATCCCGAATTTTGCGGGATTACGGATAGTAGCACCTAAAATTGTCCGGAACTTTGGCAGGGTCGGGACTATTAAATTTATTTATTATACAATACTTGATCAAATTGATTATCTCTGCTTCGTATCCACGCAAGAAACCTTTTTCTTAATTTCAACTGTAGTTGTTTGAAAAGGTATGGGTGGCGATTATTCTTTCAATTAGGATTTATTTTATGAGCATCTTTGTCGTTTAAATTTAATAATTTTGCGCGTCAATTGAAATAGGGTACGTCCCCAGGCAAAGGAATTCATTGGTGTGAGATCAGAAGACTGTGCGAGCCACGGAACAGGGCACGTTCCCAGGCGATAAAATCCAGTGGTGTCAGATCAGGAGACTGTACAAGCTTCGGAATAGAGCACATCCCCAAGCAAACTGGTATCAGATCTGGAGACCGCTGACCGAACGACCATCTCCGCCGGTTGTGATCCGCGAAAAAATTTTGGTGGTCCGCAAAGAAATCTGGCATTGTTGTAATTTAAAATTAGATCATAAAAATGATGAAAAACTCAATAGTTATTTCCTGAAAAATGAATTATAATATACTTTGGTCTATTTTTATGCGATTTTGAAATTATGCAGTTTTCAAAAATAATGGAACATATCCCTAATTTTTCTATAGAAGACAAAGCTTTTTTTATGCGAATGCGCATTAAAAAAATCTAAAATTAACACCAGTGCAGGTTACAACCGTTATAATATGAGTGTGTATAGGGCGATGGGCTAACGGATTTGTTTATAATCTATATGAGAATATTTAATGTTTTTATTTAGATAGTTTTTTTATAAACCTTTTTTATGCGATTTTTGGTACATTCTATCACAATTATTTTAAGTGATGCTGTTTTCAAAAATAATGGAACTCATCCCTCAGTTTTATAAGCAGTTCAATTCCTTTTTTGTGCGAATTTTTTTTATGCGATTCCCCGTGAAACGTATCTATCTGTGAGCCCAAAAAGGATGTCGACTGCTGATATATATTATAGATTATGATATATAATCCCATTGACTAATTGATGGATCCAAAATGACTATTTCAACATTCTTGGGATTTTAAGGAGGCAATTGATTCATAAAATGGAGATATGGATTATAAATTTGATTGGATTTTTCGAAACTAAAAAAAGAAATAAAACCGAAATTTGGCACTATTGCGATATCCTATGGCAGTATTTGCTTTTTTTCTTATCTGGAATTAAGTTTTCATGCTCCAAATATAGTTCAGGGGCGATTTATTATTCGCACAGATGGACGAAAGCAATTAGTATGTTCGTTGGAGATCAGGAGAAGCTTTTATAACTAAATGTGTGCAACGGTGGATGAAACATCCAGTCTATTATAGTATTTGAAAGCTTGAGGATAATTTTGGAATTAATTGAATGAATTCAAAGGGATTTTAATTTATAACGAATCCAAATAAAACCTGTAAAAATGCAAGTTATTGAAGGTTACTTTGTACGCCATGGGATATTTTATTATAGAAACTGCAGCTCATTGATCAAAATATTTGCTTATAATGTGTGTATTTATTCTTATGGCATATCTGAATTCTTCAATAACTGCAAGACACATTTCAAGTATGAGCAACACGACGCTGTAAAATATTTTTACCTCATATGAATATCCAGTGACAACCCTGAGCCTTCTCTCTAGAAATGCTAGAATAGTAATAATGCAACATTATGTGGTATGAAAATATATGTTCATCAATTGTAAACCGCAGACGTCAATATTTCAGAGAAGCTTTAAATATTTGAATAATTGCTCCCTGAGAATTCTCATATTGCGAGATGCAATGTACCCTTTATTAACTCTTAGAGGTCCGCGAAGTTGTATACTAAAACATGCGCGGGAGCCGGACGATTTTCGTGCAAACGGCATATTTCTTGCGCTCACCTTCAAATTACGATAACTATTTAACCGATTGATATATATTATAATTTTTTTCACTAAAGCCTTCGATATGGTTTTATACATACAAACATATGATTTAATCAGTGTTTCTTAACCGAGGATCGCTAGGAAACGATGTAACAACTGTAAAATTAGATTAATTAGTAATAAATTAATAATAAATTACTATAAAAGGTTGTTATAATATACACTAATTTAAAATAAATTAACTGGATACCAGCTCCTTTCTTTTCCAGCAACGATTACTATTTTACTTTTGTTGAAATATAATAAAATCGAAAATAAACATCTGCTTTATTACATAAGTATTAATTCGCAACTCACGAATATTTTTAAACAATTGCCATTATATTTCAATAATTTAAATATATTGAATGTTTGAGAATCATTTGTTTATAATGGTTGAATGTGCCATCGACGAATGGTGCCTATTTCCGATGTATAGTGTAATACAGGGGTCGTCAACCTTTTTATGCCTACCGCCCACTTTTGCTAACTTTTCATGGTTAAAATTTCCTTACCGCCCACCAACATATGTAGCTATATTTTCAATCCAGTATGAGTGAAAAAAAATTTATAAGAAAAATTTGGGAGATTTGAAAAAAAACAAGTTTTTATCACCAACATTTTATTGCAACAAAAAATAGTACGTATATATAAATACATACTGAAAAAAAACCAGAAATATACATACTGAAAAACAAGAAATTTAAAAAATCATATTTAATAACTAATGAGAACCTTGAGCCTGATGTTGTGTGACTAAGTATTTTATATCTGGTTCAATTTTCGTTAAAAACAATCGAAGATCTCCTCTTTCAGTGATTTTGAGGCGATTTCTTTGTTTTGTCATGATGTTATTCACGACACTGAAACCTGCTTCGACGAGATAAGATGTGGGAAAGGGTATTAGAATATCTTTCATCTTTTCCCACATTTTTGGATACAAATCAGGCATTTTTTTATTTTGCCAAAGTTTTTGGCTTCCCGAAATATTGAAAACATTTTTGCTTTCCTCGTCATATTTTAATTGCAACAACTCTTCTTGATAAACTACATCGACCTCATCCAAATTTACGTTGAAAGGATTTATCATCCAATTGTATGTCACTAAATTTATAATATCTTTGAATCTTATTTTCATATCAATTTTTAATTCAGTGATATGACAACTAAACCTTTCGATTTCTTCTTGCGTTATATCTTCTTTTATTGATAATAATTCGGGAAATTGATAAAATTCTCCCTTCAGAAGGTTACGATGGAGAATCTCAAGTTTTTCAATAAATAAGGACACAGTATTTTTACAGCTAATCAGTGTTTTATTGGCACCTTGAAGCTGCAGGTTAATTTCATTAAATCGTTTGAAAATATCTGCCAAATAAAAAGCATCATGCTTAACCATTTTCAATTGTTGGTAGATTTCTCCTTCTCGATTTTCCTCAAAAAACTGCATGATACTGTCGTATAATGCCACAAAGCGAGACAAGCATGCACCTTTAGAGAGCCAACGAACTTCTGTGTGTAAAAGCAGCCTGATAAATTGCTCGTCATTGTCCTCGCACATAAGTCGAAATATTCTATCATTTTTAGCATTAGATTTGATCTTATTGACCGCCTTAATTATTATATTTAACGATGAGTGTAGACTTGCACTTAAAGTCTTAGCCACGAGATGTTGTCTGTGCACCACACAATGAACACATAAAACGTTTGACACTTCTTTCTTCAAATAGGCAGTGAATCCACGATAACATCCAATCATTGATGGTGCTCCATCAGTAGCACATGCAATGATATTGGTCAATGGTATATTATTTTTTTCAAAGTATACTTTCACAGCATTAAATATTGATAATCCCTTTGTGTCCGAAATTAGATTCACAGTGAATAACATTTCTTCTTGGAGTTCATTATTATCATCAAAGTATCGTACATAGACCATCAGTAGAGAATTATTATCCAAAATAGTAGACTCATCCAGTTGTATGGAAAATGAAGTGTTTTGTAGAATAGTGACAAGCTTTCTTTCAACGTTAATTGCCATTTCATCAATTCTTCTCCTAACGGTAGTATCACTCAGGGGAAGTGTTTTTAAACTATCAGGTATATCCAGGTGCATTACAGTGGTTATGAATTCTTTTATGCAGGGTATTATCAAGGTTTCTCCAATGTTATGGCTTTTGCCGGTTTTTGCAATTAAATTTGACATGTGATATGATGCTATTAATCCATCTTCATTTTTTGCATTTTGTTTTTGAACCAAAGTCTTCATTGTAGGACGATTTTGAAATCTTTTAAACAATTCTTGAAAATATCCAATTGACTTATTTTGGTATTCTGCATGCTTTGAAGCAAGATGGTCTCTCAACCGACATGGCTTCATCGCTTCATTGGAAAAAGTCTTCTGGCACAGCAGACACATTGGAAGCAGTTTATTATGAGGTGCTTCGATGAAACCCATCTGCAGGTATTCTGGCGAATAGCCACGGGCATATTTTTTCTTTTGAGACATGGGAACACTATTGTAAAAAAGTTATTTAACTTTAGCTTATCACGAATATAAATATGTAGGTACTGCCTACAATTAAACACTACACTTTGTTTTGAACGGATTTCTTGATGTCAGGATTCTTTGAAGACACACGGGCAGAAAGTTTCCCCGAAGTGAAGCGAATTTGGAAGTAAACCGTCGAAGAGTTTTGAAACGAAGCTTGTTGAAGACCGATGTGTACTGCTTGTGATAATGTGATGGACTGCCAGAATTTCTACAATTTTGTCAATATTTAACTATCGGTAATTTCGACTTATTTTTTTTTTGGTAAGATTACCTTGACTTCTCAAAAATTACAAAGGATTATCGTCGTATTGAATAAAGAAAGGTCTATACATCTTACTTATCCAAAACAGCTGCGCATCTCATTATTTTAATACGTTTCGCATAGATAAAGCCATCATTTCAGCCTGCGTCCGCTAGGTTCCCAGGACGAAATTCTAAGAATTTGCAATTAGGCACGTGTTACTTTCTAAATGTAGCAATGAAAAAAGGTAATCCGATCGCAATATGTTTAGTAGATGGATGAAGAAAGCTATGCCGAAAAATAAAAATTGTGAAATGAAATTATCAAAGATTTTTGGGTAAAAGCAAAAATCTCCCACAGCCCACCACGAAAGCCCTTACCGCCCACTAGTGGGCGGTACGGACCAGGTTGACGACCCATGGTGTAATACAATAAGGGTCGCATTTTTTTCACAGCAGAGTCGAACATTTTACAGAAAAAAATATAACTTGTCAAGTGCGTTTCAAAACGACACTAGGAATTGCATAATTTATTGGTTTTGGCAGGCCCAAGTTGTTTTACGTAATTGTTCGAATTGAAACAATGATTCACAAATATAGCATTTCTTTGAATTTGGGGTTAACAATCTAACACGGATCGGATCGGTGAGACTGTGAAATTATTTCTATATTTACGAATTAAAAAAATATATTTTTCATATAAATTGTTTGATATTATCAATTTTAATATCACTGGCATCATCTATGTTAAATCCGTTAAGAATAAATCGTTACGCTAAGTGGTTTTTTTTTTGTATAAACTTTAGAGTCGGCGAGATGCACAGATCTGTGTCGCCGGACTCCTGCGTAGTAATTTTGAGACGAACAGATCTGTTCGCGCGGACCTCTGGGAGTTAACAATCATCATATGAAAGTATTATATATGATAGTGATTCATTTTTAATCAATACTGGATGGATCAGTAAATAAGCAAAATATAACACTATATTAAGTGTATATTGAGACATGGTTCAAGAAACACACTTTTTTGGCTGTTTATCTATTGTTTATGACTATTTATTTTTTGCCAACAATATAATATAAGGATAAATATCGATGAAGAACATTTGGGCCGTTGAATACTATTTTTATTTGTTTTCAATTAATTAGCCAATTCGCGAAATGTACTCGAAGCAATCACTTCGTCCAGATTGCGCCCCAACGGCTCTGAGACCGCTGCGGTCGCAGACTTGCCCCTATACCTGCTTTTGTTCGCAGGCGCAACTGTAATTAGGGCGCAAAACGCAGAATACCAACCTGATTAACTCTGTTCATTTTTTTAACATATACAAAGTTGTCTCATCCCTCTTTTCTTCGTTATTACTTAAACATTGTCCGGTGTAAGCCCACAATAAAATAAATACAACAATATATTCGACCGATTGTAAAATTTAAAAAACCCACCCGATAAGTCTTCTTCAGACAATTTCATTTCATAATTAGATATCACGAGGCGCTCATTCATATCAGCGGTCCGAAAAGCGGACCGATTGAACATACAAATCTTATAGCCACTCCGTCCTCGTTTTTAGGGCTTTTTGTGACATTTTCGATGATGTGTACGATCACGGATTTAATAATATTTTTGGCATAAAATACAACTTTTAATATAAAAGTTCACTATCCATATAAGAAAAAAAAATGCTTTGGCATTCTTAATAAAAGAACGGTATAAACACAAGTCATTGGAGGTATAACGCAATTAAAAACGATGATTAACTGCAATTTATTTTTTTGGTTAATTTCCACCGGAGTCTGCACATGTCTTAAACAGGCTTATCTCATTTTTAACTTGCATTATAAGTGTTGTTAGCATAAGGCTGTTAAAGAATGAGACTTTGCTCGTTTTGAGGAGCACAAGTGTCCCCCAGGAGTGAAGCCCTTGTCTCAAGATGGATGCTGAGTCGGTGTTGGCTGCATCTCGGTTCGCACCCTTGCACATTGCAATGCAAGCATAGCTGTTGATCTGGATGCAATAGAACGCGCTCGCTCATCACTTCTATTCATTTGTCGTGTGGGAAGGTGCGCTGATAGGGATGCTGCACAAAGGCTCTGGAAGGGTAGGCGGGGATTCTCAAAGCGAACCTACCCTAGCCAGATGAGACTTGGGCTATTCAAGCATCGGAGCGTGTTAAAACTTCCTCATAATCCAAGACAGGTGCTCGGCAAAATGACATACTTAGTCCTGTGTGCGATAGAGATGACTATCCTCGCCATCACACCGTATTCCTTCATTATTTCTATGGCCTAATGGATATGGCTTATTCATTTCAAGGTTTATTCATATGGTAAATACACGTCTCGAGTGCAAAAATGTGCTCATGATCCTCTCGAAAATTTGCGAGAAATTTTCGTTTAATTTTTTCCATCTTTGCTTAAAAAAACTCATTTTTTCTTATATATATTTTTAGAATGAAAATCGAAATAAAAAATATATATTGCAATCTTATACTTGATTTTAATTCAATGCGTCTAAAAGCATACAGTATAAACCTTTTAACTGCTTGAATTATTTATTTTATTGTCTAAAGGCGACTCGTGTGTCTTATGAAATGCATGTATACCACATGCTGTCACAACTGTCACAACACATGATATATTTTTTATAAAATCAAAATACAGTCAACCCTGCTTTAAAGAACATTTTTATACCGTGTTTTTTATTTTTTGCGGCGGTCTTCTCCTATAGCGCTTCATTGTGTTTTGTCTCTTGATTTCACTTATCGATTTTTGGTGATAATATTCCAGAGATAAAACAGTACTTTTATAGCCGTCGAACCATTTATCATCAAGTAAATCTATTATAAAATAACGAATAATGTCAAAAAAGTTTTCTAGTTTATATTTGCCTTTTAATTATTTATTCATCATATTCAGCATTAAATTATTTTTTAAAAAAGTATTGCGTTGAACTCCCCTGACTGCTGCAAATGAAATATACCGGGCAAAATACACAATACGAAAAATACGAAAAAAAAACATATATCAATTGAAAAAACTTTCTATAACGTTTTTTCCTATACTCCGATTCCTATCTCGTCGTTATAGGAGGGTTGACTGTATATTTAATAAATATTCTATTTTTTTAAGTTAACATAATAAATAAAACACTAAAAAATACAAATATAACATTAAACAATCGAGTGTTTCGTCATTTAGTCTGGATCTGATTTTGGAAGTCAGGCAACTTTCTGCTGAAAATGCACGCTCAGCTTCCACACTCGTTGGGGGTATCGTCATCAGATATTTAAATGCTAGTTCGAGTTGATGATCACGTGAGCCCTCATTTTCGTATAACACCATCAATGTGACTGATAAAATTCCTTTCTGCTGAGACACGGACTAAGTCTCGCAAAATTCTCGATTTCCCGACAAATTATTTATTTCCGTCGCTGCAAATGAATACTTACATACTATAACACTTTGATGTAATTCGTGATTATATTACGGAGGTATACAAAAATTCTGAACCCCGCATAAATTATATTTCATATCGATATTCCCATTATTAGAGCCGAGGTGTAGTAAATACACCACCGGTAGGGAGAGATTTCTACAATAATTTGAAAAACATATATGTACATGTTTTTCAAAATGTACGTCACTGTCCATAGGTGTCGCCTATGTTCACTAATTAGTAATTACGCCACTGTTTCCAAGCATTCAGATTTCGTCGAAAAGTCATCTAAATTGTGCAAATTCAATTTGAAATTTCAACTTCTAAATTATTTAAATAAACTATTTTGAGCTTAGTTTTGTTTCAAAAAATGTTTTCTATATTATACCCTTTTCAGTGATATGCTACATGTAGTGTGGCCGATTTACTATCCCCATGTAGTAGTGCTGTTAACAGCGACATCTTCCGTCTCTCTTCAGGTGCAATGTGTTATTTTAACAGCGCCATCTCTTGCGGTCCTGCGGAGATGGAGTTGGAAGAATCGTCGGTCAGCCTTGGCTGCGGGAGGTCGTCCCTCCTGCAGCCAGATCTCTCTCCCTCTCTCTTTCATATGGAATAAATTGTTACTTAGAGACGAGAGTCTTTCTATTCGACGCCCGTCTATTCCCATCCATTCGTCCAGCAACATCACGTCTCGATAGAAGATTAAAAAAAATAAAAAATAAATTCAAATATATAACGTACGCACAACTCCTTTTTTCTCATTTCTACTTGTAATTGTCTTGTTGTAGCATTTCCTCTTTAATTTTTGCAAAGACTACGCTTATTCCTTAAATAAGGATTTCTTTTGTGGACACCTCTGCCGTATAAATTGATTATTTAGGCGGCCCTATTCCGTGGGTCGCACGTTCTTCTGACCTGACACCACTGGATTTATTTGTTTCGGAGTGTGTTCCATTTCGTGGGTCGCATCGTGTCCAGACCTGACACCATTGGATTTCTTTGTTTCGGCACGTGCAACCCTGACACTCAAGACATTGGATCTATGTGTAAAACGTAGCAAAAGATTCTGCTGACCCCCAAATAAATTTTGTCCGTCCATGTGCAAAACTCCCTGTATAGATCAAAGACAACTTTGTCAAAATCATAAATAAAATTATTTAGTTGCTAAAAGATTATCTTATGATATCTTCCCGTGGTTTTATATTTTCTATGGTATTATATGATATATATCTTGCTGGAAAAGGCTAACAAATCACAAACAAGAAAGCAATCGCATTAAAACGTGCAGATCCAATATTTGAAGCGCGACAAATTTCACATAATCTTTTTGAGCTGAAGTGTATAGGAGCGAGCTTTCAAAGCTTTCGTATCGGAAAGCCGTGTCTTAGAATCGGAGGGACGTTGAAACAAAAAGGGTGAAGGTTGCGGTTCGGAGTGATATTGCCATTTCCGGTGGACAAAGGTCGGAGCTTTTTACCTTATACGAGGGAGCTGATGCCGATGGATAGCGGCAATATCGGATTACTGCGGCATTCATCCATTGTAACACAATACGAAGTTGCATTGTGCAATCGTCTGACTGCTGGATGCTAATAGAACCGAGATATTCAATATACAATTTCCTGTTATCGGCTCCCATTTTACGAAATATCGCTCGACGTGTTGCAGAAACATCAATTAAGTGTAAACTTCCCGTTTGATTTGTCGATTTTGCGTTAATATCTTTTGAAAGGATTATGATATCAGGGGGTGTCGAAAATATCTGGTGCCAAAGTTCTGTGTCGCTAATGTAATTTTTTCGACCAATTGTAAAATTTAAACAACCCACCCATTCAGTCTTCATATCAGCGGTCCGAAAAGCAGACCGGTTGGACACAGACCTTATTATGACCACTCTGTCTTAATTTGGGACTTTTTTGATCAGATATTTGAATATTCATGTGGCGACATCTACAAATTTTTTCGTCAAGCAATAAAACGAAAACCTTTTGGATTCTACTAATATTATACACTCGATTATCTTATTATGCGAAATATTTTATCTGTACTAGCAAACAAATTGAGGAGAATTTATGGCAATTCATAGAGTTTTAAAGGAAAAGTTTTAATAATTACTTGAAAGCCTTTCCGTAGATACGGTCCCATGAGGATCGACGTACTTTTTTCGTCTACAATATTGAAAATTCCACCCAAATCACAATGCCACTTTCGAAAATCGAGTTCAAAGTTTATTCCATTCCATGGAGTGGTATAAATCCTCGGGCTTCAGCCGTACTTTGTCTCTTTATGCACGGCGAGATGCTTTCAACAAGTCTTTATTTTCCTGTTTGTCTGACTGAGCAAAGCCTTTCGAAATCGACGATATAATAAAGCGCGAATGAAATCTACGCCGAAATAAGATGGATCTTTAAAACTTTCCAATCGTTGTGCTTATTTAAGATATCCTGTACGTTGATAAGACGATATAAATTCCCAGACGCAATTCTGGGAAAGCATTTCAGACATCAAGGGGGTGTTATGACGTGGGAAGAACAGAAGACCATGTTAACCTTTCCAAACAACTTTATTTGATACAATTATGTCAATATCTGTTCAAGACCTTTTAATATAATTGATGCGATTAACGCGATTCAACTCAAGTAGAAATTTAATGAATTTTTCCATTAAAAATATACCATTGATATTGTTCGACTTCAAAGGGGCTCTGGAACAAGTTCAGTTATATATATCCAATGTGTACGTTTGGAAATAAGTTCTATAAACCAAAGAATAAAACTCATATAGCATGCCCTCGAAATCTTAGACAAGATACTAAAATTACATCTTCCGCTTTAAAATATTAACATCGGATAGCTAAAAATGCAAATATTTAGTCACAATTTGTAAAAAAATACACATTTTCAAAATTATACAAAAATGGTTTATAAGATAAAACATAACTACATAGGTCACAAGTCCAATCCCGGGATCCCGGACAATTTTAGGTGCTCATGAATCCCGAAATTAGTAAACGTAGCCCCGAAAAAATCGAGTTTTAAATTTTTACCGGTGATGTATTTACTACACCTCGACTCTAATAATGGGAATATCGATATGAAATATAATAGATACGGGCTTCAGAATTTGTGTATTCCTCCGTAATATAATTACGAATCACATCAAGGTATTATAGTATACAAGTATTGCCACATAAGTAGCCACATAGATGGTGTCATACAAAAAACGTGTACCTTGTAGAGTACATTCGATCATTTAAAAAAATGGCAATCTGCAGCGAGTTTCCAATGAGTGTTTAGACGTGTATGGGTCTCTTTACAGCAAGACCTTTCTATCGATGTATGAGTGTATGAGAAAAATATTCTTTGAGTGATTCCAAGGGCTTTTGAACCAGGATTACCACTTGATAGTTGACATCATTCTCCTTTATATTATATCAAGTTGGGGAATAAGTTCGCAGCGTTTTTATATTATTTCGGTTCACAGCTGTATTTTTTTGCTTTGGGACAAAGTATATAATATTAATTCGAGAAAGCTCTTTTTGTTTTACAAATCTGTGTTAATCTTATTTTTAATTAATTTTTGTATAAATATAATAACGAAATGAATATATCATAATGGAGTTTTTCCAAATGTTGCAAAATAAGATGAAAATTGACAGACGGCTTTGTGTCCCCAAAGGGTTAAAAAAGTTGATCATTTTTCCATAATTTGAATTAGATGTTCATCGAGACGATGCTCTCTGAAATTGGACAGTTGTTCCCGAGTAATTAAGCGGCTGTTATTTAATATTTTAAAGCTTTTAGTGGGGTTCTATTAAGCGAGAAACATATCTCCCGTGGGATAGTATATGCGGTGGGATAAAGTTTCTCAATGGTACAATTTTGTGGTGTTGTTGAGGAAACCTCAGCCCGCGCGCGTGCTTTAAGTGGAAAATTTTTAACTTCCCCCACATTTACATGAGCAAGTATCGATTTCATTCCTTGTTGAACAAAATCGTGCTGCGAAAAAATAGCAAGCTCAAAAAAATTATCAAATTTCATCCAGCTAATCATGGAAATTGCACAAAAAATCATTAAATTGCTGTATTATAAAGCGAAATATTGAACCCAAATGGCCCTTAATTATATCAGTCGAATTAACATAATCATCCATTGTATATAACAATTAATACAAATTACGATTCGAAATAACTCATTTATTATATGAAATCTATAATTAATTGCAAACGATTTTGAAGAGGTGCTTTTAATTGAATTGCCAAATTGCATTAACTCTATAATAATGAAAATTTCAATGGATTGGTGAATATATTATTAATTGAACAATGCAATATTATAAATTTTTTTATGTGGATTAATCTTATATAAAAAAAATCAATGTTTGTTTGTTCTTGTTTTATGCGCTGCCATATCGTTCATCTGATTGCAATGAAACTTCGGGGAATTGTAGTGCTCATCTTTGTGTTTGTTGTAAATTTAGTATAATAATTGTTTTTGTATGGGATTTGTTATGCGAGACGCTTTGCGGATGCACCATGTTGGCGCATATTGGTCTGGTGAAATGAAGCTGAAGAATAAAACACTCCACTAAAAACGCAGTTTAAACTTGTACATGCACATGCGCACCAGAACAGAAAGAGATCGCTGTTAATGCATATGCATTTATAAATTAAGCCTTATTTAATTCTCATTAAGCATGAATTTGGACGATTACAGGGGAAATAAATCTAGTCGATTTAAAACGAATTTAAACGTAATCGTTATTCGCCTCTAGAAAAATAAGGTGTCGCCCGTTTTATTTGTTTGTTTTGTAAATCCGATACTCGATAAGTTACACATAGGTCCTCTATAAAGTCGTAAAATCGTTCCGTTTGTCTTGGGCGATAGTCCTATTTATGTTTTTCTAAGTTTTCCGCATCTCCGTAAAAAGGTCACCCCGACGGCTCTCTTATTTATTATTTTTCTCTTGTGTTTCTGCTCCCCGACGTTCCTGTAAAGCCTTTTAAAGACATTATTTCCTTGGGAGAGGACAATTGCATTTGGGAAAGTGGAGGTCTCTTTCCTCTCCATTCGAGAAGACTCAATCACATATCCAGTTTGATCTGGATTTGATTCGTTTACCGGCAAAATGGGTTTTGATTGTTTCTCTGTCGAGTCCAAATCACTTCAATTACACACTCTGCCAACTCTAAAGAAGGCTGTATGGGGTTCCAGCTTACATTGTGGAGATTGCAGCTTCACTTTGCTTAATTGTGATTTAACGAATTTTTAAATTATATGAATAAAGTTCCTATTATTTATACTGATCTAAATCTATCTCATTATTTTTCATATAACACATTGTCCATTTATTATAAACTATTAATATGCATTTATGTAATGAACGTATGGAATACTTTACGTATAAAAATAATATTTGTTCAATAACTAATAAATTAAATTTAAGAATAACATAAATATTCGAGCCATATCCAGAAAGTAAGTGTATTAAATTTTTATACTTTTTTTAGTAAAAGTATATTAGAAAGAAAAAATACAGGATATTGTTGATAAACTTGTTAAATATTTTTCAAAATAATTAACATTCCGTTTAATGCATTTGGTGAACTTCTTTATGCCCTCCTCGAAGAACTCTCCCGCCAGTTCCTTCTTCCACTTCGGAACCTCTTTCTGTACTTGCTCGTCGCTTGAAAATTTTATTCCACCCATGTGTTCTTTCAGGGACGAGGAAAATATGATAATCTGAAGGCGCCAAGTCCGAAAGACCAAAACCAAATCGCCTAGCCAAAATCGCCTTAGTGGCTAAAGCTATGTGAGGACGGGTGTTGTCGTACAACAAGCACACTCTTCTCGTCAGCATACTTCTCCTTTGGTTTTAAAAGCTATGAATGTTTCTCCCTGAGGCAGTAATTCGACCAAAATGATGCTGATGATCGGTCTTAAAATTTGTAGTTTTGAATTTTTGTGGTAGATGGAGAATTGGTATGACACCACTGTGACGACTATCCTTTTGACTCAGAAGTTTATACGTCATTATATGAGCCACCTAATTTGTATCTTCAGTCTCAACAAGATTTCCTATGAAGCCATATACGAGAGTATTGCCACATACGGAGCAGGAGCATGGGTGGACAGGCTTGGACACCGTGGACATGACAAGACGGCGAGACTAAACCTAAACATTGCACAACGGCAGTCACTACTAAGAATCCATGAAGCGTATAGAACAACTGCTACAGATATCCTTGCAGGGATCATGCCACTAGACCTAAAAGTGCAAATAAAGACAGTGAATCACGTAGAATAATTAAAGTTGGTAACTCCACTCTATCAGCTGAAGAAGCAGATGAAATTCTTACGGATCCTATTGATGGACATAGATCACGCTCTGTGGTTGTGTTTGGGCATGTCGGCCGAGCGTATCAGAGGTCCTTTTTCTGGACCGCTTGGCCACAGGGACTTGGTGACCAGCTCCGGTGCCTTTTCGGCGTTCAAAGTCTTCTGCCATAAATTCGGAAATGCGCCTTGGATGGATACTATTTTTAGTATCCATCCTCTACCATAACATGTCATTTATACTATTTTTATATTTATCTTCTATATCACTACGGGTTGATCATATATTTATATTGATCGAGGTGTGAATACAATTTAAAAAAAAGTCACAATAGGGCTCAGAAAATTTTTACCTACCAATTAAACCAATTATTTCTGCTGTGCTCGCTTTATTAGGAGATCGTCTTCTAACATTCAATATGGCCAACTCATAAAAAAGCACAGTCCGTTATTATCAGAGTACACTTACTTTCGGGATATGACTCGTATATGCATTTGAGGATTTATTTTAATGTTCTACATACATATGCAGTGATAATATATTTTGATTTGGAAAAGTGTGTTACTAGAAATATGGTCCGTGGAGTCTCAGGGGTCCATGAATATTCAAATGTGAAATATTGCAATGGATGATTGGATGCAGAAGGGACATTTGTCCTGCAACTTTTTTTCGTGATGACGCTGTGGAAATATGGAAAGCTTAAAGAGACCTAGCGTACATTTTGGAATATAGCTGCAGTTCAAACATTCATCTGTTCTCAAATTTGCTTTGCATTGATTGAATTCGGAAAGCATTGGACAAAGCATTTCAATAGGACTCTCCTACAAGAGATTCTAAATTAAGTCTTTAAAAAAGGTTTTCATTCATTCATCGGCGTAATGGGAACGAGGCCAGATTAGAAGAACGGGGGAATGGGACAGAGTGGCATATTCGATATGCAAATTACTAGATGGCCTGCAACGGGATGCTTTTTGCGGGGCCATCCGGAGCAAACGGCATCCAAAGAAAGTTTCCACCGGAAAATTGATTTATTCTAAATGTGCCGCGGAGGCTTAGTTCAATTTAAATGCTAATACCCCTCCCCGGGATCCTTCTCTCTTGGAAAAATATGCGTGTAATATGCTAATGAACGAAGTTGGATTGACTATTTAAGATTTCGTAATGATACTAGAGCATGGCGCTTCCTGATTGGATTTTGTTTTCGCCAACAAATCCTGGCGGTCGGTTTTAATTGAGTTAACAATTGAATTAGGGCTCGCGATCGTGCTCCTAAACGACAAATCCTTCCATAAATACATACATAAACAAGCTGAACAGAAGAAATGAGACAGCTGCTGGACGTGATGTTGGCATTTAGCCTTATCTGCCGAAGGTACATATGTATTCAACTGTTTTTATACCCTCGTTGTTGGCTTTTTGTGTGGGTTGTACGTACTAAAAGAAAGCGACTCACTCAGCGCCCAGAATAAAACACTCTTCTGCAATAATTTACTAGATTGAATCAACATAGGAAAACATCGAAGAAAAGGACGATAAAACGTGCGTTCCCATGCAAGCACATGTGACATATATACCGAGTATTTTGCATATGGACCGACATTTTTTTTTTTTGGGAGTTACCCATAACTTTTGTTGCGTTTCGCACATAAACCGTATGTCATAAGTGTCAGAGTTGTCGAAAAATATCCCCACATAGTAGCTCTGTTAATCTGAGCAGATTTAATTCGCCAGATTGATAGCGACATCTTTCATCTCTTTTCGGGTGCAATGTGTTGTTTTGACAGCGCCATCTCTTGTGACCCTGCGGAGATATTGCACCTGCATACCGACGGATCGCTTCTTGCGCGTGCACCGTTGCCGGTTGGGTAGTGACGCGCAGGAGGCGGGAGTCGGGGGAATCATCGGTTAGCCTTGGCTGCGGGAGGTCGTCCCTCCTGCAGCCAGATCTCTCTATCTCATGTGGAATAAATAGTTATTTAGAGAAGAGGGTCTTTCTATTCGACGCCCGTCTATTCCCATCTATTCATTCAGCAACATCACAGCCCGATTGAAGAACGGACCTGTGCGTTAGCGCGACCATCCTGACGAGCTGCTGGCATGAAATAACTGTTATTGTAGTTTGAAATACTTTTTTAATCTAATAAAATCATTCAATAAGTTATTAAATATGAAGAGATACCAATTTTCCAGGGTCGGGATCAAAAAAATATAAATTATGCGTAAGATGTTGTTATTAAATTTATTTGCAAAATTTGATCAAATTCGCCACTCCTTCTTCGTATAAATGCATTACATATTTTTCTTATTTCAACTGTAGCTATTTGAAATAGCATATTCTTCTTAATTTTTGCAAAGGCGGCGCTTTTTCCTTCAATTAGGATTTCTTTTATGGGCAAATCTGTCGTGTAAATTAATTATTTTGGCAACCCTGTCTCATAGCTCGCACGGTCTCTAAATCTGACACCAGTGAATTTTTTTTTCTCCATCATCAGTTGTATTTTCAATGCATTAAACAAAGTTATTTAAATGACTTAACGCGCTTTTGCCTTGAATATTCTCGACGCAAAGTTCTTAAACATTTTGTCAACTATTACATTTTCGAGTGCTTATTATATATTATAAATGCTTTAGTTTCTGGGGGAGGATTTCGAGGGCGAAAATTACGAAAGCCCCACGATGTAGCCCGTTGTTAAAAAGTTGAAGTGCACTGTCGCCATACTTATCAACAAGCTCGAATCAAGAATAGCATGTCAAGATTGTCTACATTATTTCTGTAACTGGTGCACTTCATAATGTAGAGTGTCATAGAAAACCAGCGAAGCTAATGATTCATTTTATAGCGGAAAGCTGAAAAATAGAAAGTCCTTTACCTCCACTCCCTGAAGGGTCCTCGAAGAGGAGATGCATCTATTTAAATTGGACGTCCAAATCAGGCGTAGGAATTTTTTTCTCAGGCGGAAATTCTTTTTAAATTACACTCACAGTTAAAACCCTTGAGCACCACAGAGTACTACTTTTGCTTCCATGGTAATTGGCCGCATTTCATAAATGAAAATTAATCAGGATAAGTGCATTTGAACATCAT
Source organism: Stenopsyche tienmushanensis (assembly GCA_008973525.1). Classification (NCBI taxonomy): domain Eukaryota; kingdom Metazoa; phylum Arthropoda; class Insecta; order Trichoptera; family Stenopsychidae; genus Stenopsyche; species Stenopsyche tienmushanensis. The sequence goes on along the minus strand of WACJ01000285.1, from coordinate 16,421 downwards.
TGAGTTTTTTTTTTCTGCTTATTACTATCGCGTAAAAAAACTAAATTAGACGCCGTGGGTATTGGAAAAATTTAAGATTAAAAATCTTCAATTTGCGTATGCACTTCGAGAATTGTGCATGAAAATACGATGGAAAATGGCTTTAATTTTATACCATTGCTTATGTCTTGCACATAATTAAAATATAGCTTACTAATCCAATTAGTATTACTATCATCATTATCATAGTGCAGCCGCAAACAGTCCACTGCAGAATTATGGGCCTGTTCAATATCCATTTACAGGAAGGGGTTACATCCATTTCATCTCGTCCCTTGGGACTATTTCAAGTCCAAGGGTGGCTCCCTGATCTCACGCGCTCGTCGGAATGGCCGCGTTAATGCACGTATCCGTTCTTTTTTCGGATCATGTGCAGCCAGACGGATGGATGAGGATGGAAGGGTGTCGAACAGAAAGACTCTTTTTTCAAGATGACTCTTTATTCATACAAGAGAGAAAAAAATTAGCTGCGAGAAGGATGTCTTCCCGCAGCCAAGGTTAATTGACGACTTCTCCCCGACTCGCGCCCACTACGTATCTCCATTCGACTGGCAACGGCGTACGCCGGTAACGGGTTTGTCGCCATCAATGTGACTGATAAAATTCCTATCTGCTGAGACACGGACTAAAACAAAATTCCCGATTTCGTGAAAAAATATTTATTTCCTCCTCTGCAGATGAATATTTATATTCTATAATACACTGATGTGATTCGTAATTACATTACAGAAGAATACAAACATTCTCAACCCCGTATCTATTATATTTCATATCGATATTCCCATTTTAGAGTCGAGGTGTAGTAAATACATCACCGGTAGGGAAATATTAATGTAACAATTTGAACGACATATAAAAAATAAACATAGCTGGAACAAACAGGCGAACGACAGATATCAATGTGGTATCAAATATTCAGCTCAGTATCAATAAGATCAAATGGTTCCGTAGTATGTGAGTAGTCAAAACAACCCTTAGGCGGTCACACCGCGAGCTGGTATTGTTCGAGTCGGAGCTAATTATTTTTTGTGGTGTTTTATAAGTGTATTTATTGGGAATATTTCAATAGTATTGGAATGGCGGAAGATTGTTCCCTATATAGTAGTTTAAGTAATATCTTAAAACGTTCATCTTGTTTACATGTTTAATCCTTTCAATTTAAGGGTAGTGCTAGTTTCCAACTATTTTTTTGGGTCATCAAAGTAAGTAAGACAGGAAACCATATGTATTTGTTCGGCTATTTTTATCGTGGTGTTTACCCACTTTTTAATTTAAAAAATTCCATTTTATCCCTTTTGCATCCATTTAATTCCAGCTATCTGTTCTCTTTCGTCTATCTTATCTAAGTGTGGATCTTTTTTTTCAATATTTTCTTGCCTCTGGGGTATCACTCTAGGAGAATCTTCGTCCATTTCTCGTCCTTTATTTGTGCGAGTTCCTATTACTATAAATTTGATTGCTTAAATCATTCAAGACGTATCCGACCACTTGGTAATGGCTGATTGATAATTTTGAATTAACAGCTTATAATTCACGTTTAAAATATCTTATTACGCTATATAAATATATATAATCGCCTTTTGAATACCATGTAATGTTTTTCGGCAATTTTTTTGAATCGCGTTATTTTCGCCGCAGTGGAAGTTGCTGATTGCCGCGTTATTCAGCTGCATAAATTGTGCCGGTGGGTTATATGGAGCACGAGGCGCTCGATGATGATCTCCATGCCAATAAACAAATACAAATGACATTCTCTTTTAAAGAGTGCGGTTTTTTAAATTTTCAATGGCGATTAATAAATATTTGAATTTTTTAAATGTTTTATTTATCTATTTTTTAATTATATTTTTATCTTTTGTTAAAAAAATAACAGTCTTTCGCCTTCAAGCTAATTTTTATTTTAAACAAACGGACTTATCCCGGGATGGTCCAATGCAATCCCGAAATCCTGGGATCGAAATTTTGGCTCGGGATTGGATTCCCTAGTAGAGAGATATGGCTGCTAGAAGGACATCCTCCCGCAGCCAAGGCCAACCGACGACATTCCGCCACCTGCACATCACTACCGAACCGGCAAAGGTGCACGTGCAAGAATGGATCATTTGATAATTGTAAGTGCAATGTCCCCGCTTTAGCATTTAAAACGACATCACTTATGGATACCTCTAATAATATTAATGATTATTAGTTTCGTATCCAGCTCGCTCTAAAATCATTAATTCGCTGTAAGAATAAAACTCGATTACGCGACATAGTCTAGTTGTTTTTGGATTCCATCAATGGGACTTATTGTGGAAATATATATGTATTGCTTTTTTTCAGGAGCTATCAATTGTGAGCACCCACCTTCCATATATATTATTTTTTCGTCGCGCATCGGAAGTAGAAGCAGCATCCGCTGAAAATAAAGGGATATTGGAGATTCGCACAGCTTGAAATTGAAAAATCTCCGAGAGATATTTTCTGGTAGTCTTATCAAAATTCCCATATAATAAATAACTCCCTCGCTCAAAACAGTCGGGCTATTTTGTCCGCTGCGCCCGTGCTTCGGCGTTGTATTCTTTTTGGGGGTGGTCGCTCGCCACCTCCTCTCCCCCCGGGGGGCCATGAAAATGGGGCGATATGATTTTGTCGGGATGGAGCCGATGTGGCTAGGAGCCAAAAAGAAGGTAACAGCGCGAGTGAGAATCGCGGGGTGGCACCCAACTTGTTTGAATGATGCTCGCATGGTTTGCTGGCAGACAGTGGCCATTGTCAGATACGCGGCCCGGGGAGCGCATAGCCGCCTCCTGCCCTGGACTTTTATCACGTCATTTTGCCTCATGATTTTTGAGTTAAGCCGAAATTTGAGGACGGTGTAAAAACTCTCTGTGGTACTTCACTAAACGATTTTCGACACCGGTGCCTCGTGCGTCAGCACTGTAAGCAGATTAGTACAATGCCGGGGGTGGAAAATACATGAAAAAACGCCATTCGCGAAAAGCATCCGATGAAAGTTACGCCAATCGAATAATTCAAAATCGATGACGGAGGAGACATTTTAATTTAGCAAATTGCAGACGGCTCGCTATATAGTGCAGTATGAAATTATTAACTATCGTAGCCATTTCTTCGCGCTCACGCGATTAACCCATCATAATAAAAAAATCACGCGAATCGACTAAAAAATGGACGCAACATTTAGAGTCTTAACATGCGGCAAAATTAAATTTTCAGCAATTATTCAATTTATTGCCGCAGTCGAGCAAAAGGCGATAAACTCATCATCAAAATATTTTAAGTTATGATTCATCTATAATTCGGTGATGTTTTAACCATATTTGGATCAGTAATAGATGTACCCATAAATATTTTCGTTTTTTAAATGAAAGATTTGAATGCTCTTTTTTTTTTTTCTTAAGATATTATTACAAAATGTAACTTCCATCTTTAGATATAACCTTTCTCCGCCTATCTAAAAATCCATTTTTGACCTCATCCATCTATTCAATGCTGCATAGATCCAAAAAGATGGACGCCTTCCACCCAAAACGCTCAGAATTCAAAACCCGCCGATTCTGACACCAGTGTAACGTCGAGGAGGGGGCGCTCTCGGTCCCCAAGCGGCTCCGCGCTCCGACGCGCTCATCAGGATGGCTACGCTCCCGCAGCCAAGGCTAACCGACGACTCTTCGGACTCCCTCGTTAACAGCGCTATTATGTGAGGGTGGTAAATCGCCCACGCTACAGTTACCTGACCCTTCGATATCCATTGATTTTTGTGTCCACAATTAAATGAAATAATCCATTTCTCATCTCCAGTTATTAAGTCGCATAAAAACGGCGTTTCGGGTTCCATTTTTAAAAGTTGTTAAAAGTCGTGCGGCACCCATCTTCCTTATCTCCACACCTTCCCGATTTTTTTCCAGATCAAACTTTCTAAAATTTCCAGATCGAATTTTCTGAATCCATTGTAAATTGGGTTGTTAAATTTGAATTCTAATAATCACTCGAATTTATTCTCGATAAGTATACTCACGGAAATTACGCGGTCTAAATAATGTATTATTTATTTATGCTCTAACCCAGTAAATACCGCTAAACATTTGAGAATGTGGACCAAAAAGCAAAATGGTCTGGTCAAACTATTTTGCTTTTGTGATGAGTTTTTTAACACTTTGGCGTACACAGCCGTCAAAACCCGTCATCTGTCAGCAGATAATACTTGCTTTTTGCGCCAGATAAGTCTATGCATACCGTCTTCGTGGACACTTTAAAACTTATCTCACATCGACGAAACTCATCAAAACGAAAACAAACTTAAGCGTCTCAAAACCTCTCAAACTTATCTGAGAATTGAAATGAGGCTGATAAAGCAACTGTCAACAATCAATGTCATTGATTCAAAAGAATAATAATTGTGTGTTTTAGCGATGGTTTTAACTCTGATTTTATGCTCATACGGTTAATATTAGATATTACCAAAACTCTCTGACTTTGTTCATTGAGGGGTTTTACAGAATTTAATGTTAAATTTTTTTTTCGGGATCCTTGTGTTTCAAGATAAACGAGATGGTTGGGTCTGTGATTCAGAAAATGAATATCCTTGTAAAGGTATTTTGTATAGTGAAAAAAAGGAGGCCAGATAGCAGTTAACGTAGGTGCTACTAGAATTAAATGGCAAGTACAAAGGAAGTGCGAGGATAGTAATTGCTGACAACTATTTCACAATACGTAATAGCGCTGTTAACAGCTACATCTTCCATCTCTCTTCAAGTACAATGTGCTATTTTAATAGCGCCATCTCTTGTGGCCCTACGGAGACATTGCAACTGCATACCGACGGATCGCTTCTTGCGCGTGCACTGTTGCTGAGGCGGAAATTGGAGAGAGTCGTCGGTTGGCCTTGACTGCGGGAGGACGTCCTTCTCGCAGACAGATTTCATCACGGCCCGATAGAAGAACGGATTCGTGCGCTAGCGCGACCTTCCCAACGAGCACGTAAGGGCGGGGAGCCGCTCGAGGCTTTTGCTCCTGAGAGCGCCCCCGCCTCAAAGTTGTTATAAAATATTTGTGGTTTAATTTAAATTTCTCACAGTACACTTACACTATGACCATTTTTTGATAGATCAATTCAAAGCAAATTATCTCATTAACATACAACTAAGCAGATAAAACCAGAAAGGTCAAAATCAAAGCTAATATGTTAAAAAAAGTGCTCTAAAGTTTGGGTTGTGTAAGGTTGAGGCGGGAGCGCTCTCGGGGCATAATTCCTCCTTGAATTATATTATAAATAAAAAAAAAAAATAACACCGTTAACATAAAATAATTTAAAAAAAAAATCGAAAAAAATAAATCATCATTAATTTTTTAAATTAACACAGTGGAATCCGTTGGTTATTGGATTGCAGAAAATACGAGATGGAATAAAAATATTTTTAGGTGATGATGAAAAGCCGTTGATCTTGTTCAAAATTTTCATTTTTAGATGAAAAAGAGAATTGCGAGACCCCTAAAAGGGCCAGCGGAAAGAACATGTCTTTCCGCGATCAAGGTTATCGAATCATTTATTCTGTTGTTAATGGGGCTCCGCATGATTTTATTGATCACCAGAGCATTTAGGATAAATTTGTATTAAGACGATGGGTTGGAACCATGAATATATCCAATCTTCTAAATTTGTTGATACACCGAAAAATGTTGGATTCGAATCCAAACCATTATAATAAAAAAACTAAGGCTTAACTCACTTTACGAACATTGGCAAAAATTGATTCGTGCTATTTATTTTCATTGTTAAAATAAATTTAAAGATACAGGATGCTCTTTATACAATAAGAATACATCAGCCTATATTCTTCCATATGAGAAGCAATACGCTTGAAATTCGAAGAATACGTATTATTACGTATTGGTGGTTCGTTTGTGCATGAACAGAATTAAAAAGTCTCCCAGTTAACTAGGGGCCATATCGATCAGGTTTGGGAAATGTAGAATGTGGGTTTGGGGAATAAAGCAATTTGTCAAGCCTTCTATACAAGGTACGGTTTGGAGCTTGAGCCATTAGTATGTCGATCGACCTTCACTCCACAATGAGTATTTCGACCTTTTGCTGGGACCACCTGTTCGACCAAAACTTCCGGCCCATTCCTGCTAAAGTTCTTGAGCTTTTGAGCTTTTAGCCATGAAAGAAGTGTGTCAACGCGGCTTTCGCTTTCAATTCGTCTAATAATTTTGAATCATACGTACTCACGCTGTATCGCCAAAATTCTCCTAGAGATCCTTTGATACGTTTCCATTAATTTAAAGCATGTCCATACGAGGGATGTTTTTGTATTTTGAGGACAAAATGTCGTGTTCGTTTTATATCACCTCCATGTCCATCATTCTGTCTGCAGCAGACATGTTATTTTGACAGTTCATGTTTGGCTCGATGTTGTTCGGTTATTCGTTCAACTATTACGGATAGAATGACTATGGTTCAACTGATTTAATTTAATAAAATGAAAAACTACATGCAATAAAGCTACGAATTTTTTTTTCATAACCCAGTTGTCCAATAAAAAGATTCCGCTACCTATGAAGGCTTAAGTTTTCAGCCGAAGTATTCTCCACGTCGTCCTTTATATATATCAAATATGATCCCCCTACAAATGAAAGACCGAAAGATCCATTGCTAAGTGACAAAAAACGAAATGAGTGATGGTCTTGGAAAAACACCAATTTAACCCAAATACGTCCAGGAAAATGTTTCCCCCAACGAAATAATTTGTATTACACAATCAAATCAATTGAGATAAACATTTTTATAAAGTGTTTATGTATATATTTCTTCAGTAAACAGAAATCAATTCATTATATCATACACACATCATTATTAGTCGATAAATTTGGGTTAATAATTTATACAGTCGTACGATATACGCAAGACACTCTTTCCGGCTCTGTTTCTCTCCAAAATCAATGTGCAAGACACTCTCCGTCTCTGTCTGTCTCCGAGCTCAAAGTATAAAAATGCTTTAACTCTTTAAGGAGCTAAAGTTACTCTTCGTCAGTGTTTTTGTCAACTAGATTTAACATAATATAGAGTTGATTTGTCATATTTATCATATAAATCAAATTTGAATTGAATTCACTATCATTATAATCATATCTCTCTCTCACTCGACGATATTCTTTTTTTACAAAATATACTGTAAATGAGCTCTTCCGACGAGTCTGCTGCCACTCGGTCCTAAATTTAATACGGCTCGATGGACTTTACGAGTAGTTGTGATTTGTGTAGTTGTGATTTGTGATGTTGCTGGATGAATGGTTGGGAATAGACGGGCGTCGAATAGAAATATATCTTCTCTAAATATCAATTTATTCCACATGAGAGAGAGATAGAGAGATCTGGCTGGAGGAAGGACGACCTCCCGCAGCTAAGACTAACCGATGAATTTCCCGATTCCCGCCTCCCGCTCGTCACTACCCAACTGGCAACGGTGCCCGCGCTAGAAGTGATCCATCGGTATGCAGTTGCAATGTTTCCGTAGGGCCACAAGAGATGGCGCTGATAAAATAGCACATTACACCTGAAGAGAAACGGAAGATGTCGCTGTTTAATCAAGCGAATAAAATCTGCTCACATTAACAGCGTTACTATGTGGGGATGGTAAATTGCCTACGCTACACGTTTATAGAATGCGTTCTTGATGTTGTCACCTGTCCCCTTCATGGAAGCATAAATAAATATCAAGAATAAGCTACCTCTTATATATTTTATCGCTTACGGGGTTAAAATATAAAACGAACCTCTTTTCCAGAACGAATCCAACGCCCAACCTACCGACGAAGTCGTCACCGCCGTACAAAATAGCAACATCCCTAAGGATTAATGTAACATATCACCAGATCACCGGAAAACCAACACATTGACCCGGAAGCGAGCCAACTGGCGCAACGTCGAATCGAAGCTTTCCGGTCTGTTCCACGTTAAACACTTCTTGGCTTTCGTTCCAAGGGCCGATAAACAAGATAATTTTCTGAATGCGTGTCGATCTTCACGGCTCTCTATATGGGTTTAGTTGTCAGCCACACTTCCGAACAGGTCAACCATTAGGAGATCAGCCCGCAAATCGCATTAGCTTATAACAATACACTGCACTAATTGCTTAATGCATGCATGACCCATTGAACTCATTAAAGGGAGATTACGGAATATCGATTGATTCTAATTATATTGGTTGATGTAATGCCAAAATTCTTACGAAGATATTCCGCTGTCAAATAAAAATCCTTATTATTTTTTCAAAAGAAGCTTTTCGTTGTATTTTTTGTCACAAACAAGATTAATAGTAATTGAAAGGAAAATATTATTTATTTATTTTTTATCGGTGTGAAACCAAAAATAGTCAGAGTTATTTTTTCCCCTGATAAATCTGGTGATCAAATTATCAAGGCCGTAACAGGGGCACAAAAAAGCAGGCGCCCGCCGCGGGAGCAACTGGGCTTGGGGCGCAAAATGCAGTATACCTGTGCAGAGAGTTGCACATGGTTTTTATTTTACTCAACTAATTAATCCAATTCCTCTTTTCTTCGTTATCGTTATGTTCAGGTATGGCATCCGATCGCGAGGTGCTCATTCGTCATATCAGCGGTCCGAAAATTGGACCGATTGAGCACACAAATGTTATTGCCACTCCGTCTTCTTTTATGGCATTTTGCGGCATTTTCTATGATCTGTAGGACCACGGAAGCAATCTTGCGTCTAGACACTTTCCATTATAGTTACATACGACAGTAACCGTCATCTATACATGCATCTATCTGCAGTTATAAGTAAAGCATATATTTCTCTTATTATGTTTACATTGCCATTACAATTTACAAATCTAGAATTCTCAGTAACAATATTTAGCATTAGATGTCTCCAGAACGACGGTGGTAATGAGTTCTATTCATGTCGTATGTCTTCATTTTTGCTGGCTTCTCCACCTTTATTCTCACCAACGTGGTCGAAATCTTTAATAAAATCGTATATTTCAAGCTCGATATCGCTATCATATTTATTGACGCTCCTGCGCATTTTTAGCAGCTGAATAACGCAACAAACGCCGTAGCGACGAAGGAAACGCGAGACTCGAATAGTCGGCCAAGATCTCGACAATTACGACGGAAATTAGCGAAATAACTATAATGGGCATCGGAAATAGTGAAAAATGGATGACAAAAAAATGAATATATTTACAATAAAACTTGCCCAATGAAAAACTATCCGATGGAGAATAAATTAATTTAAACTCAATTCTGACAGCGATATCTTCCGTCTCTCTTTAGATGCAATGTATTAGTTTAACAGCGCTATCTTCTGTATGATTGTGGACACATTGCGTCTGGAATTATTGACCGATCGCTTTTTGCGCGTGTACCGTTGCCGGTTGAGAAGAGTCGTCGGTTGGCCTTGACTGTGGGAAGACATCCTTCTCGCAGCCAGATCTCTCTCTCGTGCTGAATAAAATGTTACCTAGAGAAGAGAGTCTTTATATTCGACCCGTGCGTTAGCGCAGTCATCCCGAAAAGCGCATGGGAACATATAAACAGATTGATATCGTTGAAAGCCTTGTTTTATTATATTTTGTATAGATTGTGTCATATTAGATCTATGATTTGTTGTTAAATATGGTTTGAAATATCGCTTTGAGAGTATGACTGTCGAGCAGATCGATATTTAAACATTTTATTGCCTCAAAGCGTTTATATTAATGCTAGTTAATCTATGATGTTTATCATTGGAGTATATGCTTCAAACATGTCATTTATATCTACAGTAAAAATTTTATAGTTTGAAAGTCGTAACAATAGTTCATGATCGGATTTTCCTGATCAACTTCCGCAGATTGATGTCAAAATGCGCTTTCCCAGCGCATTTTCTCGCCAAGTGTTGATTATATTTACGAGTCACATATAATTTTTAGTGCCAACATTGCGCTTAAAATATTTTTAACATTTAATTGAACCCTCCTCCCCCTGAAACTAATTAAGTCAGGTATTAATTTTCACGGTGGTAAAGATTAGAACCAATATTTCGAGAGTAATGCCGCGACCCCGAGGGCGGGTTGAGGTGTCATAAATGTAAAACTTTATAGGGGGCTGTATTTATTTAGCGCCACCCTTATGCGGCTATTGGCGGCGATACAGTATACTTAATGCTGCTTTATGGCTTATTGTCCACAATTCATAATATCTGAATCATTTTTATACTCTCGAGGTAGTTTTCTTCGGCCATAAAAGCCTTTTCAGCGCCGGAGAGCTGGTCCTATACGTGTCAATTAAAAAATATTCCCGAAAAGACATACGACTGAAAACGTAATGCGGGAAATACGCGAAAAAGGGGACACACAACAAGACCGGATGACTTTTCTATATAGCGTTTTGGATGAGATCCAAGAAATATGATGTTTTAAATGATGCAGAAATTTGTGGAATGATATCTTTCAGCACTCGTATAAAATCGAGATTGAGATTATAATAATGATCTAAAACACAACTATAAAACATTTAGCTTACGTTAGTGTAAAGGGTCTATTTTCAATACATATAAAGGTATATATTGAAAATATATAGACAAACTATGCTTAATGAACGTTGCTTGTTACAAAAATATGTTAAATTAAGTAATATGGAGCGCCTGGATCATCGGCGGCCAAGACTTTTGGTCGACTCTACGTTCTTATCTGCGCGTCCGCATTCTCACCATGCGTAAGTAGATGTGCAGAAGAACAAGAAGAGGTCGCTATTAATCTGAAATATTGCATCTACACAGATTATCGCCGGCTTTGGGAAATAATAACAATATCCATTTATGCAACAATTTTGGCAAAACATTTTTCTATGGATAGAAATCAAGCCCTGACAATGCAGTCGCGGCCCATTGTGAAACTGTTTTGTCACTTCGTGTGTTGATTTGAATCTTTGTTTGCCAAATTCGCACAAACCGCCTGCAATATTTTTGCGGTAGTATCAGATCCGTTGTTTAATATTCTGGACCATAAAAACGACCAAATCAGATATGCATTGATGGTATTTAAATACACACCTATGAAACAAGCGGCCAATAGAGACAAACCTGATCGTGCGATCACGGGTCTTTTATGTCTGAAGGCTGTATGCATATTTTGTTTGATTTCGTTGACTATTTTTGGATATGAAGTGGTTTAAAATATTCACGTTTTACTAAATTGATGAATACATATTTTTATGCATGTTCCATTTACGCCATCACGCAATATTTTCTATCGTTCTGGGTCCATAGAAATGATTAAAAATATATGATCGTTTTCTGTTTACACATATGTTTTTCTATAAAATGCAATCACGGAATCAAGTGTTTTTTATAGTTTGAACTTTTAACGCACAAAAAATCAATGTTTGTTTGTCCGTATGTAATGCGCTGCCATACCGTTCGTTATAATGCAATAAAAATTCGTTCGTTTATTGCTAAGCATAACGTGAGTAACATAAGTATAGTTTAATATGTAAAAAGCAATGTTTGTTTGTCCGTATTTAATGCGCTACCATACCGTTCATCCGATTGCGATAAAACTTTGTCAACTTATTGTTTATACTTACGGAAATAACATAGGCATAGTAAAAATGTTGTGAGCTACCTGTCGTGGAGCAAATTTTGCTTGTACGACCAAAGTGTGAAAAATCGTTTGTGCTTTGAGCCAGAAACGATCAGGGTAAAATTTGCAAAATTCCAATATTATTCAAAATGTGAATATTTCACTTCTTGAGCTGTAGCAGAGCATTTTATCCGGTCGTGTTTTGTATTTTTATCGAACATTCTGTGTCGAATGGAAGCTTCCTCATGGCCGAAAGCTTACCAAATACCAAAGCACGAAAAGAAATGACCTTTGAATAACAAATCGGAACTTTCGTTCATGATTTAAAGATTTGCAGAGCTCATCTAGGGCCCCGGTCGGATTTCGTGCTGCATTTACATCTATTATAAGTTGTACGACCTGCCGGAAAAATCTGCAGGGGGGTTGAAAACAGAATTCGAGGCTTTTCCGAATCAATAAAGAAAAGATAAACAATCCGACCGGCGGAGGAAGCATCGCGTGACTAAAAATTTCAATGCCCCCCCGTTATTGATAGATGATGTTTGCGGAGACCTTTTAAATGATTTCGTAGCAATTTTCCATTCAATTTAATGAGAAAAAAATGATGAGACTAAAAGGCTGAAGACTAAACTGTTAGCTTGATGAATTGACATTGACACTTTTTTTTGTATTAAAGCAAAATTTACCAAATTGCAATCAGGACGTATAAGTCAAAATTTTTAGTAATTGATACAAAATTTAATTGAAAGAATTGTTGTAATTATATGCCGAAATGTATCAATGGAAATTGTTAGCTAAAAGTTTATGCTGTGTTTGTGTAATATATAATAAAATAGTGGTTTGTAATCAAATTAGACAAAATCTTTCAAAAAAAAATTAATATGTATTTAAATTGATCTTTATCAAAGTAAAGATAATCAAGTTGGTGCTATCAAATACAATGTAATCATTTTTATGCTATAAAAACGAGTTATGTGAGAAATGTGTACTGAATAAATGCTCGGTGGTTCATATCTGCATTTCTTTCGTGATAAAGTATTAAATTACACGAAGGCTTTATAAAGCGGGTTTTAAAAAAGAGCGCCAGCAACATCAGCAAAAATAATATAAATATGCCATACTTTGATGTTTTCTCGTATATTAGACTGGAATAATTGTCTTTCGTCCGCTTTGGCGATATGATAGTCTCGAAAAATGCTCTGTCTGCTTTGAGATACTATCTACTGTTGAAAATTGCTAGCTAATGATAAAAGGAATGTATCCAAAACGAAACAAAGATGTACATCGCAGTACGCAGAAATGCTGATCTGAACAAAGCAAGAATGCGAAGTGCTGAGCTTCATATCTTACTTAATTCAGTGAGGTGTTTCATCTGAAAACGTCTGGTATTTATCGAGTTCTTCTGCTTGTATTTAACAAACAGATTATTCTGCTTACTCAACCTGAAGTGCGATGTAAATTTGCTTAATAAACCGCACAGAAAATAAAGTAAATGTGAAGTTCCAACATTCAGCCGCACGGAGCCTTGCTACGTTAAACTGCGAAACTGAAAAAACAAACATATTTTCGGCAAAATTTTCGATTCACAAGATATTGCGAATCACAAAGAGGTCTACGTGTGTGCATTTAATTGCATTTAACCACGGATGAACGAACGTAAAGTGCCTCAAACACATCTACCTGTTTTCAATATTCCCTTTTTGATTGTGTTCTATTGTTTGTGAGATGTTCCATTAATATTTATCCAGTTTTTAATACATTTTTAATCTTGTTAAAAAACCTCAGACTATAGCCAATAGATAACAAATGAGCCAGCGGAACAAATACCTCTTCCCGCAACCAAGGCTATCCATTGACTTCGCCTTCTTATTGCGTGCGTTCTTTTGATGGGACACGAGGTAAGAGGAGAAACAATATTTATATATTTTTTATTACTGTGGTGATGCTCCTTGTGAGTATCTTTCATTCATTTTTCCCGTTCCAAAGATTGTGCTTATACCATGCTTTTGGATATACAATCTTTTTCCGTGGGGTGTGTATCGTCCGGTAATAAATGAGAAGGGAATGAGCGGACCATATACAGCTATCCACGTGAGAAGCATGCACGCATACCCTGTGTCATATTAATGTCATTTATATTTTTCAGATCATGATAGCACCGATTATCAGAGTGTTTTAATCGATTGTTGGAGTTGAATCCTGCAGTTTATTTCATTATTCACCAATTTCTTCTCATTTAAGATCATCTAAGTTATTTGATCAATTGCAATATTAGGCATTGTAAAGCTTACCGAGTACTGGTTTTATTTAAAAATATAATCATGATTAATTTGTTTATTTTTTAACATAAACCCGCAATTATAAACGATTTTCGCCAAACAGAATTTAAACGCAAATACGTTTTCGATGTATTGATGTTGTATGAATTAAAATGATGACGTTTATGTGTTACCGCCTCACGGTATAGTCCACCGAAGACCAAATACTACTTTTACTGTGCTTATGTTATTTTTGCAAGTGTAAACAATAAGTTGACAAAGTTTTATCGCAATCGGATGAACGATATGGCAGCACATTAATTACGGACAAACAGATATTATTTTTTATGTATTAAATGACTGCTTTAAAATTCAATTTAAATTATGATACAACGTGTGTACCATGGCACCGCCAATATTTTATTACGATAGTCCAAACAAATGGGATAAAATTAATGGCAGTCTCTTGACATAAATTAGAACGATCGGGAACACAATACTTCCATAAATGGAGAGAGGGAGGAAATCAGTTGGAGGACTGTCTTTTTTTCGCTGATTTGTAGTTGGTCATATTTGACGCTAAGGTTAATCGCTATTGAGAAGTCTTGTTTTTAAAAATGATTAAATAAAAATGGCCTATTGAGCAAGACGTTAATAATTTAAAAAATTGTTATTCAACACGAGAGAGGGGGAGAGAGATCTGGCTGCGGGAAGGACGCCCTCCCGCAGTCAAGGCTACCCGACGACTCTACGCTGTTAAAATCTAATTATTTCGTCATATTTTTATGCCTTAATAAATGTATAAAATACAACATTTAAATGCTTACAATTCAACTTTGTTGATTGACATTGAAATAGTGCAAAATTCTCGAGTGGCTCATTAAATAGAACTTGAAATTGTACTTTAATATATTTGTTTTCGTTTTAATTTTCATCAGAAATCCAACCCATGAACGTGTCAACGTTGTAACGTCGTCTTTCAGCTCATTAATATTAGTATTGCACTACAGAATCAAATTTACAGGAACACAGCTCGCCAAGAACCAATATCTGCTATGTGCAAATTTGTTATTAGCACGTATCAAATATAATAGGAAATTCAAATTGATCATCGGTGATTGCATTAGGTTTCCAATTTATCATGGTACATGAGAACCATGTAAAACATTATATCTATGCAGGTCTTGGCTATAAAGGGCTTTATGCGATAAAAATAGCGTCGACATAGTATTGGCAATTGGAGTATTGACCGAAAATTGATTCATCACTGCTTCTGTAAGTCCTGAAGGCTTGTGTCACATTTTGTATAATCTTATGAAGTGTAATTTGACTCCCTTTCAAATAGATATAAGATTTTCTTATTTGAAATTAGTACGCAACCACGAACCGGATTACACATTCGGCACTAGTTCGAACTTGACTGTCGTGGCAGAAATATTACTAAGTTTTTGATCCCTATAAGCAAAGTGTGTTCTCAAATAAACAAAGCCGATAAAAAACACCGAACCGCATATTAATGCAATACCTGAAAAGCAAGAAGGCATGCATCTTGGCAATTGTTTTATGAAATATCACATATAGTAAAATTACAGAGACTAATATTTAAGAAATTAAGGTTTAAATTAATTTGTGTGTGTAATGATTTTAAGTTAGGAGTAAGAAATATTGTGTATTCGAGTGCAAGAGGCTAACATCTTTCGTACTGTGCTGTGCACGTTACGATGATATGTATTTGGTACACCGTATGGAAAAGTGGTTTAAAAACCACAACATTATTAAGGGTCGAGTTGTAGTAAATAAATCACAGGGAAAGAAAGGTTTTTTAATTTTATTAAATACATTTTAGTTTTTTATTAACTGGAAATTTAAAATTGAAATAAGTTTTTTTTAATCTGTTTTTATAGATCAATTGTATAAAAATATTTCATATCACCAATGTGACCAAGAAAATCGGGCAAAAATTCAAAACTTTTTATGGGTACACCCTGTACAATTCTTTTGTGATGTTTCTTGAAATTGTTTTCGTTTGCCGATTCGGATTATTAAAAGTAAATAATAATTGTTTAAATAATTATCGCTACAAGTCTCTGAGATGTTGAATTCTTTTTAAAGTTGGCTATGATTTAGGGCCATAAATTATCGACGATTTAAACTATCCACCCGGCAATGGTACAAAATTGCTGGCAATTTATAAGCAACAGTCTGCTTGACAATTCTTTCTGAAATGTCAAAGATATTTTTGGTACTGCGTACATTTGACACAAAGCGCTTGTATTTTAACCCAAATCATTAGCTTAAAAGGAGATTGAAGTATCCTATTCCAAACTACCAGTATTAACTTTTCACCAACACAGGTTTATTCAGGCTGACATTTGTCTTACGTCACAGTGACGTCTGAAACAACCGGGACGGGTCGTGTTTATCACACTGTTTATTCAGATAATGTCAACCGGTGGCGCGCAGGCGGTGTGGGGGTCTGCAAAATCCCTAGTTTGTATTAATATTTATTTGTATCCCGGGCGTTTTATACCCGCAC